>BSBK01009415.1:0-50000 GCA_027943335.1 Chamaecyparis obtusa | reverse complement strand
TAACTATTGTGAATTCTGTTAGTAGGGTTAGCTTAATGATGGATTAATTTTGTAGGTGTTTGAATTATTCAACCATGGATCCATCCGTGTCTATCATGCTATCCAATTCATTGTAAATGTTTAAATCTCTCCAATGATTTCATACTTTTAGTGTATGTATGCCCTAATGTCTTCTATGTGCAATACGCCTATGGGGGTTTGTGAAAATGCTCCTTCTGGATCATCTTCACAAGACTTGAATGTATGTCTCTTGAATTTATACCTAGTATTGGCATGTTAACTTTACTACTGCATATGACTAAGATTGTCATTATGGAAACAAAGTCATATGATGTTATAGAGTTAGCGCAATTAGTTAGAACATCAGATTTGGTTAAGTATGAAAGACTAGACAGTCAATAGAGCACCAGGAGAACATAGCATCAATGCACTTGTGTATGAAAAAGTTTTTGCATGCGCCCTTGAAGATAAGATTGTTGATATGTAATCATCCTAAGTCTAATATTGCATGATTAGATGATTCAATATGATGAAGATATAGTCAGTTGAAGTGGCATAGACAGTAAGCGGCAAAGAAAAACAAAGCATGGAGCCGACTATTGGTATTTTTCTTAGTGGTTATAATATTATTTTGTAAAGGCTATAAACCTATTTTATTTAGTTTATAGACATGTTAATATCCTCTTTCTTTATTAGGTAAAATAGGTTTTGAATGGGCCCTAAAACAATTTATATTTAGTTTTTGAAGGGAACTATAACCTAGAGAAAGATAGGAAAAATTAGCGTACTCCTAAAATGAGACAGCTGGGAGAAGGAGGTAAACTTTACAGATCCCCCTAGTAGAGACTGCTAGTAGAACTACTAGCAATCCCAGGGCATCAGAACAATAATAGTGAAATGAGGGATAAACAATAAGGCTCTCGCTACATGAAGCCATTAGGGTGAAGCCAAAGCTTTACACCGATAGGAGAAAACTAGGGTTTTCAGGTACCCCAAACCAGTAATATGGGTTTTGAAATGGCTCCAATAACCATTATGGGTTTTAAAACTGGAATAAAGAACCAGCATTGTGGTTAAAAGACCCATCCACCCTTGGAGGACCATACAAGAATAAAAACAACTTAAAATATTAAGAAAATTTAGCTTGAGCTACACCAAGACATAATTTTCTTGAAAGGCTCCCCCAACCTTAACCAGAGAAATGGGGAAAATAAAGTCTCCCCAATCCACCAAGCCATAGTCTACCCAGAGAAAGAACATATAGGTAAAGAAAATAGGCAGAAAGAACTCCCTCGAACACAGACCAAGGTCAATAGAAACACTCCTTAACACCTCTTTTGTCTAGCAAAACTCCCCCTCTATGGGCTAAGCCTCCACCTCAATAAGGGCTTCCACCTCTATAGGAAGCAAGAAAGAGGAAAGAAGAAGAGAAGCCATCAACTACCATTGGGTCCAGGTAAGAAACCCCACCTCAATAGGGGTATGCTCCATAGAGATGATAGAGATGAGATAGCCAAAAATCCAACACATTAGCCCTTCTACCCTGGGCATCCGAAGAGAAGAGAAGCCTCTCCACACCAAGGCACTAAGAAGTAGAACACCCCACAAGAATATTTTCCACAGGGTATCAGAAAAGAGCTCATTTAAAACTATAAAAATGAAAACACCTTGCGACAAGAGAAGGCTGAACCCCAACAGCCATCCAACACAAAAAATCTAAGAAAGAAATAGGGGCTAGCAAAGAAACCCTCAAAAACCTTCTGTAAAATGAAAGGAAGAGAGGGGAACAAGACAAATCCACTGAGAGAGTTTCCAAGGAGCCACCAGATCTGTCCCCCCAGAGAAAGGCCTCACCACCAACAAAGTAGGCACAAGAAAGGACAAACAAAGCCTTATTCCCATGAAACCCACCCCAACCATCCTCACACTAAACAAGAGCCCAAAAAATAGGGACAAGGAACAAGAGAGGAAGGCCATCATAGATAAAGGCCACAACATGAGCCTCTCCAACAGCCTTCCCAATGGAAACGGGACCAGAATGGTTCCACACTAGGAGAGTAGCTAACCAAGGCACAAAAGGCATAGGAATAAGATCGAAGATAGAAGAGGAGCTCCCCTCCCAAAAATGCAACCCTAAAGAAACCCTCTGGACCCAACACCCTCAAGGAGGAATAGGTCTACCCAAAATACATCTTGTAGATAGAAGGATCAGAGCATAGACAACATCATTGCCACCATCCACCTCTCCATCATGGCAATCCCCATCTCCCTCTAAAACCCTAATGCCAACACTCGCTCTACCTCCTCTCACCATTTTTTCCAAGATGTTAATATTTTTATTTGTAAACACGCTTGAGCCAATTAACTTGCAAGTGTTGTATGTAATAGGTTGAAGGCCGACCTAGTTAATAGTTTTATTTGCACATATAAATACGACATGCGCCTTCATAATTAAGAATATAAGTTGAATATAAAGTTGATAAGAGAAGAGTAGAGGTATGCAAAGAGTAGTTAGAATGTTGTAGTGCTTTACAAGAGGCTAAAGAATCAGTGCATACAAGGAACTGATCAGACAAGTAGTGTCACAACAATAGTTCACCTTACAAATATAGTGTGTATCTGAGATCCAGAAGGTTATAGCCTTCACCACTTGAGTAATGAGCTCTAGGATAGTGTGACCCCACTCCTAATAGGGTTAATTGTAAGAGACTCCTAACAAGGTCTGACCCTTCACTAGGTCACTATACTAAAAGCATTATAAAGACCAACTCCTAATAGGGTTACAAGATCTTCTAACAGGGATCATAAAACACTAGTGCAGTTCTTAGTGGGTGTCAATTCACACTAGGTTTTTTACCTATTTGGGTTTCCCCGTAATCATCTTTGGTGTTATGTGTTATGGTTATTTATCTTTCTTACATTAATATTCATTTCAGTACTTAAGCAATTAAGTTAAAGTTCAAGATATCAGAAAAAGTAATAATATATAGAATACTGATTCACCCCCCCTCTCAGTGTTCCCATTCCTAACAATTGGTATCAAAGCTCTATTCCTCTAAAGATAAGTTTAACCACTTGAGGAGATCATGGATAAGTGAGAAATGAAACATCAAAAAAAGAATCTTGAAGCAGCTCTTGAAGACCTTGACAGATCAAAAAAAAAATTGAAGAATTGAAATAAAAGGTTAGTGATTCTCATGCAGTCATAAAAAAACTAAGAAAATATTTGAAAGACTTTTCCACAAGTGATTTAGGAAAAATGTTGAAAAAGATAAATAAGGAAAACACATCTCTAAAAGATCAGATTGAAGAATTGGATGAAAAGTTACTTAATAGTCAAGAAGCCTATGAAGAGCAGGCCAAAGAGAACAAGCAGTGGGATGAAGAACTAAGGCAAGAAAACATTAAAATATTGGAATTAGAAAAAATCAAGAAGCAAGTGGAATCTGAATTGACTGAAGAAAATAATCATATTGACAAATTGCACAAAAGAAAGGATCTAATAGAGCCACAGTTGTATGCACAGAAGGTTAAAGGAGACACCAGTGGTATTGGATTTCATGAAGTGCAAAATCAGATCAATGACATGTGAGAAAGAAAGAAAGCATCAGAAGAATCTACAGAAGCTAAGAAGAAAGAAAATCATACAGAAGATGAAGTTGAACCACCTTAAGATGAGTGCAAGCTAGTAAACAAGACTTGTGATGCTTGTAAAAAGCATGGACAAATAGAAAGAGATTGTAAAGAGGTAAGACCATTCAAGGGTTACTGTTATTCATGTAATAAGTTTGGTCATAGAGCTATGAATTGTAGATCAAATCAAAATCAACAAAATCAGAGAAGTCATCCCCAACAGAATGTAAGAAATTCTCAGAACATTACATGTCAGATATGCAATTATATTGGTCACATAGCTAGGCAGTGCAATATGGCAACCCGCATGAATGTACCATGAAATATCAGGCATTCACTCATTTTTCACTCATGTAACAAGGCTGGACACATCTCTAGGTTCTGCGGAACAAAAGCACAAAGATAGGAAAGCCCTAAAAAGTCATAAGGATCAATATTCGATGAAGCATGAGAAGTCAAGTTTGTGCAAGCTATAGATGATGCAAGCTTGATTTGGAAGGAAGAAAAGAAGGATAATGTTGATGAAATAGTTGAGGATGCATCTGCAATGGATGCACCTCCTATTTATGGTTAAAATGACCATCATGGTCATAGGGGAGGCTAGATTAGCTCTAGACCCCTGCGCAGTTGGTATACTCACCCTCAGAATATGCACCTTTGGATATAACTATTTGGAGACTAGGTGATGCAGTATGCAAGAGTGCACTAGCTGATTATTAGCAGAAATAAAGAATAAAATTTATAGTTGCATTATGTATTTATGTGGAAAGAATTAATGGAAAAAATCTACTTTATAGTCACTAGAGATTCACTAATCACTCATTTACAATCAAGATTAAACATTTGGAGATCACAGGAGCACTGACAGTTGAGTTATAAAGCATTGCAGTTAAATTTATCAGTGAAGAAGGAAGATTTATTGTTGGAAGCCCTAGTTGAGACATGATAATCTAGAAACTCTTGGAAACCTCTATAAAGTGATAAATAGTGTAGTTCATGGCTACACCAATTGTGTTTGATATTTTTGAAAGGAAAAGATGTGTTTAAGAAGCATCCCTTCAAGTCCACCCTAGATGACCTAGAAGAAACATTTTCTAGAACCCCAATGGGTGTTATGCATGTAGAAGACATACGTGCATATGTGTATTATGAGAAAGCACTGGTTGGGTTGGACAGAATAAGGTCACACCTTGAGTCAATGATGAATCCTGATAAAACATTCATGAATGAGTTTGCACACCTTAAGAATCATCCTATCATCAAATATGCTACTACATATGAATTCTACAAATTCAAATGGATAAATTTCTTATTGAGTAGAATTCATGATGACCTATTTTGGATAGGTGAAGTTCCAGTTAGAATCACAACTAATCTCATTTATGAGATGACTAGTCTATCAAAGACAAGCATCATTCTTATAGTTTGTAAGGATGTCAAGAAATTAGTTGAGCAAGCTTGTAAGTCACACAGTAACAAGTGCGGTATGATCATAGAGCCAATTGAGGAGAAACACATCAAGCTATTGGCTATGATTCTTGGTTATAGATTTCAACATACAAACAGGGTGAATAGTCTGTCCATAGCCACTATTAGTATAGCCATCAGAATTATAAGGGAGAATGGAGAATTCAACTTGTGTGAGGTCTTGCAGGCACAATTGATTGACAACATAAGGGAAATCAAACATGACAAGAGAAGAATATTCAGGTTTCGATCACTGATTATCTATATGTACTTTCATATAGTTGGAAAAGTCTCAAATTTATACCTTGATAAAAATATGCCTACTATGCCACAAATATCACTTAAGGAATCAATTGAGAGTACTCTGAAAGATTTTATGGGGTTAGAGATAAAAACATTTAGGATAAAGATGCAGATGAGGTATAGGATACCTGAAAACATAGTTGAAAAGTATAACCTCCAGATAGTATTTGTTTTATGGTGGAAATAGACATAACTTGTATGGAAGTTGTTGAGCCTAGAACTAAGTGGATTTATCCACTTGGTTATGAAGGGGAGGAACAAGTTTTCGAAGCATATGCACAAGTTCTGCAGTTAGCACCCAAGGATCCTAATGAGCCTAGATGGGGAACATATGAGGAGAAAACTAAATAGGTAGATGTAGTCCTAAATAGTGCAACAACCAAGAGGAAAGCTGCTAAAATCACATCAAAGATACTTAAGATTCATGGTGTCACTCAAGATGACATGGATAAAGCTAGAGAGGCCAAGATAGCTATGCAAATTCAGAGCGCATCCACTATTAAAACCAAAACATAGAAAATAAATGACCCTAAGGAGAAGAAAATAAAAAATTGAGAAAACTGATGATCCCAAAGAAAAGAAGAAAAAGAAAAATGATATCACTCTTGTACCCACAGATACAATTGACTTAGAGTCCACTGAAGTACCTCCTGAATATAGAAAGATGCCAAAGAGGAAGAAGGAGACCGACGCAAGCCATCCATCCTCTAGGATAACCAGAAGTCTAAGGAACAATACTCAAGCACCTACTGAGGTAGGTTTCAGTCCAAGTCTTCAAGTATTGAAAACTAGGATAGTTGATGAAGGAAGAATTGATCAGATAGGAAAGTTCTATGATAAGTACAGTGAGATTGATAAGTCAGAGATCCATGGTATGATAATAAAGCATATGATTAAGTTCAAGAAGACAGTCTTGTAACTTAAGATAGTTATCCTAGATAGTGTATGGAACATCTTAGAATTTTTGAAGAGACTGACTATTGAGGAAGACCTCAAAATAAGGGAAAAAATATTAGATGAAAGCCTCCCTATATGCTCAATAGAAGAGAAAACACTATAAATGGATTTAGTGAAGCCGCATATAAGAAAAAAGATGAGAAATCTATAGGTAATGGATAAAGACTATGAGTTGGCAGCCAAAGAGATTGAGAAAGCAATTGAGAAAGTGTTCTTGAGTAGACACATGTATCCACCTACTACACCCACAACTCAAGTACCCTCTAAGCAAGACAAGGAGTCCAAAATCACTAATGCACCAACAATAGGTCCACATGATTCAATACCCAGAATGGCAGTTTCTACAGATGAAAAAAATTCTATGCCCATGCCCGAAACACAAGAAGATGTTATAATAATGATTGATAATGTGGAGATATCAATGGCGGCCACTGACAAAGACTTAGACAAATTTGAGGAAGCCTTTGTGAGTACACAAGAGGTGGAAATACTATGGGGTGATAATGTTAGCAAGTTGGCTATACTGATGTATATGGCTTGATATAGTGTTGTCATTATGGCAACAAAGTCATATAGCAGTTTGGAGTCAACGCACTTGATGTAAAGATCAGAATTCTTTTAAGTGTTGAAGACTAGACAATGTACAAGGTTTCTATAGCTTAGAGCATCAGCGTACATGTGTATAGAAGAATTATGGTATGCACCCTATAAGTTAAGTTTTTTACACTATACTCATGCTTAGTCTATGAGTGCATAAGTAGATGTGCAAGGATGTGAAAGCTGTAGTCAGTTGAAAGTGCACAGCCAGTGTGTGCCAGCAGAGAATAGAGCATGGAGTTGACAGTTAGTATTTTGGTTTGCGGTTGTAATGTAATGTTGTAAAGGCTATGTGCCCATTGTATTTAGGTTACCGACATGTTTATATGTTTAATTTTAAGAACACTTAAGCCAATTCATTTGGAAGTGTTGTTTGTAATTAGTTATATGGCCGACCTAATTTTTTATTTTGTATGAGTGTATAAATATAAGATGCACCCATTGTATTTGGTATAGAAGTTAAAAGAGAGTTATGATAACCAGAGCATAAGTATGCGAAGAGTCAAGAATATGTATTAGAGCTTTGCAAGAGGTCAAAGCATAAGCGCATCAAAGGAACTGATCTGACAAGCAGTGCCATAGTAATAGTTCATCCAAAAGATATAGTGTGTATCTGAGATCAAAAGGTTGTAGCCTTCACCATTTGAGTAGTGAGCTCTAGGACAGTGAGTCCACTCCCCTAACAGGGATTATGGTAATAGATTCCTAATAGGGTGTGACCCTTAACAAGGTCTACTATACTTAAAGCATTATAAGGCTACTCCTAATAGGGTAAAGGATCTTCTAACAAGGATCACAAAACACTAGTACATAATATTAGTGGGTGTCAATTCCCATCAGGGTTTTTACCTATTTGGGTTTCCCCATAACCATATTGGTGTCATGCGTTGATTTCATGTTTCATGTTTATGTGAATGTTGAATTCAGTACTTAAGCATTTAAAGTTCAGTATAAAGATTAAAGTGAAAAGTTAAACTATAGTGAACACTAATTCACCCCCCCCCCCCCCCCTCTCAGTGTTCCCATTCCTAACAATTGGTATCAGAGCTCTGGTCCTCAGCAAAGAAGTTTAACCACTTGAGGAGATCATGGACAATGTAGAAAAGAAACATCTAAAGAAAAATCTTGAAGTCACTCTTGAAGACCTAGACAAATCTGAAAGAGAAATTGAAGAACTAAAAGATAAATTCAGTGATGCTCAATTAGTTATCAAAAAGCTAAGAAGGGATCTCAAAGAATGTTGTAATAGTGATCTAGGAGCAAAGGTCAAGAAGTTGAATGAAGACAATGCATCTATGAAAGAAATACTTGAAGAATTTGATGATAAGCTGACCAACAATCAGGAAGTCTACAATGAACAGGTCAAGAAGAACCTTCAACTCAATGAGGAATTAAGGGAAGCCAATTTAGAAATCTTGGAGCTAAGGAATTGCAAAGAAAGATTGGAGTCTAAATTGAAAGAAGAAAAGAATGACATTGACAAATTGCACACTAGTTCTAATTTAATAGAATCTCAGTTGTATGTAAGAAGAGCCAAAAGAGACACTAGTTGTATTGGATACAATGAAGCACAAAATCAAATTGACAACATGTGAGCAAGAAAGGAGACACAAAAAGACTCTAGACTGATACTAAGAAGACTGAATATCAAACCAAAGACAATAGTGGAGCACCTAAGAATGAGCGTAAGCCTGTAGAACGCACTTGTTTTGCATGTAACAAGCATGGACACATTGCAAAGAACTATATAGAGGTAAGACCTTTTAATGGTCATTGTTATTCATGCAATAAATTTGGTCATAAAGCTATGAATTGCAAGACTAGTAAGAAGAACATGATTCAACATGATAAGAGAAATTAGAATCTGACAAATGTAAGAAGTTCTCAGAATGTTACATGTCAGATATGTAACTATAATGGTCATTCTACAAGACAATGTAAAATGGTGACTCATGTTAATGCATTGAGGAATATAAGGCCTCCAATCATTTGTCACTCTTGAAACAAGGCTGGACATATCTCAAAGTTCTATAAGTTAGGGACCCAAGGTCAGGAAAGCCCTAAAAAGGTCGAAGAACCATTATTGGATCTTGAAGGAGAAGTCAAGTTTGTGAAAGCCTCAAAGGATGCGAGCTTGATTTGGTCAAAAGGAAAGAAGGACAAAGTTGATGAGAATGTATTGGATGCATTTGCAATGGACACACCCTCTACATCTAGATGAATGGCCCTCAGGGCCATAGGGGGAGCTAATTTAGCTCTAGATCCTTGCGTGGCTAGTATACTCATCCTCAGAGTATGCACCTTTGGACTTAATCTTTTGGAGTGTAGAGGAACCTTTGTGTAATAGCGTACATGCTGATTGTTAGCAGAACTTGAGTTGGAAATTTTGAAGTGACAGCTTGGTTTATGCAATTTGTATTAATGGTGGAATTCTCACTTTAAGTACACAAAAAGATGTTTGATCACTAATTGCATTCTAATTCAGAGTGATTGAAGAGCAGAAAGAGCCTTGGAATTTCTTGTGAAGACTTGGAGATTGATCTATCAGTGTTTGCAGTGCATTTGGTAGGTTGCAAAAACCCTAGTTTGTTACGCCGATTCAAAAGCCTTCAGATTATCTTGGAGTTCAGTTGGAAAGTGATTAACAAGTAATTCATGGCCACTCCCATTGTTTATGATGTCACTAAGAAGAAGAGATTTTTATTCAAGAAACATTCATTTAAATCAACCCTAGATGATTTAGAGGGAGCTTTCTCCCGCATGCCCATGGGTGTCATGCATGTGGAAGATTAAGGCATACATCTACTACAAGAAAGAACCAATTGGGTTGGATAGGTTAAGAACACACATGGATACCATGTTGAAACTAGACAAAATATTCATGGATGAATATATTAAATGGAATTATCACCCTATTGTTGAGTATGCTATGGCATATGAATTCTATGAGATAGAAAGGATAAAGATTTTATTGAGCAGAATTCATGATGATTTGTTTTGGATTGGTGATGTACCAATTAGAATCACTAGTGACTTGATACATGAGATGATAGGCCTTTCTAGGATAGGCATCATCCTTCTTGTGGGCATAGATGTTAGAAATATGGTTGAGCAGACATGTAAGTCAAGGAGCGATAGGCACGAGATGACAATTGAGCCTATTGAACAAGAAGACATCAAATTGATGTCTATGATACTAAGATATAGATTTCATCACTCCAGCAGGATGAATAGTGTGTCTCTGGGCACTATTCTAGCAGCCATTAGACTTGTGAAGGAAGATGGAGAGTTAAAATTGTGTGAGATCTTGTGCACATAGTTGATTGATAACATCAAGGCTATCAAGCATGACAAGACAAAGATCTTTAGGTTTGGGTCATTAATCATTTACATGTACCTTCATATAGTTGGGAGAGTATCAGATTTGTATTTGGACAAGTCCATTCCAACCATGCCACATATATCTAACAAAGCATCTATTGAAAGCACCTTAAGAGATTATATCATATTGGAATTGAATACCTTCAGGACTAAGATGAAAATGAGGTACAAAATTCTAGAGAGCATTGTGGGAAAGTACAAGGATTCAATTTTTTTTATGGTAGAGATAGACACAACCTATATGGAAGCAGTTGAACCAAGAACTAAGTGGATTCATCCACTTGGCTATGAGGTAGAGGAACAGGTCCTTGAAACATATGCAATGGTACTACTATCAGCCCCCAAAGATCCTAATGAACCTAGATGGGGAACATATGAGGAGAAGACAAGAGAAGTAGATGCAAAGCTAAATAGTGCAGCAACAAAAAGAAAAGTTGCTTAAGTCACATCAGAAATCTTGAGAATACATGGTGTATCTCAAGAGGACCTTGATAAAGCAAGGGATGAAAACAATGATTAAAAGCAATGTGTCTGGCTATAAGGCCTTCCTAGTTATGGCCAATTACAAAATAGATAACTGTCTACAAGATCTTGCAGGATCTGGATCTTTTCCACAACATTAGCAATTCGTTAGCCCAGGTCTGTAACACACAGCACCCTAGTAGGCACCCAAGGAAGATCTAAACTTGTACTCAACTTCCAAGAAATCTTCCTATTCCTAAGCTCACAGGATACTAACTTCTACTTCGCTGATGATGATCATCCTTCTTCCCCTAAACAACTACCCAAGCATCCTATAAATACTGATTCCAAGCCACAAGTCAGCTGATGAAACAATTAACCCACCCAAACAAATTTTAAATGCTAAAACATTAGTCAACTGTCAAATAGCCTTACAAAATAGATAAAATCTCAAAGATGACCCCAATGGTCATCAGATCCATATAGAAGAATGTAAAACTCTAGATTTAGGTCTGCACATGTCCAACGGTCAATCCATAACACAAGGAGCATGATGCAAATTAAATGCACCAGTCAACCAAGCTGATTCATCCAAACAATCCTGTCGATAAGCAAGAACACTAAGCAAAAGAAGAAATAACCAAGTGACAGTCAACTGACCATGTCAAGCATGACCAAGAAACATAGTTATCACTGATGCCTAAGGAAACCAATGCCTTCAATTACCCAGCATTCCTCAGAGACTGAGCACCCAAGAAAACACTGAAATTGAGCAACCAGTCTCCCAAACTGAGCAAGAACTTCACCAAACCAAGATTAGAACTAACAATCTACCTTCAAATACAAACATATTTTTGGTTGATATAGGATTGCCAAGAATCCTAGGATCCTCTTGCATTAGACACCCTAGGTCAGAAATATTTCCTCATAAGGAAGTCAGGAACACCTCAAGGGAATCAGAATAGGCATGCCAAATCTGTTCTTCACCCAAATTTCCTCTTGCCCTTCATCCCAAGTAGTCTTTACTTCAGTCATTTCTCCTTTCTGTAAGTCTTTCTACTTTCCACTCCTTTCATCTTTCCGATCAGTAACAGATAGTAACTAACTCTGACCACTACTGACCACAGCAGTGTTTCAGTAAGGTTCCTCCTCCTCAATCAACTTAGTATCATCTGCATCTCTCTATTTCATGAATGTAACCATCTTCTTTTTGATTTCTACAAACTCTTTAGAAATATCATTCTCCTCCTCCTTTAAACTAGGCTTAACAGGAATAGGTCCTTCCATCGTGTGCTCCTGAGGTTTTTCACAAGGATAACACTTGATCACTCCACATCCTTTAACCTATGTCTCCTATAAAGGTATTAGCTTATGCTAAGCTGCTTCATGCCTAACCACATAAGTGTCAGCACGACCATCAAACAACACATTTCTATCAAACTACCAAGGTCTACCGAGTAACAAATGACAAACATCCATTGGCAACACATCACATAATATCTCATCATGGTAAGATCCAATCTAGAAATTAACAAAGCATTTGTCCACAACTCTAGCCTTAGAAACATCTTGAATCCAACTAATCTCATAAGGATTAGGATGCTTTCTCCTTTCTAGATTCAATTTACTAACCATTTCTTCTGAAACAAAGTTCTTAGAATTTCCACCATCAACTAGAACATTACATACCTTATCTTTGCACTTGCATCTAGTCTTGAACAAATTTCTTCTTTGCACTAGTTCAAAGACACATGTAGCCAATCTTCTAGTGATAAGACATTCGCCTTTCTTAGGAACATTCTCAATGTCTTCTTCAACAACTAATGCAACTCTTTTCTTAGGACACTACCAAATTCTATGACCAACTTCACCATAGTTATAACACATACCAGTGAACTCATTCTTCCCCCTGCCTCTTTTTCTAGCATTCTTAGTAACTTGACCACTGCTAGACCTAATATCAAGTTTAGGATTCTCTGTCACATTACTTTCAACAACTGCCTCACTAGTCTTAGCACCTTGGTTCCTACTATTATGTCTACCTTCAAACTTCTTATTCATCTTCTCTTTAATCTTCAATGCCATCTAATAAGCATCTCCTATTGTTGTCATCCGAATAGTAAGCAATTCCTCTTGAATAGTAGGTCTCAAACCATAGACATACCGAGAAACTTTTTCTTTATCAACTTTAGAATGTCCAATCCTAATCAGAAGTCTATAAAACTCCTCGGTATAATCCTACACTAATTTGTTAGTCTGCTTCAAAGCTTACATTTTCTTGAACATTTCCAATTCATAATCCACTAGAATGAATTGCTTCTTCA
This sequence comes from Chamaecyparis obtusa, assembly GCA_027943335.1. NCBI lineage: Eukaryota > Viridiplantae > Streptophyta > Pinopsida > Cupressales > Cupressaceae > Chamaecyparis > Chamaecyparis obtusa. The sequence goes on along the minus strand of BSBK01009415.1, from coordinate 36,876 downwards.
ACTTGTCAACCATTTAGTTCCACTTAGTAATATTCTCTTTCCCTCTTCTACCTCTTTCTAACTGAACTTCCCTCCACCAAATATTTGCATGACCTTTCAACTTAGTCTTTACAAATCTAACTCTATTAGGATCTTGTACTTCTTCATACTCAAAGTATTCATCAATCTCATTGATCCAATCAATCAATTCTTCAGGCTTAAGGCTTCCAGAAAATGTAGAAACTTCAATCTTAGGTCTCTTTCCAATCTTAGACATAGCTTTCAGGATTCTATTCTCCTCTAGATCTCCAGCTTCTTCCATAGCTTCTTCAAAATGATCTTCTTCTTTAGATTCATCATCACTATCCCTCTTTAGGGTAGGCTTCTTCTTTCTCAATTCTTCTTGCAGGTCTTGCACTTGTTTCTGCAAAGCCCTAAAATCATCAAGACTAAATTCTCCAACAGTCTCTTCATCTGAATTCTCATGATTTCTCCTCGGAGGCATCTTCAAATCAAGATCTAGACACACAAGATCCACTTGGCTCCAACAAGAACAAACCTTCGCTCAAATAGGAATACACTTTGCCCCACCAGATCAACTTGCTCCAGTAGGAACACACCTCACTCTGATACCACCTGATGCAATCAAGGCTGGTGAATCCAATTAAGGACATACTTACCTTGTAGCCAATTCACATATGTAGTAGAAATACACAATAAGAAACATAGATCTAATAGGAAGCAAAACTCTTTATTCATCAAAATAATGATTACAAGCAATGTGCTAGGCTATAAGTTCTTCCCAGTTATGGCCAATTACAAAATAGATAATAGTCTACAAGATCTCATAGGATCTAGATCTTTTCCACAACATCAGCAATCTATTAGCCTAGGTCTATAACACACAGCATCCTGGTAGGCACCCAGGGAAGATATGAACTTGTACTCAACTTCCAAGCAATCTTCCTATTGCTAATCTTGCAAGCTACTAACTTCTACTTCTTTGATGATGATGATCATCCATCTTCCCCTAAATAACTACCCAAGCATCCTATAAATATTGATTCCCAGCCATAAGTCAGCTGATGAAACAATTAACCCACCCAAAAAAAATTTAAATGCTAAAACATTAGTCGGCTCTCAAATAGCCTTATAAAATAGATAAACTCTCAAAGATGGCCCCAACAGTCATCAGATCTACATAAAAGAATGAAACATGCTAGATTTAGGTCCCCACATGACCAACAGTCAATCCATAACACAAGGAGTGTGATCCAAATTAAATGCACCAATTGGCCAAGCCAATTCATCCAAAAAATCGCATCGGTAAGCAAGAACACCAAGCAACAGAAGAAATAATTGAGTGCCAGTCAACCGACCATGTCAAGCATGACTAAGCAACATAGTTATCACTGAAGCCTAAGGAAACTGATGCCTTTAGTTACCAAGCATTCCTCAGAGACCGAGCACCCAGGAAAACACTGAAACTAAGCAACTAGTCTCCCAAACCGAGCAAGAACTTCACCAAACCAAGATCAGAACTAACAATCTACCTTCAAAGACAAACATATTTTTGGTTCATACAGGATTGCCAAGAATCCTAGGATGCTCCCGCATTAGAAAATATTCTTGATGATACCCTACCTATATGTGAGCTAGAAGAGAAGAAATTTCTGTTAGATTTGGTGAAGCCTCACCTCAGAAAAAAGACAAGAACTCTAAATATAATGGATAAGAATTATGAGTTAATTGCAAAGGAAATAGAGAAAGCCTTTGAGAAGGTATTTATGGATAGAAACATGTATCCACCTACTGCACCCACAACTGATGTACCCACAATGGTTACAAAAGGGTCAGAGACCATTAAGGTACAACCTACAGGTCCTTAGGATTCAACTCCTATAGTGGAAGTACAAACAGAGTTAGACAAATTTGTGCCCATGTAAGAATCACTCAAGGAAAGCACCATTATCATTGATAATGTTGAGATGGCCATGGCGGCCACTGACATAGAATTGGATAAGTTTGAGGAAGCTTTTGTGAGTACACAAGAAGTTGAAATCTTATGTAGCAATACACCTCCTAGTTAGCAAGAAGAGGTATTGATTGAAAATTTAACAAATAAGGAAGAAGAAGATAAGATGGAAGAAAAAGAACAAGAGAAAGATGAAACTTCTGTTGAACTAGCAATGGTAAAACCAGAAGTAATGAATAGCACTCCCATCACTCCCTCCTCAGCATTATTGTCAAGTTTGACACCTAACACATCCAGTTTGGATTCATGGATAGAAGAAGAACTAATTAAGTTCAGCATCCTAGCTATGGAGAATGCAAAGGAGAAACAAGTCATGAGAAATCCTCTCCTTGTGGAATTTTTGAACATACTAAATAGTTTTTTGCCTGCAAACAAGAAAGTGTCCAAGGTACACTCAGTTCATGATGTGAGTATAGTTATCTCACAGTTCAAATGTAACTTGTCAAGCCTTGAAGAATCTACATCCAAAGTTGTAGAAGAGAAGTATCTAAAGAAGAGATTGAATGAGTTGATGAGCAACTTTGCACTAGATTTGAATTCACTCAAAACAGGACAAGCATCTTTAAAATAATTTTCTGATCAAGGAAGGAAATTCATTGCAGACTACATGGATCAAGATAAGCTTACAGATGCCCATCTTAAGAAAATAAAAGAGGCAGAAGCTATGATTGAGCAGGTGAAGAATTTATTGATAGACACATCCATTGATGTAAACATGTCCAACAATATATACCAAGGTCAGTTGGACAAAATTGAGAAGGTAGAGAAAGAAACGGAAAAGATAAGGTCTAGACAGACTTAGTTGAGGAATGCTCTTGCGCCCTCACTAGACATCCTCAATTAGAACATAAAGGAGATTGATACCACAATGATAACCTATGATCAAGGTCTGAACATAGATTTAAAGAAGATGGAGAAGCTTCAGTATGCTTTATGCGCCCATCTCTAGATAGTTAACTCTTTAATAATGTTTTGGAAGAAGGAGATCCAGAACCTTAAGATAGCATATCCGGATGTTTTACCTCAATGAGTATGTGTAGATACAATTTTTTTTTACACCTTTGTCATTAATGTCAAAGGGGGAGTTGTGTATAGAACATGGATTGTATAGGGAGATATAAGATTATGTATAAGAAATGTATAGAAGACAAAAAGTTTTTGTGTTAAGCGACAGTTAGCAACTTGGCCATATTCCTTTGTTACCATTAATGACAAAGGGGGAGATTGTTGGAAAGTTGGCTATACTGATGTATATGACTTGATATAGAATTTTCATTATGGAAACAAAGTCATATAATAGTTTGGAGTTAGTGCACTTGATGTAAAGATCAAATTTTGGTTAAGTTGTACAGGGTTCCTATAGCTTAGAGCATCAGTGCACATGTGTATGAAAGAATTCTGGTATCCTCCCTAGAAGTTAAGTTTGTTAGACTATACTCATTCTTAGTATATGAGCGCAAGGATGTGAAAGTTATAGTCAATTGAAAGTGCACAACTAGTGTGTGCCAATAGAGAACAGAGCATGGAGTGGACAGTTAGTATTTTGGTTTGCAGTTGTAATGTAATGTTGTAAAGGCTATGTGCCTATTTTATTTAGGTTTCCAACATGTTTATATGTTTAATTTTAAGCACACTTAAGACAATTCATTTGGAAGCATTATTTGTAATTAGTTATAGGGTAGACCTAATTATTTATTTTGTATGAGCGTATAAATATAAGATGTACCCATTGTATTTGGTATGGAAGTTGAAAGAGAGTTGTGATAAATAGAGCAGAAGTATGTGAAGAGTCAAGAAGATGTATGAGATCTTTGCAAGAGGTCAAAGCATAAGTGCATCAAAGGAACTGATCTGACAAGTAGTTTCACAGTGACAGTTCATCTAGAAGATATAGTGTGTATCTGAGATCAAAAGGTTGTAGCCTTCACCATTTGAGCAGTGAACTCTAGGATAGTGAGTCCACTCCCATAACATGGATTATTGTAAAAGACTCCTAACATGTTCTGACCCTTAACAAGGTCTACTGTACTTAAAGCATTGTAAATCTACTCCTAACAGTGTAAAGGATCTTCTAACAAAGATCACAAAACACTAGTAAAAAATATTAGTGAGTGTTAATTTCCATCGGAGTTTTTACCTATTTGGGTTTCCCTATAACCATATTGGTGTCATGTGTTGATTTCATGTTTCATGTTTATGTGAATGTTTAATTCAGTACTTAAGCATTTAAAGTTCAGTATAAAGATTAAAAGTGAAAAGTTAAAATATAGTGAAAACTAATTCACCCCCCCCTCTCAGTGTTCCCGTTCCTAATAGATAATTCACCAAAGCAGCAAGAAGATGTGCTGATTGAGGATCTAATAGGACAAGAAGAAGAAGAGGAGAAAGAAAAAGAAAAGGAGAAAGAAGAATAAGAGGAGAAAGAAAAGGAACCACCAGATGAACCATCTGTTGAAATACCTATAATGATAAAGATAGAAGTGATAGACAACACACCTATCACTCCCATGGCATCAACATCATTGTTGTCAAGTTTGACTCCTAGCACTACTAGCTTGGACTCTTGGGGAGAAGAATACCTGATCAAGATTAGTGTCCTTGCTATGGAGAAGGTCAAGGAGAAACAAGTGATGAGAAATCCTTTGTTTCTTGATTCAGTTAATATCCTGAATAGTCTACTACCAGAAGAGAAGAAGGTAACAAAAGTGCATTCTATGGATGATTTTAGTACCATCCTAACAAGCTTCAAAGAAAACTTTTCTAACCTAGAAGAATCAATAGCCAAATTAGCAAAAGAAAAGTATCTAAAAAAGAGGTTGAATGAACTAATAAGTAAATTCACACTTGACCTTAACTCTGTGATAGATGGTCAAACTTCATTGAAATAATTTGTAGCTAAATGAAGAAAAATCATAGTAGATTGTATGAATAAGGAAAAGATGATTGTAGATCTCTGCAAGAAAATTTAGGAAGAAAAAGCTATGATAGATGTAGTGAGGAAATCAGTAGAAGATCCCTCTACAGATGTAAATATGTGTAACAATTTGTACCATGGACAAGTGGAAAAAATAAAAAAGGTATAGAAACAAATGTCCAAGATAAGGGCAAGGAAAACATAGCTAAGAAAGGCTCTTGTGCCCTCATTAGATGTATTAAACTAGAACATCAAGGAGATCAATGCCACTATGGTGACATATGATCAAGGTGCAAGTTCAAATTTGGAGAAGATGGAGAATTTGACATATGCTTTGTGTGCCCATCTCTAGACTCTAAATGTAATGATAGCATTTTGGTAGCAAGAGATCCAAAACCTAAAGATAGCATATTCGGATGTACTCACCTTGTAAGTACTTGTAGATACACCTTTTTGAGAACATTTGTCATTAATGTCAAAGGGGGAGTATAGTATATAGAAGAGAGAATATGGAGTTTTGTATATGATTTAAAGGGGATTATACTACATACTAAAAGGGAGATATAAGTTATAGTATGTACTAGAAAATTTTGGATAAGGATATAGTTAATAACTTCACCATATTCCTTTGTTGCTATTAATGAAAAAGGGGGCTATTGTTGGAAAGTTAATTTTACTATTGTATATGACTAAGATATAGTGTTTTCATTATGGAAACAAAGTCATATGATGTTATAGAGTCATCACAATCAGTTAGACTATTAGATTTAATTAAGTACGAAAGACTAGACAGTCCGCAAAGCACCAGGTGAACAGAGCATCAGTGCACATGTGTATGACCAAGTTTTGGAATGTGCCCTTGAGGATAAGCTTATTGATATGTAATCATGCAAATTCTAAGAGAGAATGATCAGATGATTCAGTATGATGAAGATACAACTAGTTGAAGTGGCACAAACAATAAGCGGTAGAGTAGAACAGAGCATGGAGCTAACTGTTGGTATTTTGATTAGCGATTATAATATTGTTTTCTAAAGGCTATGCAACTATTATATTTAGGTTATAGAAATGTTAATATCTTTGTTTGTAAACACACTTGAGCCAATTCTCTTGGAACCATTATATGTAATAGGTTGAAGGCCGACCTAGTTAATAGTTTTGTTTCCTCGTATAAATAAGGCATGCTCCTTTGTAATTAAGAATGGAAGTTGAATAGAAAGTTGATAAGAGTAGAGAAAAGGTATGAAAAGAGAAGTTAGAATTTTGTATTTCTTTAAAAGAGTCTAAAGCATCATCACACACAAGGAATTGATCAGACAAGCAGTACCACAACAACAGTTCACCTTGCAGCTATAGTGTGTATCTAAGATCTAGAAGGTTGTAGCCTTCACCACTTAAGCATTGAGATCTAGAAAATTGTCTCCCTACCCCTAATAGGGTTAATTGTAAAAGACTCCTAATAGGGTATGAACCTTGACCAGGTCACTGTACTAAAAGAATTGTAAAGATCAACTCCTAACAGGGTTGCAAGATCGAATAGGGATCATAAAACACTAGTGCAGTTCTTAGTGGGTGTCAATTCCCACTGGGGTTTTTACCTATTTGGGTTTCCCCATAATCATATTTTGTGTTATGTGTTATAGCTATTTATCTTGCTTACATTAATATTCATTTAAGTACTTAAGTAATTAAGTTGAAGTTCAAGATATCAGAAATAGTAATAATATATAGAACACTGATCCACCCCCCCTCTTAGTGTTCTCATTCCTAACACCTAGGTCTATCCATGAAATCATAAACCACTGGTACATCCATAAGTTCTCTATGAGATTAGGTCTAAATACCTTAAACATGCTTGAATCGGGTACTTTCCTTCACGTGATCACGAAATCTCTCTGCTAGATCATTGTAACACTTCACAACTCTTCTCTCCTTAATCATTGATAATAAAATGGTGTAGAAATGATATCTTTCAAACCCTTTTATCCTTCAAAATTTGAGTTCATGCATTAAACACAAGTAGCTCAACTTCACATCTCGTTCTATCAACACAAAACTTGTGAACATACAGAATGAATTCTCCAAGTGCTGCGCTCTCATCCATAGACTCCAAACTGTCTGTACACACCATACCTAAGCTCGCATGAGCTTATTCCACATATACAAGGGCTGGATATATTCTATTCTCTTTATCTAATGCTCCCCTTAAGGCCATGCGACCTTCTAGGTTGATGCCTCAAAGAACTCATCATACAAAGACACAGTATCATCAATTGTCTCTCCTTGAATTGATGCTTGTTTAAGACTTTTAATTTCCATATCTTGTCATCCTCCTTGCTCTTTGATTTCTTGAAATGATCCTCAAACTCGTTCATGTACTCATTAAGACTCTTACCACTATTGCCAACATTCTTCCCTATAACCACAGGAGGTGGTCCTCTTGGTTCACTTGGACTTCTTGGTCCTCTTCTTTTGTCCTCTCCATTGTATCTAGAAAACTTCACAATGTGTCCAAGGTTGTTTCATTTGTAACATGTAGGAGGTCTACTTATATCTTGATTTACTTGCATTTTATAATACCTTGCAGTGTGTCCAAAGTTTTTGCATTTTTGACATGTGATCTTGGCTACTGATTCTTCTCTGATATAATCTTGCTTGTACCTAAACTGACCTAGTTTTCTGCAATCTTCTTTCTTGTGTCCATATTCATAATAGTTAAAACAATAGATGGTGAAGGGTTTAGAGGTAACTTTACTTCTACGATCTCTTTTCATGTGTCCAACTTTGTTGCATCCAAAGCATCTACCTCTGAAAGGTCTGATCTATTCTTTAGGTTCTTCACAAGTAGGTCTTTCTTCATTCTTTGCTCCACTTTCTTCTTCATTTGTTTTAGAACTTTATGCTTCATTTAATCCAACTCTAATCATGTCTTCTTTAGGTTTTCTGTCTTTCTCTTTCCTCATCAGTTTTTTCACTTCTCATGTGCAACTTCTCAATGTGTAATTTGGCTTGAGTAAGTTCACCTTTAATGATCTGATTGTACTTCTCCAATTCCTGACATTTTTCTTTGTAGTGATCAAGTTCTGTCTTTATTAGTCCTATTTGTTCATTTTCTTCTTTAAGTGATTCTTCAAATTTTCTCCTAGCATCTTTTTGATGTTGGATCTCTTTTATCATCTAAAGATTGATCTCCTCTTTTTCTTTCTCTAATCTCTTTACTTGATCTGATGTATCATTGTTTGAATCTTCTTGGATCTTATCCATAAGATCTTGTTTTTTATTTCTTGAAGCTTCCAATTGTTTCTTTAGTTTCCTGATGAAACCTTCTTCTCTTCTTAGTTTGAATTTTAGTATACCATTCTTAGCCTTCTCTTTGTCTAGATCTTCAAGTGCTCCTTCAAATTTCTCTTGCAAACTTTTTGATTCCATTCTGATCTCCCTTAAACTGTTAGGCTTTCTCTACAAGGGCCAATAGCTCTAATACCAATTGTTAGGATTAGGTAATATTGAGATGGGGGGTGAATCAATATTACTTAACTTTGATCTAAACTTTAAACAATTATAAATAATTCATAATACTGCTGAAATGAAAAGAACAATAAAACATAACACATAACTCATGACACCATGATTTGTTCTTGAGGAAACCCTAGCCAAGGGAAAACCCCGATAGAGATGGTACCCACAACAATGGACTAAAATATTGTATCATTGTTGGGAGATCTAGCCCTATTAGGAGATGATGATTACATAGTATATTTCTTTGTTAAAGGATTACAAAACCCTATTAGGGGTATTCAAATAACCTAGTTAAAGGTGGTGAGAAATTGCTCTTACAATCAAAACTTGTTACAAAGAGTTCTCCAAAGTGTGAACAATACAAGCACTTATCTTTCTTAGATAGTTCCTCTTATAGCTCTACTTCTTACTGATCAATCATATGATCTCTGCTCTCAGATTCAAAACCTTGCTTCATACTCATAATCAAAATTCTTATTGCTTTCATAAAGGCACTCTATACTTATACAAAAAGTTCTATCCAGTCGGCTTCACAAATACCATACAAAACATAACAATTAATTATGTAAAGGGTAAGTATGAAGTCAATGATCATATATTACCAAAGTGTTGGAAATATACTCCATTCACCTAACTTAGAACATTACCATATCTGCTAACCTTGCCTTAATCTTCGCAACTACTCATATGCCGTGTTATACTTAATCTTTGACTTCGCATACCTTTAGATCACTGAATCTCACTGATGTGATCACCAAAACTCATGCGCTCTTAACTGAAGCATATATATATATATATATATATATATATATATATATGTATATGTATATGTATATGTATATGTATATGTATATGTATATGTGTGTGTGTGTGTGTGTGTGTGTGTGTGTTAGAAGTTGTAATCTTTCCTTGGTGTATTTATAAATCAAGGTTAGACCTTTTTTCTTTTCTTGTTCTAATATATTAGGATATAAGCCAAGGTATCCTAATATATATTTTTTTGTCTTCTTTCTCCTACATTCTATTTTGTCCTCTAGTAGAATTTGTGAGGACAAATATTTATTTTTGTAAATTAGTTTATTCCTTCTTATGAGGAATCTCACACTTGGCCTCACACACTTATGAATGGTGGCATTCATTCTCATGGGAGTTACATTTTGAACTCCTTCACTCATCTCTACTTAAAGAGATATTTCTCCACACACACAACACTTCTTCTCTATTGTCTTTTTCATTCTTCAAAATATTGTATGAGCTAAAGCTCTCTCTCTCTCTCTCTCTCTGGCTATTTTGCCCATTCATAATTCACGGGGGTTTTTTTACGCTTTTCCCCATTTAAAACTTCTTGTCTCCTTTGTTGTTTCATTTTTGGTGTATGCTCTAACGATTAGCTTGATTCATGATAATCTTTCTTTTTCCTTACTCAATTGGATTAATTTGTTCCTAGCTCGAATTTATTTTCCATTTTAACATGGTATCAGAGCAGGTTTAATCCATTTTTTGAGTTCATAGGTTTAAGCGATTATCATGTCTCGGAGCACTCCAATTCGGAGACTCATTTTTTGAGAGAGTTTTTAAGTTCATCTCATCTTTTTTAGATTTTAAAATTTTTTATCTTCTTCTTTAAATTTAGTTCTATATATAAAGTAGTTTTTTGCAAAAAATTATAAATTTTTCATTCTGAATTAGATTTTAAATATCATTCTTTACCATTCAATTTTAATATTTGAGAGGAATATTCTTGCATTTAATCTTGTAATTTGAAGTTATAGTCTTAAAAGTTTTAAAGGTCCCTTTTCCATATAATATCATTGTTTTTAATATTATTATTACTTATTAAAAGTTCTTAAAAAAAAAGATTAAAAGTTATTCTTCATTTCTGTTTCAAATTGTAATTATTAGTTTCTAATTTTGAGCTCTTGTTGAATTTTTTTAAAATTTCAATTATTAGTTTCTAATCTTAGTTCTTTTCATTGCTGGCGTTTTGAGAATATTCCTTCTCTGTGTAGCCATCATAATCTTTGCTTTGATTATTTGCATGCAATTCATATTTGCGTTATGAGAACCGTTTGTATCATTAAGTGTTCTCTGTATTTTTTTGCATGTTAGCTTATTTGAGTATCTCATTATTCTTCCCTGCACGCATTCATTGCAAAGTTTTATTATACTAACATTGATAAAAAAATAAAATTCATTTTTCATTTATGCTTATATACTCAACAGAAGAGGCTGCATGAGTTATCTTTTTCCATAGATATTCTCTGCATCCTTGACTGCATTGGTGATAGTTTTGCTTTTGCATGTGCTTTTTCCTTATAGTTTACGTTTTTTCTATAGTTATTTTCTATTTTCCTCGTTGCCATATAAGACGTTCAGGGTAAGATATAAAAAATTTAGTTTATATTTACTATTCTCTTTTTGTCGTTTCCAGGTATCTCATCGCCCTACATTTGAAGAGTTTTTTTGTATAAGTTTTTCACCTTTTGTGTAACTTTGCAACCAAAGGTTTAGCTCTCGCTTCTATCCCGAATGTATGGAAAGTTTTCATGTATGGCTGTATGAAATCTTATAAGAAAGACAAGCTGTTGATGATATTGCATTGAAATATTTTCAATCTCTTGTGTTTCTCAACCCTCAGCAAAAATAGTGTATTTAGTTTACATTCAGTTTAGCTTACATTCTACTTTAATAAGTATATTAAAACTAACAGCATTTAAAACTATCCTCATCTTATGTGAAGATTCAAAGAGCTCCCTGGCTTGAAATACGTTATTGCTTTGATAAACCGTTTTTAATATTTTTTGTTCGGATTTCATTCCTTTTTTTTGTTTGTTATTATTTATTGTTTATTCCCTCTATTTTCGTCTATCAAAGTAATTTTTTGCATTAACCCTTTTAGATGCTTTAACATTTTTGCATGCAGTTACTTTCCTTTTAATAAATAGTCCATACAAAAGCAAGACAGGAAAATAATTCAAATTATACTCTCAGCGCGAGAAGTTACTATTTTCTGTTTTAAGGAGGGGCTTCGTAGTATCACCAAAAGAATATAATAAAAAATGTTGTTGTATTATTTGTTGCTGTACTATCATTGTTGTATTATTTGCATTATATTTGCTGTACTATCGCTTCTTTTTTTTAATCATTGTTATATCGTTCTTTATCTCTCTTAGTCTCTTTGTTGCAGGCATTGGATTTTTTGCTTGCATGCGTTGTAATGAAGGAAGAGTTTGTTGGTTTCCGTTCCTCTTTGCTTTTTGGTTGATTTCGTTGTAGTGGATAGTTTTGTAGATAGTAGTACCATTTTTTATTACTTTGTTTTTTTTATTTTGGCTGCGGTGTTATTAATTTTTGCAAGCAATATTAATTTTTTGCATACAATATTAATTAACCTTTGTACTCACAGTTCACAGGCAATATTAATTTTTGCATGTATTTACGTTTTTGATAGCTTCTTCTTAATGCCTTTAGTCTTTTAATATCCTTTCCTTAAATTCTTTTTATTTACTTTTCAATCTTACCTCTTTTCTCACGTAGGTCTCTTAAGTTTTAAGTTTTTGAAAAAGTTTTTTTTGACTTTGTTTTGACTTAAGGTAATTTTATCTATGAAATTAAGCTTTTAAATCAAGATTTCAAAAATCAATTTAATTTAATTTAATTTAATTTTTTAAAAATCTTTTTCATTAATTTTTTTTATTTAAAAGAAAAAAAAGGAAAAAGGTAGAGTTACAATTTTTTCATGAAGTTGTCTTTAAATTTTTTGTATATTTAGTTTTTAAGTTCTTGATGTGTTTTTTTCTTAAATTGTTGTTTAAAGATAGAATTTTGATTATATTTTATTCATAATTTATTTTAAGTTTTTTTTAATTCTAAATCTTAATATGTATATTATTTATAATTTTTATTAAGATCTAATTTATTCATTTTAAATATACAAAAGATGATTATATAAACTTTTTTTGAAATTAACAATTATTATTTTAAATTCAATTTTTTTAAAGATATTAAAAGTGTTTCTTTAAAGTTTTTTTTTTTTAATTTTTTTTTACTCTTTTCAATTAAGGGGGTTTAATTTTTTTTAATCATGTCTCTCTCAATGTCAACATTTAAACTTACTCTTTCAAATTATTCTATTTGGTGGACTCATATGACCGCTATTTTAAAAAATGAAAACCTGTTTGATGTTGTGTTTTCTCCTAATGAGAAACTGACTTCCACCGCTCATAAGGCTAACTAGGATTCCTGGCAGTTGAAAGATGATGAAGCATTTGGCCTAATTGGCCTCTCACTTCATCCAAATTTATGTTATCTTCTCTCAAACTGCACTATAGCTCATCAGGCTTGGTATGCCTTAGAAAACAAATTTCAAACCTTCACAACATTTGTTTCCAATGGTAAATTTTATGATGTTTCTAATTTGAATGATAATCATATTCCTATTTCTTTAACTGATAACTATTGCTGTCATGATGAAGGAACTGGTAATGCTTCTGTCCTAAATGGTAATGCTGTGCTTTATGCTCCTATTTTAGAAGATAACCATATCTTTGTTTCTTCTTCTAGCATTAAGGATAATACTAATGATAATAGTCATGATACTCTCAATATTTTTGTTCCTTCTAGTAGTAACAGTGATGATAATGATGTTGGTAATAATCCATTTTACCCTCTTGTTGATGATATGCTTGACCAAGAAGATGAAATTATCTCTACCTTTCTTAATGTTACCTTACCTTCTTTTGATTATCCTATTACAAATATGGCTATTAATCAAGATAAAATTTGTGATGAAGGTACCAATCCTATGATTATTATGGACATTAATGATAATAATGATGATACTTATACTAGTTCTCCTTTTGATATTTCATAAATTGATGAATATGTCATAGATTTATTTTATGCAACTGAAGATTGCATTCCTAATTATTTGTCTCATGATTTACAATATGATTTTTTCAACAATGTTACTGATTCAGCACTAGGAGATCCCAATGATGGGCACTCTACTAGTGTTTCTTGCCTTTTTGTAGGCTCAAGTTCTGATTATGCCCCACCTCTAGTTTTGAATAGAATTGAATATACAAACTGCATAAATGCATCTCAAGCATCTTAATGGTCTCTTAAAAATTTGGGCTCTCCTCAACATGCTATTCAAGCTCCTATGTGCCTGTTGGTTCCTGAAAAGGATTTTACACTCAAAGAGATACCAATATGCCTATGATGGATGTTAAGGATTGGTTAGTTCCAAATTTGGGCAATCTATAGGCAACTGGACCAACTATAGGGATGGATATTCCCTCTTCTACTTCTGGCTCTATAAAACCAAGCCGGGTACACCTGATCCAATAATATTAACTCTTACTAATAGTTCTAAGTCTGCCCCCTATTTCTTTATTGGATCTTTCAACAGATAAAAACAGTGAGAGAATGCTAAACAAGAACCTATTGTTCATTGATCCTCCATCACTGGGTAGAACAACACATAAATGTAAATGAAACTAAAAATACTGGTAATGATTTAAAGATTTGGGCTTATGAAGTGTGAATCACTTTCTCAGAACAAAGATAGGGAAATATAGACTAGTGTCTTATCCATTGGGCAAAGTATTAGGAAATAGAGAGGATACAAAGATAACTTTTGAGAACAACTAGTTTTTGAACATAAATACAGATATCTCAACTCATCCCTACTTGCAGATAATCCTTATGTGAATTCAATGAACATATATCTTACTTTGAGTAATATTTAATCCAACCCTAGGTCAGAACTCAGAGTGAAATACATACACATAAACCTACAAAAGCTTAAAGATTCATAGAATAAACACAATGGAGAGGAAAGATTTGAGATTTGTATTAAGTATAACCTTGATCATTTGCATACATCATATTCTGAATAACAAACTTGCTGGATAATGGCATCAGCCTGTATATCTTCTCTTTTATCCTGACAAAATGATATAAATTTACAATCCTCGACTGAGGGTATGGTTTCAGAATTTCTTTTCTCTTCTTTGACACCTAAACTCTCAATGCCTAGAATGACCATGGGAAATCCTTTTATATAAAAGGAGATGCAATAAGCTTCCGGTCATTCTAGGGTTTACAAAATATCAACCCTAAAACTTTACAACAACTAAAAAATTTACAATAAATACACTTGGTCAAGATGGAGATGAAATTGTAGCTGAGCCGACCTCCTTCATGTCTTTAATGTTGTCCTTTGCTCACTGTTAACAAATCTGATCTGCGATATTTGCTGTCCATTCTACAATGAATACTTCCTCATATCTCAACCACCTCTATGACCCAAAATTGACCACCCTGATCTACTTTATGAATTTGGTAGTGTGCTAGCGCTCTCTATAGCTCATATGTACTAATATCTCCATTTATTATATACTTCCTCACTTGCGAAATCAAATCTGACAAATTCATCCTTCTTGGTAGACAACTGTTCCCATTCACCTATGATTTGTATGACCTTCTACTGAATGGTGTCAAACATACTTTTGGCATTTATCAACATTTTAATTGTGCCACTGAAAGAAGACTTATCATTCAAAACATTAGTGATTATTTCTGTGAGGAGTGCATCTAACTCCTCCCTCCACTGATAGGCTTCTTTAAATTCTCCTTTGTCTGTGAAAATGGGAGGCACCAGTTCATAACTTGAAAGCATTAATTGAGCTCTTAACATATTTGCTCTTCTGATAAAACTATCCATAAAAATGTTAAATTGTACCATCCTCTTCACAATTTGATTCAATGGCTTTATTAAAGGATCTGGGTCCTCCTGTCCCTTGGATAACATACGGAATAACTTTACATTGGGAGACCTTTCAACCCATTTTTTCAAAACTAGAGCCAACTCATCTTTCTCCTTATTAAAAACTTTAAGCAAAGAAATCAATTTATCAATATGGCTATGTACAAAAGAAGGCTTTAAATCAACTACAAATTCCATGATTGCCCCTGTTATTCCTTCTTCATACTTTTGATTTGCCAAAGCTGTGGCCCTTTTACATTCATCTCTTTCCTTTTCTAGCTAGGCCCTTGTTTCCTTCAATTTATTTGTTTCCTCTATCAGTTTTTGCTTCTCCCAAACAACCCTTGCATCTATATTAGTTTTCGGAAGTGGTGAAGGTGGAAACTCAATTATTGGGCTCAAAGATGAAGCTAATGTAGGCTTATCAGAAATTGCTAACTGAGGAGCTCTTTGGTCTTGCGGCCCTGATAACTGGACAATTAATTAATCCTTTTGAATTAGCTCAACTTTGAGCTCTTTATAAGATTTTAGGACCATTTCAAATTTGAGCCTAAGCTCTTCTTTTTCTTTGGCATCCTTCTCTGCCACACTGACATTGAATTTGGTAGTCTCAAGAATTAAATTTGATGCCTCTACACCTGATGTTTCTCCTACTCTCTGAACCATTAGGCTCCCTATATATCCTACAAAGAAATCACTCCTCTTCCCTTTATTCTTATCTTTATCTAAAGACCACATAACCAGAGCAACATGATCTTCAGAAAAAGCAATTCCCTTAGCTGCTTGCTTGGCTTGCTCTGTTGTAGCTATGTTTTTCACTTTGCTCTTCCTTACCTGGTCAAAAACAATTGCATCAGCAATGTCCCATTCTGGCAAGATCAATATCCCTGTTGTATGAACCATGGCCCTCCCTTCTTTTGGAGTAACTTTCTCAAATTGTCTAGTCATTTCTACCTTGGTTTCTTCCTCTATTTCCCTCATATCCTTTTCAGGGAGCTCCTCTTGCTTCTTCTCACAAATCTCTTTAAACTGTCCTATTTTCATTCTCCAAATAAATTGAGAGAATGTCCTAGTCTTAACAAACTTATCATCAGCAAGGAAAGAGTCACTTGCTTGTTTTAAAACAGGGTCTATTTGTTTACCCTCAAATTCTTCAACTGTTAGATCCATGGCAACCTCTTTTGGTGCCTCTGGCATTCCCTCCTACAAATCTTCATTAGAAACAAAACAGTTTCCCTCATTCCTTAACTGTACCAGCTGTTCGACCACTCCATGCTCATCTAAGTGGATAGGGGATTGAGAAGGAGAGTAAACCTCTTCTGCCGGTCTTTCTTCTTCTTGTCTTTGTCTTTTTGGGGAAGGTGCCTGTACTACTGGGTCATCAATTGGCCTCTTCCCTCTTGAAGTGGAAGGAACATCTTCACTTCCCTATTGTGAGGACAATAGGATAGTATATCCACTCCTTTTCTGTACTGTGTAAACCCCCTAGGGGCCAACTTCATATATTTAGGCTGGTTCAAGATTTGCCTAGCCTTCTCTAGATCTGTCTTACTCACAGATGCCCTTTTCTCATTTACAACACTCATGAGTCCCTCAAAATTTTTCATAAGGGTATTAACTTTTCTAGCCCATGGTTCAAAACTAACCAAAGGGTCATAAGCCTTATCAAAATTCTGAATAAAATCTATAGACTTGCTATAGATTACCCACTTTTCTTTCTTAATTTCTTGAGCTTGAAGGTCAAACTCATTTCTTATGATATCTTCTGGAAAATTAAATTGATGCTCAATAAGAGCACACCTTACCTTATCTTTGAACATGCCTGAGAGGAAACCCTTTGTATCTGCGCATCTCACCACTACCTTAGGCATTCTATAAGGTTGTAAGACCTTATGCAAGTGTACCCAACCTCCCTTTGTGATCACATACTGATGTGCTAGAGTTACATCTGGGAAAAAAGTTCCCCTCCCCTTACTAATGAGAGTGATCTCCTATAAATTTCCAATCTGTCTGAGGATCTCAGCATGCCCTAGTTTCAAGGGGACCTGATATGGTAGAACATAGGGTGCTACCTTGCTACCATACACTCTGAATATTGTAGAGACTGGATACAAAATTATATCTCCAAAATTATGGACAATGGTAATGTCCTAACAATACTGCATAGGCCTAATCAATCTTAGTAACTCTGTAGGAATCCTTGGATTATCAAAAAACAAAATTGACCTAAGCCTTGATGCAAAATCTCTATCAAAAGCAATATAACTAGCATCAACTCTATCCCAAGACAGGGCTATAGTCCATAACTATACAGGGAGGGTTTCTCCATATCTTTCTTTCACAATATTCACTGTCGTGCTGAAGAAATTCTCACCCTTATACAAAAACATATGCATGAGCATAGAATACCATCCAAAGGGTCTAAAAACCTTCATATTCTTGATTCCTACCAATCCTTCATGAATCAAATCAGCTAGGTGGGATGCAAAATAAAAAATTAGTGCTAGCTGAGGATGTAATGATTGTACCATCATGAACATATATGGGATGGGCATATGGGTTGCCACATCATGTCCCATAATTAACGTCAATGACCTGTAAACCTCCTGAGCCTTCTTGCTAAAAAGATCTAACCTGAAAGGTTCAGGTGTGCTTGGACTAATAACACACATGGATCCAATCTGTTCCAAAAACTACCTCAAATAGTCCCTCTGTGCTTCATAAATCTCTGTGAACTCCTTGAAGTCTATTTTCTCCAATCCCACAGATGGGTCATTCAGTGAAAAGACCTCCCTAATTTCATCCTCAGTGATGCTAATTAGGTTTCTCCCATTAATATCCTTAACACATCTCATCATAGGATCATAGCATTTTGCAACTTGTATTAACAATTCAGCATCCATGAAAACACCAGGGCACACCAATCTCCCAATATCAAACTGCCACATGTTGCTCAAGGGGGCACATGCATTTCTTTGCGAAAAGGCTGCCCTAAACAGAGTGAGACCATTGTCCTTCTCACCCACGTTGGTGTCTCTCATCCAATTTCCTCTATCATAAAGTCCCTCTACTACTGAATCCCTAGGATGCCTCGGAGTAAGCTCTTTCACTCTATGTGCCCTATTGTTGAAATGTGGGAGCAACTGCATCAAATCCTCAAAAATCCCTCTCTTACTATACTCTGTTTGACCAAACAAATTCCTCTTGGGTGGCATTTTGAAATTAGGGCCTCTTACTAAAATATGAACTCCCAAGAAAACTTTTAAACAATATCAATTGATAATAGGAAAGAAGACCTTTCAAAGTTTTACAAATTTCAAATGACTTGAAAATGGGATAAACCTACCAGGCACCTGAAAAATCCTCTGCTTTCAACCAGTGCGTGAAGAAAATATATCGCCAGAGAACCTATGAGAGTAGTGAAGAAAAATAATAATCAAATTCTGGCATATAACTTTGCCAGCTGCTCACAATTCTCCTGCACGTAACAAATTAATTTCACCATTACTGAAGCTAGCGGCCCTAGCACTCACAGGATGTGAAAACGTCACATAAGAGAAAAATTCAAATTTTAGCCGTTGATGTATTTCTATTTCGGCGCATCGGATGGTCGTCAACTTATCAGTAATACCCTACCATACTTTTCGCAGGCTAGTTCTTGACCAACAAGAACATTTCAAAATTAGCATGTGCAGAATTAAATCCCTTAAGTTCATCCCAATCTGAGCGGTAGCCCTTTACACATCAACCTCACTCGTGGCCAATCAAAAATGACTGCATCATCAATATACTAATGCTAAGGACCCACCGAACAACTTCCATCTCTTTATTCAAATCAACGGTTGTCGCTAAATCATGAACTTAAAACCCGAGCATCTCATCCCAACAGTTTAACGATAGCCGTTGGATCTTGTAGCACTTTAATCATTTGAGAGACTAAGGCCCCACCGTGACACATCACCCGGTGTGTATCAAATCAAGATGTACCATGCTGTAAAGGACTAACAAGTGGACCCAGCTCTTTTTCTTCCTTAACTCTGAGCATTTTGAAAATAGTCAGATCACAGCTATTACCCAACCAATAAGAAGTAAACATGTTAGAATGAACCGGCACAATAAGGGCCCACTTCCCACTTAAGTCTTTAAAAGGATTAGACAGTCATCGCTATACCGTGAACTTAACATCCTCACATCTTTGATCAACGGTATAACGAGAACCATTTGATCAAACTGATAATTAATCCTTCGAAATATATGACCCCACAATCAAACACATCACCCCTCTGGTGATCAAATCACACTGTACCACATTTACATACAGGCGGGTCCCCTCTGACTATTCTTTACTGCTTTTTTAAAATCATGTCAACCGCCACCTAGTTTTCTGAGAACCAATGAAAAATGAATAGATCACAATGACCTGGCACTGTGAGGACCCACCGAGCCCCTTTTCAAATAAAGAAGATTTTACAGCCATCGCTATTTTGAAAGGTTAACAGGCACGCATCTTGTCCCAACGGTGTAACAAACACCGTAGATCTTTTTTGTTCTTTAAAGCCCACAGACTCTTTCTCCAATCGGGCCCGCCTATGAGACAGGTGGCAACTCGTCGCTAATTTGCATGTCAGGAAATCTGACACCCGGGGTCTTTTGGTGTAACGACAACCACTCATTTTTTAAGTGAAAAGTTTTAGAAAAAATAAAACCCAGGACTTAGGCTTAGGGAAAGAGAAAAGAGAAGAAAGGGGGGGGGGGCGACAACTTTTTCTAACCGCAAACGCACAACTTAAAAATTTTAAAGGCACATGAAGATTGAAAAGCTTTAGTGAATCAAAAAGGTAACATGAGAAATCAAACGTGAAAAAGCCAACCTAGGGTTTGGAGATGAAGCAAGGCTATTGAGTCAAAGAACCTAAAAATTTTAAAAATAATAACGCGGAGCTAGGAATTTTCAAACAGTGATAACAGTACCATCCCAGCTCCAAAGAACAAATTGAAGATCTACAAGATAAACAAGCCAAAGACATCCTAATGAAGATTCTTTCCAAAGAAATATCTCAGATTCATTGTAATCTTTCCTTGGTGTATTTATAAACCAAGGTTAGACCTTTTTTCTTTTCTTGTTCTAATATATTAGGATATAAGCCAAGGTATCCTAATATATTTCTTTTTGTCTTCTTTCTCCTACATTCTATTTTGTCCTCTAGTAGAATTTGTGAGGACAAATATTTATTTTTGTAAATTAGTTTATTCCTCCTTATGAGGAATCTCACACTTGGCCTCACACACTTATGAATGGTGGCATTCATTCTCATGGGAGTTACATTTTGAACTCCTTCACTCATCTCTACTTAAAGAGATATTTCTCCACACACACAACACTTCTTCTCTATTCTTTTTTTCATTCTTCAAAATATTGTATGAGCTAAAGCTCTCTGTCTCTCTGTCTCTGTCTCTGTCTCTGTATCTCTCTCTCTCTCTTTGACTATTTTGCCCATTCATAATTCACCGGGGTTTTTTTACGCTTTCCCCCTTTAAAACTTCTTGTCTCCTTTGTTGTTTCATTTTTGGTGTATGCTCTAAGGATTAGCTTGATTCATGATAATCTTCCTTTTTCCTTACTCAATTGGATTAATTTGTTCCTAGCTCGAATTTATTTTCCATTTTAACAATATATATTCTAGTAATTTGGAATCACCTCTATTTGTGTAAGTGTGTGGGGAAAATATGAGATTTACTCCTAAATCCCAATTCCCAAAGGAGAGATCCTATTTGATCAACCAAAAGGTTAATACACAATCGAATCAATCTATGAAGAATATGAAAGAGAGAGAGAGAGAGAGAGAGAGAGAGAGAGAGAGAGAGACCCTATACTTCCCTATAGTTGGATTAAGCTTGAAATCTAAAATAATTGAAGTGCAAATACTAACCTTGAATTAGGGCAGATCTAGAAAATGTTGAATTCTGTCTTCTGTATGAACTCTCTAAAGATTCTATCACCTATTTTGGACTGGAAATGTCAAGGTGGAAAAAATCCAGAAATCTTTTCTCCAAATTCACACAGGTCAACTTTGACCTTCTAAAAGGTCAAAGACCACATTATTTAATTGAAGTTCGATTCTGATTCTGTACATAGATCCTGAAAGATTACCGAAAAGGGTATTTGAATTCACTCTTAGATCTAAGATTTCATACATGTACCTACAAGAAAATGGGGTTTTTGGTTGTATGGGGGGTTTGCCTTAGTCAAACCCCAGTTTAGGAATTAACATTGAAATTGAATCGAAATATATTGTGCATAAACAAAGTAATTGGAATAAATCGCCTCACTTATGTTGAAATCCTTGTAGAGGATTCGAATCCTCAAATCCACAAGTAGGAATGCTTCAATGAATGTAGAATGTCTCCAATCAATGGTATTTTGATCTTCAACACCAATCTTGATTTGATCTTTGCATATGAGAAGGCTTGAATGAATGGAGAAGGATGGATCTTCAAGGGGTCTCCAAAGAGATTGAATCCTTCAATAGCTAACAATGGAACTCCTTGATGGATGAATTCTTGAACACTTGAATGCTTGAATACTTTCTTGCACTTGAGAGTTGTAGATGCTTGACTGCTTAGATGAGATGTGATGTGAAAACTTGATGTGAAAATGAGAGAGTAAGGCCTCCTTTTATAGTGATCTAGGGCACACTCCTCTGGATGGGCCACCATGGAGAATTAAATCCCAATTAGGTCCTCACCTTTAGAAATTATACCTTGATTAAATACAGTTAAAGCATTTACCATTTCAGAGCACGAAACAGCCAACCCGAAGGTGGAGAAATAATTATCTCAAAAGCCAAACCGCCAATAGATGACAATTTGAAATCCTAGGGGGAAGAGGTCGGGGTCAAGGTCGACATTGACCACAGACCCTAACTTTGGTAGGATTTGCAGTAGAGGTCCCAAAGATGTCAGAAACTTGGAAATAGTTTTTTGAACAAGACCCAGTTTCAAGAACAGATAGAGAATCCTTGGAGTGATATGATGAAGGACTAGGAGGTATCATTTCTTAATCCTACCTAGAAAATAGAGCCATGGAAGAGGGAAAATAAAAAAAGTCCTTAAGATCTTAACCCTAATTTCACCTAGAATGGAGAAATCAAGTGCAAAGAAGAAGTGGAAAGAGGGGAGAAAGCCAAATACATGCAAAGACCTAATCAAGGTGCTTAACATGACCCCAAACCACTTACTCAGAGGGCTAAACACTCTTAACATGGAAGTGCTTCCATTTTAAGATGATAGATTAAGCCCCCACTTTAGCAAGAGTATGGACTCGATGCAAACTCTTCGTAAAGGAGATAAAAATAACAAAATAATCTTATCATAATCTAAGGGACAAAGAGAAATCCCAAGCCCCCAGGGACTCAAGTCTTCATCAACTCTTAGATCACAAATAAGAGAGACATCTCTAGAGAGAATGAAAGAGTGTGATTACCTTGCCCAATGAAAACCTATGTCCCATTGTGAATCGCACAAGAAAGTGGCACAATTTGAAAGATGGAATTGAACCACCTAGTGAATGTGGCTACTCACTAGTCAACCCATCAAATATTTATTCTTAGGAATATTCTATTCCATAAGAATAAAATCAAAAGGGCTATCCAATCTTAAGGACACTTCCAACCTTAAGGGATAAAAAATATATGTGTGCTTGAAACTAGAGGGATCAAGAGATCCTAATATAAATCCAAACTTTAAGGATTAGTTCTTAATCCAAAAAGAAAGGTTGAAAAGTAAATTTTAAACTGCGTATCTTCCTCAAGACTTAGCAACTTATGTGCGTTACCTTTAGAACATTTAGCATGTTTTGAATTTTTCACAAGTGCGTGTGTGCAATAAGTGAGAAGAGAGTATGCCCCCATGTTAAAGTCATTGCTGACACTTTAACAGGAGAAATGGCTTTAATGGAAACATAAACAACTCCATTGATTACATTTCCATGTTGAGATGCCCCTACAAGAAGAAAAATCAAGGGAAATATCATAGAAATATATAGAGAACATGCAAGGGATCTACCTTCCATGGGGTTAGTATGATCATAAGATAATATATATATGATATTATTGCAAATTAATTGACATCATTCCCCAAAGAAAGTGATACAGGAGCATCCCAGGGTAGTTGGCTATCCTGCATGTTTGGGAGATTTGATGGAGTTTTGTAGACTTATTTTCATGTGTGAGGGGTTTGGTAGAGTTGGATAAACCTACCTGGGTCTTTAGTAATTGGTTATGGCACTTGGCATGGTCTTGGTTGCTCAGCATGGCCTAGAAGGAGCTCGGCCTTTCTTATGAATTTTGTGCCTATTACAGGCTATATAAGTAATTTTACACAAAGAGTTAGAGGTTGAAAATTTTAGGGATTGAAGAGGGCCTATATTTCTAAGTACGGTTTGAAGCACAAGTTCTAATTCATCCGGAGCTAGGAGATATCGCAATTTTACTAAGACATCTATTTTGGGGATTTAATTGTTGTTCTTGGCCGACTTGTGGCATTTAATTTTGGTATTTGTATTTAATTTATGTTCAGGGCTGACCTATGGCTTAGATTGGTATAAGTAGAAGTTGTGGGGGAAGTCATTATTCATCATTCATCCATCTTGGAGAAGAGGAAGAGGAGCACGTTTTGAGAGGAGCTAGTAGCTGCGGCTTGGGAAACAAGGAGATTGCTTGGTGGGCTTGCGAGCACAAGTTTAGATCTTCCTTGGGGGTTCCTACCAGTGTGTGGATCTGGGCTAGCTAGGGTTTGGTTTGGATCTTGCGAGATATCATGGAGTTTCTATTGTAATTGCATTGTATTTGGCCGTAACCCGAAAGGCCTTACAGCCGGGCATGTTGGATGAAAATATAATGATTCTATTATGAGTATTGGCATTGTGTGGATCTAAATCTGTGTATTGTTATTATATTCTATTGTGTGGTTATTTTCTGGGGGCTAGGAAATCTCCATCAGGGATTCTCCTACCTTGCACTACATCAAGTGGTATCAGAGCGAAGGTTGTTCCTGAGTGTGCGGACAGAGCGCCGAATGTGAGGCAGTTTGCACCAGGACTTTGGGTGGATTTTTTTTAGAGTGAAGGTTGTTCCTGAGTGTGTGGACAGAGTGCCGAATGTGAGGCAGTTTGCACTAGGACCTAGTTGAAGGTTGGATCTAGTTGGTGATTCATTGCAAGGGGTTTACGAAGATCTTAGAAGATGGCTCTAAGAAGATTGGACCCTGAGATGATTGCAAAACTCCATGATGTGGTGGAGAGGAATATTTCAAAGACTTGTGCTCGGTTGGAAGCTAGATGGACTAATCAAGTTAAGGAAGGGATGGTTGAGAGTGATCCATCTCTGGATAAATTTCATAAGAGAGTTCGAGAGATCTTGAAACCATGGAGCTGGAGTCTACCGATCAGGAAGCGAGTTGTCTGGCCGGTTAGAAGACTTGTTCGAAAGAGAAGAGGGCATAGCAAGGTTGAGCTAGAAGTTGGTTTTGTTGATCAGTGTGTGGAGGCTGATGTGGAACCTGCGGAGAAACTCGTGGATGTTTCTATGGAGCTTCCTAACCTTGTTGATGCTATGATTGAGATTGGTTTTCATGATCAGTTGGTTGAGTCTGAAATGGAAATTGTGGAGCACTTGGTCATGGATAATCAGGTTGCTAAGGGTGATGATCCATATGTTGGTAATATGGATGTTGTTGATATGGATGTTGCTGGTGTGGATTCACTAGTTGTTGATGTGGTTGAGGATCTACATGATACTACGGATCTATATGTTCCTGATGTGGACCTGTTGGTGGTTGACATGGTTTAGGATTTACATGTTGCTCCTATTGTGGATTTGAGCTTACATGTTGGTGACATGGATTTCATGTTTTAGGATATTGTTTTTTTTGGTAGTGATCAGCTACAGAGAATGTTGGTGGGGCACTATGTTCAGTTTGTTCCTGGCAGTGAGCATGTTGATTGGATGGTTGAGATTCTAGTGGTTGACAGGTGGATGCGGATTTGGGTGATTTGCATGTTGGTTCTATTGTCCTTGTTGGAGTGGAAGCCTTTGGTGAAGATGAAGATGGTTGCGGATATTTCATCAAGTGTCGAAGTATGAGGCATACTTCTTTTTGCACCTGGGGAGTCTGATGCAGGAGCATCCCAGGGTAGTTGGCTATCCTGCATGTTTGGGAGATTTGATGGAGTTTTGTGGACTTATTTTCATGTGTGAGGGGTTTGGTAGAGTTGGATAAACCTACTTGGGTCTTTGGTAATTGGTTATGGCACTTGGCATGGTCTTGGTTGCTCAGCATGGCCTAGAAGGAGCTCGGCCTTGCTTAGGAATTTTGTGCCTATTACAGGCTATATAAGTAATTTTCCACAAAGAGTTAGAGGCTGCAAATTTCAGGGATTTAAGAGGGCCTATATTTCTACCTACAATTTGAAGCACAAGTTCTAATTCATTCGGAGCTAGGAGATATCGTGATGTTACTAAGACATCTATTTTGGGGATTTAATTGTTGTTGTTCGCTAACTTGTGGCATTTAATTTCGGTATTTGTATTTAATTTATGTTCAGGGCTGACCTGTGGCTTAGATTGGTATAAGTAGAAGTTGTGGGGGAAGTCATTATTCATCATTCATCCATCTTGGAGAAGAGGAAGAGGTAGAGGAGCACGTTTTGAGAGGAGCTAGTAGCTGCGGCTTGGGAAATAAGGAGATTGCTTGGTGGGCTTGCGAGCACAAGTTTAGATCTTCCTTTGGGGTTCCTACCACTGTGTGGATCTGGGCTAGCTAGGGTTTGGTTTGGATCTTGTGAGATCTCGTGGAGTTTCTATTGTAATTGCATTGTATTTGGCCGTAACCCGGAAGGCCTTACAGCCGGGCATGTTGGATGAAAATATAATGATTCTATTATGAGTATTGGCATTGTGTGGATCTAAATCTGTGTATTGTTATTATATTCTATTGTGTGGTTATTTTTTGGGGGCTAGGACATCTCCATCAGGGATTCTCCTGCCTTGCACTGCATCAGAAAGTAGAACTAAAATCATAAAGGAGGAGAGATCACATAAGATATATGAAGGTGAATCTTTTTAGACCATGACACGGAGACCAAAAAGATTTAGTGCTACCATATCTTCAATCCAAGCAGATTACACATGGACACATTTACGAACAATAGCATAGTTACAACATAACAGTGAACAACATATAGAAGAATAGAGACACATATAGATGAATTTGGACAATAGTTTTGATTCCTTCATCACCTTGTACCAACTGAATAAAAAGGATTTTATAAAATAATCTAACAACATTTAGCAATCACATTATGGGAGAAGCACAGTACAGTAGGCAAACACACAACAAAGCTACCACGAAGGACAAGCCAATCAAGTGTGCCACCTACTTTCCCCATCTTGTTGTATATCATTTAGGGTAGGTGGGTAACTCACAAGAGGGACTATATCCAATATAGTATGAATGATAGCCAGTTCCAAACAAGGATCCTCTTGAGAATCACTATGTTCGATACTAGGTGTAAGAGTTAATTGAGATGAAAGCATATTTGGCAAATCAATGTCAATGTCAATAGTCTCAAATTTGTCATTAACATTATTATTATCATCAAGAGTATCTTCTTCATCCAAATTAATCAAAATAGGATCTAAGATACGAATAGAATCATAATCATGCATATTAACATCATTATTAGTAACATCTTCTAATACATTATGCATAGGTTTATCCAAAGAAAGTAGAGATCTTTTAGCTTTAGCATGAGCATGACACTTTTTACAACGTTCATTAGCAGATCGGTTACGTTTTGATTATTTGAAATAGGTTGAGAACTAGGAGGAACAATCACAGGATCCTTCATAGGTTCTTTAGGAAGATGAATAGGATTAGCAACCATAGGAGGAATAATCATAGGATCTTTGAGACATTTGGTAGGAGGAACTTGATTAATAGAACAAGAAGCCATGGTTAAAGGAGGTATCGAAGGTGTAGGTAAAAGACCATGATTAAGATGCATATAAGGTATGCTTAATTAAAGAATCTTATGATGTTTATAAGCTTGATATGATTGAAAAATATTATCAGGGCGAGGAGGACATGAATTAGGTAATGAAGGCCAAAAGAAATCCAGAGCAGCACAATCTCTAGGCCTCGAAGGTTGATATAGACTATGATTGATCGTCTTCACTTCACCATCATGAATTAATTTAAGACACTTATCGATAGGTGAAGCAATAGCATGCATGGTAGTCAACCAAGGAAAACCTAGCTTAACTTGAAATTGATCAGAAGTAGGAACCACAATGAAGGTAGTGTTCTCAAGTTTTCCAAAAAGTTCAACTAGTAAAGTAATAGAACCAAATGAGGGATAAAGAAAACCATTACAAGTTTGAATCCACACATCTGATGTATCATAGAAGTCACTTTGTAAAATTTTTATAAAAAGATTTTCTTCAGTGATAACATTGACTAAGGAGGTAGAATCAACAAGACAACCATGAGTGGGTATCTGAGAAATCTTAGCGGCAATGTAAAAGGGGACCATTAGGAGCTTTACTAATCTTGGAATCATCAAAAGTAATAAAAAGCTCCCAAGGTCTTTTATTCTTGAGTTGTTGTCAAGGTTTAGGTTGACGTTTCACTTTAGGTTTAGGTTTAGGTTGAGATAGAACTTGAAGTGAAGTTTGAGGTGGAGGTATAGGCTTAGCAACATGCTCCACTTGATTAATGACATGATTAAGATCATCCATCTTTGAATCATATAAAATTTCCATAGTAGATGGTTGATCAATAGTATTAGTATCATGCGTAGGTAAAGGATTTGTATAGATTTGAAGGTTTTGATTAGGAGGAGAGATAGATTGATTCCCACTACTATCTAGATTATCAATAGATAAAGATTTTGAATCAATGAGATCTTAGATCTTATGTTTTAAAGAATAACATCTCTCAGTATCATGACCATTCTGATGATGATATTGACAAAAATCATTTTGATCAAAAGATTTAGATGCAATCGTAGTAGGTAAAATAGGTCAAATAGGAGGTAAAGTTTTCATATTAGCAGCTGACAACCTATTCATAATAGCATGTAAAGTTTCAGAAAGAGGATTAAACATACAATTTAATTGAAAAGTAGTGGATGCAGAAGTGGCATTATGATATGCAACAACACCTTAATCAGTGGCCGCATTCATTTTTTTGTTTATCTTGACATAGTTGTTGAATTTTTGAAACTTGTTTGGATTAGGAGCAGCATCACTCTTATCAACTGGAACATGAGCCATTGGAGTGTTGCTCTCAAACTGGCTCACTTGTAATTGATAATGATGAAGTGCTGCACAAATTTGTTGAAAAGAGGTAAATTTAGTAAGAATAATCTTATCTCTAATATCCTTTTGCGAATTTGAAATAAACATACATTGAATATCAATATTAGGAACAGGATAAGAAATCTAAGCATGCAAATGCTTAAATCTACCAATGAATTCAGTTAACTTTTCTCTAGCACCTTGTTTACAATGCATTAAATCAGTCAAAGACACTTGTGGGCCAATATTGTTTTGAAATTGTTGAATAAAGGCATTAGCAAGCTATGGAAAGGAATCAATTGAATAAGGAGGCAAGGAACAATACCATTGTAAGGCCTTGTCATGAAAGGTTCTAGCAAACAATTTGGCTAAAATCCTATGGTCATGAGAATAATCACTACAAAGGATTTGGAATGTCTTAACATGATGACCAGGATCTCCCTTTCCATTATAATTCTCAAGATGAGGCATCTCACCTTGCTGAGGAATAGGAGTACGCATAATATCCAAGGAAAAAGGACTGCCCATGTCACATGTAGGAATACTAAACTTATTTTGAGTTAAGGAAGTAAGTTGTTGTTGTAAGGATGATATGGTTTGAGCCAAACTGATGATTATTGAATCATTAGAGGAAATAGGAGGAGTAGCAACATTAGACACACTAGGTAAAGTGTAAGAAGCTGCAGGAATAGAAGACACAACTGGAGGAACACTAGGAACTAAAGTTGAAAGTGGAGTGGAATAAGTGAAAGGAACATTATAATATGAAGGTTGTGATGTAGGAAGGGACACGGGAGGAACACTCATAGGAATAGAGGGAACCGTCATAGTCACCAAAGGAGGAGTATAGATAGGAATACTAGGTAAACGATTAGAAGGAGGTTCAACACTAGTAATAGGAGCAGTGAAACCTAAATCTTGAGCTTCTTGAGCTAAAGGTTTAACATTTGAATGCATAAGATGAGTAATACTACACAAGAGGTTAACACCTTGATCACTATCATAGAGAACTTTCTTAAGAGCCTCTATAGCTTGAATACGATCTTGATTACGGTTTTCTTGAAGAAGCCAATTACCCATTTTATCAAGTTCAGTGGAAAGTTTTTGGACTTGTTCAGGAGGAACCCTTAAAGGATCATCCTCATCATGAGATGAGTGAGAAGAGTTGTGCTCCATAGTAGGATGAGAATCATGAAGAATCAAGTTATCATCAGGAATCCTAAGGAAAGGAGAAGATTCAGGCTCAAAGGCACCCATGAGTCTACGACTTCTTCTAACTGGAATGTTATAAGTAGGACTAGTGGTAGTAAAGCTCATAAACCAATATAATGAAAATAAACTAAACTAAGAACAAATAAAGCATGAATATGAAATCTAATTAGCATGCAAGATCAATCACAAAGGACAAATCTAATACTAACAAGATAAAAGGTAATCTAACACAAAAAAGAAAGAGAGTAAGCTAGTTGGGTTCACCAAAATGAATAGTGGTAATTTGGAATCACCTCTATTTGTGTAAGTGTGTGGGGAAAATATGCGATTTACTCTTAAATCCAAATTCCCAAAGGAGAGATCCAATTTGATCAACCAAAAGGTTAATACACAATCGAATCAATCTATGAAGAATATGAGAGAGAGAGAGAGAGAGAGAGAGAGAGAGAGAGAGAGAGAAACCCTATACTTCCCTATAGTTGGATTAAGCTTGAAATCTAAAATAATTGAAGTGCAAATACTAACCTTGAATTAGGGCAGATCTAGAAAATGCTGAATTTTGGCTTCTGTATGAACTTTCTGAAGATTCTATCACTTGTTCTGGACTGGAAATGTCGACGCGGACAAAACCCAAAAAAAATTTCTCCAAATTCACACAGGTTGACTTTGACCTTTTAAAAGGTCAAAGACCACATTATTTATTTCAAGTCTGATTTTGATTTGTTCGTAGATCCTGAAAGATTACCAAAAAGGGTATCTAAATTCTCTCTCAGATCTAAGATTTCATTCTTGTACCTACAAGAAAATGGGGGTTTTTCATTGTATGGGGGGTTTTCCTTAGTCAAAGCCCAGTTTAGGAATTAACCTTGAGATTGAATTAAAATATATTGTGCATACACAAATTAATTGGAATAAATCACCTCGCTTATGTTGAAATCCTTGTAGAGGATTCAAATCCTCAAATCCACAAGTAGGAATGCTTCAATGAATGTAGAATGTCTCCAATCAATGGTATTTTGATCTTCAACACCAATCTTGATTTGATATTTTCATATGAGAAGATCTGAATGAATGGAGAAGGAAGGATCTTCAAGAGGGCTCTGTTATCACTGCTTAAAATTTTCAGCTCCCTGCAAATACTTTTGGTAAATTTTCAAGTTTCAACCTAATGAAAATGTTCCATGATTGAAAATCCTGTGTTTGGAAAACCCTAGTTTCAAACCTGAAGTCCTGTTATAATTTCTCGTTACCTTTTTGGACTTACTAATCGCTCAAATAAACATGTGCTATTTATTTACCCCTTTATCTTTCACTTTATGTGTCAAACGGTTAGGTTTTACTTCTGCTTTCCCCTTTAAAAATTAATCAATCCTTTAAAGCCTAAGTTTTGGGTTAAATTTTCTGGAAGACTAAAGCTTTTTAAATGAGTGGTTGTCGTTGCATGGTAAGACTCCCAATTGTCAGATTCTCTAACATACGAAATAGTGACATGGTGCCACCTGTCCTTGCGGGCCCATTTGTTTTTGTAAAGCGCTGACCTTTAACAGGTGAATCTGATCTACGGTTGTCATTATACCATTGGCCCAAGATGCATGCCTATTAGTCTTACAAAATGGTGACAATCATCAGATCTCCTTTGATTGAAATAGTGCTCGGTGGGTCCTAACAATGCCAGGTCATTACAGTTTGTTCATTTTTCATTGGTTCTCGAATGATGATGGGGCGACTAACAAGGTTTTAAAAGGCAGTAAAGAATAGTCAGAAGGGCCCGCATTTTTTTGTACACATGGCGTAATATGATTTGATAGGAAAGGAGTGATGCGTCATCATGGGGCATGATTTATTTTAAAGATTAAAGTATGGAAAGATCTTACAGCTATCGTTATACCGTTAAGCTAAGATGCATGTTTTTTATGCATCACAGTGTAGCGATGACCGTCGATCTTGCTTCAATGATGCGATTTTCTTAGTGGGTCCTTGGTTGTAAGAGTTTTATTTGATGTGTTTCTTTCTTATTGGCGCGTGACGTTGATGATGAGTTTTGATTGCCAGGTGTTTCTGACAACATGTATGATATGGATTTTTCCAGCTTGTTGACTCATCCAAGGTGTCATCTCCTAATTTGTTGAAGGATTTTTTAAGGGAACAGTGGGGCCTTGTCTTCGGGACAGTTAAGAGGTTGCAAGATCCAATGGTGATCATTATACCATTGGGATGAGATGCGCATCCTTTATGCATCGCGGTATAGCAATGGCCATTGATTTAGATAAAGAGATGCAGACTGCTTGGTAGGACTAGGAATTTACCTAAGGAAAGTGATCATCTGATCAAGATGCATCGACGGTTGTTGTTATATCTTAGGATGGTTTTTCTGACAATTTTTGGTTAGCAAAATAGTGACGAGGTGACACCTGGCTTTTCCAGACAGATTTAAATCAAGTCATTTCTTTTCTCCACATGACAAGTTTCAAAATGTTCTTATTGGCCAAGAACTAACCTGGGAAAAAGCATTAAAGGGTTCTACTATCAGGTTTCTCAACCGTCTAATGCGCCGAAATGAAAATGTATCAACGACTAGAATTTGAATTTTTTTTTGTGATGTTTCTCATGTCCTACGAACACAAAGGCTACCAACTTTCAATAATGGTGAAATTAATATGCTACGTGTGGATAAATTGCAAGCAGTTGGTGAAGTTATATATCAAAATTTAGTCGTTGTT
This sequence comes from Chamaecyparis obtusa, assembly GCA_027943335.1. Lineage (NCBI taxonomy): Eukaryota > Viridiplantae > Streptophyta > Pinopsida > Cupressales > Cupressaceae > Chamaecyparis > Chamaecyparis obtusa. Next base: position 4,367 of record BSBK01009415.1, on the reverse strand, counting down.
TCCCTTCACTGCTTTTGCAAGTTTCTTTGGCGATAAATTTTCTGCAAGCAGTGTTTTCAAGCAAAGGATTTCTTAGGTGCCTGGTAGGTCTCTTTCAATTTAAAAAAAAAAATTGTTTAAATGTTTGTGAAGGTGTTGCAAGAAAGTTTTCTATTATCAATCAATAGGGTTTAGGGTTTTCTTCATAATTCATATCTGTAGTAGGAAAACCTAGATTCAGAATGTCGCCCAGGAGGAATCTATCTGGTCAAATAGAGTAGGGTAAAAGAGGGATTTTTGAGGATTTAATGCAGTTGCTTCCACATTTTGATAATGGGGCACAAAGGGTTAAAGAGCTCACTCCAAGACACCCTAGAGATTCAGTTGCAGAGGTACTTTATGACAGGGGAAATTGGATGTGTGATGCAAAGGTGGGAGACAACCATAATGGCCTTATTCTGTTCAGGTCAGCCTTTTCACAGAGAAATGCTTGTGTTCCCTTGAGTAATGTATGGCAGTTTGACATCGGGAGGTTGGTGTGCCCTAGTGTTTTCATGGATGCTAAGCTATTGATACAAATTGCCAAGTGCGATGATCCTGTGACAAGATGTCTCAAGGATATAAATGGGAGAAACTTAATTAGCATCACTGAGGATGAAATTAGGGATGTTTTTTCACTGAATGACCCATCTGTGGGATTAGAGAAAATAGACTTTTAGGATTTTACAGAGATTTACAAAGCACAGAGAGAGTTCTTGAGGTCTGGGCCTTTGAAGCAGTTTTTGGAGCAAATTGGATCCATGTGTGTTGTCAATGCAAGCACACCAAAGCCTTTCAGGTTAGATCTGTTTAGAAAAAGAGCTCAGGAGGTTTATAGGTCTTTGACCTTAATTTTAGGACATGATGTGGCAACTCATATGCCCATACCATACATGTTCATGGTGGTACAATCACTGCACCCCCAATTGGTGCTAATTTTTTATTTTGCATCCCACTTAACTGATTTGATTCATAAAGGATTAATAGGAATCAAGAACATGAAGGTTTCTAGACCATTTGGGTGGTACTCAATGCTTATGCATATGTTTTTGTATAAAGGTGATAATTTTTTCATCACAACGGTGAACATTGAGAAAGAAAGATATGGAGAGACCCTCCCAGTGCAATTATGAACTACAGCCCTGTCATGGGACAGAATTGATGCTAGTTACATTGCCTTTGATAGAGATTTTGCATCAAGGCTTAGGTCTCTTTTATTTTTTGATAATCCAAGGATCCCAAGAGAGTTACTAAGGTTGATTAGGCCAATGGAGTATTGCCAGGACATTACCATTATCCACAATTTTGGTGACATAATTCTATACCCTGTTTCTATAGTTTTTAGAGTATATGGTTGCAAGGTGGCACCATATATCCTTCCTTACCAAGTTCCATTGAAGTTAGGGTATGCTGAGATCCTAAGGAAGATTGGTAATTTACAAGAAACCACACTCACTGGTAAGGGTAGAGGAACATTCTTTCCTGATGTAACTCTAGCACATCAATATGTGATTACAAAGGGAGGATAGGTACACTTGCATAAGGTTTTGCAACCTTATAGGATGTCAAAAGTAGTGGTAAGATGTGCAGACATAGAGGGTTTTCTTTCAGGTGTTTTTAAAGATAAGGTGAGGTGTTCTCTTATTGAGCATCAGTTCAATTTTCTAGAGGATATAATAAAAAATGAGTTTGATCTTCAAACTCAGGAGATCAAGAAAGAGAAATGGGTCATTTACAAAAAGACTATAGATTTTATTCAAAATTTTGACAAAACTTATGACCCATTGATTAGTTTTGAGCCATGGGCAAGGAAAGTGGATGCCCTTATGGAACATTTCGAAGGAATCATGCATGCTATAACTGAAAAAAGGGTAGCTATGAGCAAGACAGATCCTGAGGTGGCTAAGAAAATTTTAGGCCAGCCAAGATACATGAAGTTGACCCCGAAGGGAGTCTATACAATGCAGAAAAGAAGTGGATACACTGTTCTCCTATCCTCATAGCAAAAAGGTGAAGATGTTCCTTCCACTTCAAAAGGGAAGAGACCAATTGATGATTCAACAATGCAGGCACCTTCCTCGAAGAGGTAGAGGCAAGAAGAAGAAAGGCTAGAAGATGTAGCCTACTCCCCCTCTCAATCCCCTATTCAATTAGATGAACATGGGATAGCATAGCAACTTGTACAACTGAGAAATGAGGGAAACTTCTTTGTTTCCAATGATGATTTGTAGGAGGGAATGCCTGAGGCACCCAAAAAGGTGGCCATGGATCTTATAGTTGAAGAATTTGAGGGTAAACAATTGGACCCTATTCTGAAATGGGCAAGTGACTCTTTCCTTGCCGAAGATGAATTTGTTAGGACTAGGGCCTTCTCACAATTCTTGTGGAGAATGAAAATTAATCAGTTTAAAGAGATTTGTGAAAGAAAGAAGGAAGAGTCCTCGGATAAGGATATGAAAGAAATAGAGGAGGAAACCAAGACACAAATGGACAAAAAATTTGAGAAAATTACTCTAGAAGAAGGGAGGGCTATGATTCATACATCAGGGATATTGATTCTACCAGAATGGGACATTGTCGATGCAATTGTCTTTGATCAAGTTAGAAAAAGCAAGGTAAACACTCCTTCTTAGAAAAAAAAGAAAAACAAGTTGCAAGGGGAATTTCTTTCTCTGAGGATCATGCTTCCTTGGTGATGTGGTCTTTAAACCAAAGTGAGGATAAAGGAAAATGGAAAGTTTTCTCTCCAGGATATGCAGGAACTTTGATGGTGCAGAGAGTAGGAGAAACATCAGGTGTGGAAGCATCAAATTTAATTTTAGAAACTACCAAATTTAATGTTAGTGTAGTAGAAAAGGATGCAAAAGAGAAAGAAGAGCTCAGGCTCAAATTTGAGATGGTCCTTAAATCTTATAATGAGCTAAAAGTTGAGCTAATTCAAAAAGACAAATTGATTACATAATTGTAGGGACCTTTGAGCCACAAATCTCCTCAGTTGGTAATTTTTGATAAACCTGTAGAGGCTTCATCTTTAAGCCCAATTATTGAGTTTCCACCCTCACCACTGCCAGATACAAATTTGGATGCAAGGGTTGTCTAGGAAAAGAAAAGATTGACAGAAGAAAAAAATAGGTTGAGGGAAATAAGGGTACAGTTGGAGGAAGAAAAGGATAAGAACATAAAGGCCATAGCTTTAGCAAACCAAAAATATGAAGAAAAGATAACAGATGCAATCATGGAGTTTTCTATTGATTTGAAGCCCTCCATTCACCATAGCCATGCTAGTAGGTTACATTCATTATTTGAAATTCTAAATAAGGAGAAGACGGAATTGTCACCAATTTTGAAGAAGTGGGTTGAAAGGTCTCCCAATATAAATTTAATTCGTATGTTGTCAAAGGGACAAGAGGATCCTGATCCATTAGTAAAGCCAGTGCACCAAGTCATAAAGAAAATGGTACAGTTTGGGATCATTTTGGATGGTTTTATCAGAAAATCAAATATGTTGAAAGCTGAGTTGATGCTTTCAAACTATGAATTGGTGCCTCCAATTTTTACAGAAAAAGGAGAATTTAAAGAAGCCTATCAATGGAGGGAGGAGTTAGATGGACTTCTCATAGAAAGAATAATTAGTGTTTTGAGTGATAAGTTTTCTTTCAGTGGCACTATTAAAATGTTGATAAATGCTAAGTCAATGTTTGATAATTTTCAGTGTAAATTCACTCAGATAGAAAATGAGTGGGAACAATTATCAAAGGAGAAGGCTGAGTTTGTCAGTTTTGACTTCCCAAGTGAAGAAGTGTACAATAAATGGAGATATCAGTACATACCAAATGCAGATAAAGTTCATACTCTACCAGTCCCATAAAGTAAGTAAAGCACAGTCAGTTTTTTGTGTCATAGCAGTTGATGAGATACAAGAGGGCACTTATTGAGGATGTACAACAAGATAAAGAAAATCCAATTTATTGAAAAGAAGCCAACAATAGCATTAAAGACACAAAGCAAGTCAGCTCAGTTACAACTATCTCACCTGCCTCATCTTTGTATTTATTGTAATTTTTGTAGTTGTTGGAAGTTTTAGGGTTAAGATTTTGTAAACCCTAGAATGATCGGTAGCTTGTTGCATCCCCTTGTTCTATAAAAGGGATTTCCCAAGGTCATTCTGGGCATTGAGAGTTTAGGAGTAAAAAAGAAAAGAATTTCTGAAACCCTAGCTTTCAGTCAAGGGTAGTAAATTTTGTATCATTTCGTCAAGATAATAGAGAAGAAGTATAGGTTGCTGCCATTGTTTTGCAAGCTTGCTATTTAGGGTATTTTGTATGCAAATGGTGAAAGTTTATACTTAA
>BSBK01009414.1:0-70657 GCA_027943335.1 Chamaecyparis obtusa | reverse complement strand
CAGTATATTTTTGAAGACTTATCTTGGCTACATGTATGGTGACGGCTTTCATTTTTCTTATTCCTTGGTTAATCTCTAGTGCAATATAAAAGAAATTTTTTGCACTTATTGAGTTGTAATTTTCTACTCTTATACCTAATTCTTGGAAACTATAGATATGTCAAAGTTATAATGAGTTAGTTGTAAATTGTTAGGTTCAAGAGAATAGTAGTTGATTCCTTGGTAAGTCATATAATCAAATCACTTCCAATACAACTTTTTTTGCAGTGATTAAATAATCCATGAATATGCTTCAAACATTGCTACAAGAAAAAATTATGTCACAAAACTTGATTATAGTAGAAATATACAAAACCAAAAAACTATCCACAAATAAAATCAATCAAAAATTATGTCACAAAACTTGATTATAGTAGAAATATACAAACCAATAAAACCATCCACAAATAAAATCAATCGATCAAGCTTTGGATAATGCACATGTTTTTGAATTGATTCTTCATTACAGGGTTAGAGATCATTTTTTCACACAATTCGTGTCTAGCTTCATTTCCAATATGCACCTAAAGAGCTACATAATGACCTTGTATATTATTTATTGCATTGCCTTCAACAATGGTTATGGGTGAAACTTTAAGCTCTGTTGAGCTTAAGTTGTATCCAACATATAAGTTTTTCAATTTCATAAGATGCATGACAAAGACACATATTTGTAGCACACACAATTTCCCTCAAAACATGGAAGTAGAATTGTCACATTGGAAATTGCAATTTGGACTATGCATGGAGCACAAGTATTGAATTATTTGACATACTTGGACTTTGATGAGTGCATACATTTGCTGCTACATGTGGCAAAATCATGTTTATGTTGTGACTTTTTTAATTAATGCGTGGTTTGATGCAATAGCCTTGTAATTATTCAATGCTTAGCACCAATGCACTAAAAGTGCAAAACAAATTTTCCCTAGCATGTTTTTACACATTATAGCACGTGCTCCACCAGATAACAATTGTACACTCAATTGGCTATTGATTATTTTTAAGCTTTGGAATTCCATGCGCTAGGGATAGACCTTGAAGGTTTCGAGTTTTTCTTATATGACTTTCACACATATTTGATACATCTATGTGTGTGTCAAGCAACTCTATAATATGAAGTAACAATATATTGCAATTGCATTAGAACCAAAAAAACATTTACTTCATTTTCTTTTAACATAACTCAGACCATTGTCATTATGCACACTTGATCAAAAGAAACAACTAACAAATATATGCATATGCATATCAACCATCATGTTCTCATGTTGGTCATAGCAATTGTACTTGTATTGCATCACATCCCATGCTTGAACAAAATCCAATATTGTCATCAGACATATGCATTGTTGAAACAAAAACCTGCATCATGCAGGTTAGATTTGGATTTGTACACACAATATCTAATGAATAATGCATTTACTCCATGCTTTTGACATGCTTTTAACAGTATTATTGTAGGCTATATATAGCTTGTAGAATATTATGTAAAAATCATATTCATAACTATTTAGCATATGTAATTATTGCCTTTATTTAACGACAACGTGATTTTATGGTTGGGTGACTTGCCATGAAACTTTTCTATAAATAAGGAGCAAGGATATTAACTTTAAATTATTCACTATATTATTTTAGTTCTATGTTGTTTATTCTTATAAGTGTACTATTAGGTTAGAGAGGATGATTCATTTGTATTGTTAGATTTATTGGTATATTGTACCACCCTCCATCTGTGTGATTTTAGAGCTAAGGAGAGACTAAATGGGCTTAGAGTCAACATGGGGAAGAATTGGAAAGAGTGACAACAAAGAGTAGTCAAGAAAAGGCCATTTCCAAAGAATCCTCTAACAACATTAGGATCAAAGATTAATCCAATACCTTAAGGAGCATGATGTTTTAGTTGGTAATATAAGTTTACATAGATGCTTCAATTTTCATGAATTTGAGCACTAGACTAAACACTACCCTAATAAGTCTATAGGCACTAGGCTAAGCATTGCCCTAGTAACTCCATTTGGGTCACGCCTTTCTAGGTTTCATTTTCTCTAGTAAATTATTCCACTTTCATGAACTTGAGCATTGGGTTAAGGGTTTCCCCCAATAACTCCATACATAAATAGTATCAAAGGCATGGAGAGACTAATTTGAGTTAAAATTAGAATAAATAGAATTGAAAAGAATCGTAATGCCCCTCCTACTTGGCGGTGTCATGGCTTCATGCTCGGGAAAATTGGAATTTGTGAGTGTATGATGGTGTGTTTTGAGGATTCAATTCATCCTTGGTGCCTTTTTGGATTATGTGTTCTTGGAATTTTACTTATGATCTTGTGTTATTAGTGGTTCCAATTAATCCTTATATACATGTATAGAAATATTATTAATATTTATTATTTTTGACTTAAATAATGTGGTAAGGTTGAGACATCATTAATAATCAACATTAACATTTAACATGCACATATTTATAACAACTACAATTTAATATAGGGTAAGATGATATCAATACTTATGATTAGTATTTCTAGCTCTAGCAATTGATCATAGTTGATCATTATTTAGCAATTAATCATAGTTTATCATTATTATATTATTATCAAATGGTTAATTAATAATGGTAATCTCATTTTATGTAATCTATCCTTTAATTGTGCTCTATTTTAAGATGTAGCTTAAGGTTTGATCTTATTGCAATGGTAATTTAGTAGAATTTAAATGATTATTAAATTATCTCTTTTAGTTATCTATAATTAAAACAAGAGCTCGACAAAGCTAGAGTCCCTGCCTTGTGCAAAGAAAAATAAAGTAAGAAGCATTGCAATAGACAGAAAAAGATAAAGACAAACATGTTTGTTTGAACATCATAGGGAAAAAAATAAAGATGTCTGGTCTATATTAGATAAGCCAAAGTCATAATTATAGAATTAATAATATGTTTCATAATGTGTTTAAATTTTATTGAAGCATTGTAGCAGTTTAAACACAACAGAACAGGTCATCAGATCAAATTACAGTACAACATACCAATCCATGGTGCTTTGTACTCTAAATCATATTGCACATAATAATGGAGTTACCCCAATGTCAAGCCCACGTACCTTCTTCTTCAATTACAAAATGTTCAATCACAATCTGACTAGCCAAACAAAACAAAATAGGTCATAAGATCAAATTATAGTAAAACATACCAATCCATGGTTCTTTGTACTTTGATCATATTGCACATAATAATGGAGTTACCCCAATGTCAAGCCTACTTACCTTGCTTCTTCAATTACAAAATGTTTAGCAATGAATACTAAATAAGTCTTGATGCTTCACCTTTGTGAGCATTACATACATCAGTGGTGAGTGCTAAGTGGATCATTCAAGCTCATGAGAGATGAATTGATGTGATTCATTACTCAAAAAAAATGGGCGACAGATTTTGATTTTAAAATTATGTAGTTGAATCTTTATATTTTGATGGGTGAGCTAAAGAGGTCTATTATGAATGGTTGATAAGGAATAATTCTTGATGAAGATTTTTCAAATAGGGTGGCAAGCAAAGTGGGCTTACTTGAGTCAAATTAGTACTAGGTGAGTTACCTCTTGGTTAGTCTTGATGCTTAACCCTCACCAAAAGCTATGTCAATATATTTTTCCTACTAAAAATCTGTACCTAGAAATTGCAAGGCTCTACTTGCATTGATTGCACCAATCCACTCCCTTCCATTATTTTCAGAACCATTCTCCAATTTGCTAAAAAATGGTGTCTTTATGGGACTCCACTATTCAAAATCCATCACTTGCAATGCATAACTGGCTTCCTCAATATTATAATGAGGTTTCTTGTTTAAGATACTATGTTTGTATTACCTCATTCGACAAGTTCATTCTGGTACTTTACACTAAGATTTATCCAAACGACATACCCAGCCTCCACATTACATACATTTAGACAATAAGGACATAAATCTAGCTAGTTGTAATATTCCAGGTGCTTCTAAATATGCTTACATAGTATTTTTGTTTCTTGCCCTAACAAATGCAGTATGTAATTGTGCAGATACTGACGGGATTAAAATCTATGTAAAGAGAAGAGAGTGATTTGCAATAAGCAGAATTGATATGTTTATGCATCCGTAGAATTTTTTGAAGAGGCAATGCAATACATTAGTAGATGTTTTGCTACAAATCATCAATTTAAGGAAAATTGTTTTGTATTAATTAAGTTTGATGCAATATGAAAAAAAAATGATCTCTGTTGTGAGTGGAAAAACTGTATGATGCCTTTTTGTGTAACTCATGAATCTATGATTTTAATGCTTCAAAATTGTAAATTGCCATTTTAAAAAACTTTGGCAGAACTAATATATTTGGAAGTGTAAAACCCAGCACTCACTGAGAAAACAAAAAATTAGGCTATGTCACTATGGCATTATATAATTAAATTAAGATCCATAACCATTTGTAGGAATCTATAAGAAGGTTAAATGTAATATATTCAAAATGAAATTTGGATTTCCAATGAACTAGCATACCAATAAGGAACAATGGAGAAAATATGATAGACCTAATCATTTTTTCATATGATGCAGAATGAAATTTCTTTTGCATATAATCTGCAACTATAATTGCATAAAAATACTCACCAATCTTAGGGAATGTGAAATTCCCTTATCATTGCAAATGTAGGAACTTTCCTACCGTCCTCAGAAACCCCCTTACTGGACCGTACAAATTGCAATTGCTAAGGCATGGGTATTCTCTCTCAAATGCACCAATTGCGGTGCAGTAAAGTTGCAATTCACTGGTTATTTTGAATGCTCGCCAAATCTAAGTGTGTTAGAGGAACTTGCAAGAAGAAAACTCTTGAATATAATCAACAATCAAGCGTACATGTCTTTCCTAACATTTATCAAATTTTCCATTTCCATTTTTCCAAGCATCGAGTTGACTTGTTTTTTAAATTTCCTATATTAGAAGACAGGCGTGGAATGAATGCATTGCAAAAAGAATTTGCCTATGCCTCTGGTGATTATTGAAGAACCATTGTTCTGGTATTACATTTGTGCTCACACTTCTAGTAAAGGATAGATGCATAGTATGGTGGATGGCAAGACACTGCCACTTAAAATATGAAGAAAATGGATAGATGAAAAAAGAAGAAAAATATAATAAGGATCTCCAATTCCAGCACAAAGTATTCAATGCCAAGCAAAACTGAGGATCCTGCTAAACCCAAAAAGACCCATAGTGTCCCCATTGACCAAAAAGACTAAACAATCAGAATGTGTACATTAATTGAATAAAAAAATACCTCAGAAAATTTACAAAGGAAATTATATACTGACAGAACAGCAAAAGCATCCATCTTACTCAACAATCATCAAAACCCATATTCATTAAATAAACCAAAACACCCATGATGAGCATTAATCAACCATGAGCACTCTTGATGTAGATGGTTTGAGAAGGCTCACTTTATCTTTATTTTGGTTACGAGGTTGGACTAAAGATATGAAAAAATCCACTTTCTCTCACAAAAGGCGTCTCTCATGCCCATGAGGTGTGTTGGCTAGGGTGTGATTTAAAAATGACTTCAAAAAAAAATAATAACCAAAACATCCAACATGGTCTATATTAATGAAACTCTTGAACTACCACACCATTCACATTAATCACACTCTAAAAATTATCTACCTAAATAAAGAATCAAAACAGACTGGACGTTGATTGCATAGTGTGTTGATATTAGGGTGGCAGAGTTGCAACAGCCACCTAGGTTCCACCACTCCGTGAAGTCTTTGAGCAGCTCAAAGAGGAAGAAAGAATATGAAAAGCAATTAGAAACCACAAATATAAAACACTTCAATGAACAACATAAAAAAAATTGAATGCTCTATTTCAAAATAGAGTATCCTCTGTTTTAGAGGAAAGCCTCAGAATTTTTATTGCAATCTTAAATAAAATACATTGCAGCTTCCAGAATAACATTACGAAGGTAAACTTAACATATAAGAGACTTCTCATGTGTCACATGTCTCTCCAAATCTAACTAAAAGACTCCAACCTACAATGATACTTAGGAATTTGCATACAGCTTCTAAATTGTCCAATGACATGGACAAAATCTCTAGAAAACTTTTGCATGCAAAGCATGTCTTATTGGAGGAAAAAATCACGCTTAGCTAACTGTAAAATTTATTCATCTTATTAGAAAATTTTCATATTCCATGCTGATTGTATTATTCACTCAACATCTTGACTGGCAGTTCTAAACCTATAACTGAAAGCTAACAAAATACGCATGTGGAGACACATGCAGCATGGCAATGAAGTGAAGATAAATGGCAGTTAAAATCAGTTTTGGAATCCATTCTTGGTTGCATGATCTCCTTGTTTCCATCACAACATCAGTGTCTTCTACACCCTGTTGGGTCTGTACATTCTTATGGGCTGTATGCACCTGATATCTCTTGTTCTACTGTTTATACTAAAGAGAGATACAGCTATATATAAGAAACTTTAAGTAATAATTCAAATTGAAAGCTAGGCCGAAGGGGAAATTTAAAAATTATAGAAGTTAAGGATGACATAATGAGTGTGTGTATATATATATATATATATATATATATATATATATATATATATATCACTTTCAATTTGAATTTGTATGTATATATGTGCTAACTATATTTGCCTATTTGTTTCTTCTCTTTGCTCCTCTCTTTTAGGATTTAAGAGCATAGCTCAACCACAAAGTTGCATTCAATGCTAATGTTGTTTGTTGCATATGCACAAAATTAACAATCTGTTGGAAAAGCTAAGGAAATTTGTATCTTCTATTATATGCAAGGTTCAATAAACTCATCAAAGCAAAATCACATTCAATTAGGATGTAATACTTGTATTGTTTTGAAGAGGTGCAACATTGATATATAATAGAAAAGTATTATGCAATTTCAATGTTATAAACATAAAAGAATTATGCAAGTCATCAACATGAAAAAAAAGTTTATTTGTTTCCCTCAACTCCTTTGTTACGTGCACTATGTCGGACATAGACAAAGGGTTTTTTTGGTTGCAGGGTATCCTCTGACCACTGCTCCTACGAACCACAGAGCATACAATGTAGTCATTATCAAAACTATGCAATGCACTAAGATGCTACATTGGATGTAGCACATTACCAATCAAAAAAATAAAGATCAAGTTGCATACAGAGCAACGAATGATTAAATTGTATCTTATCAATTTCTTGGAGGCTTTCATTATCAATTGCTTGCATATCATGTGGGTCATGCAATCGGTATTCCTACAAACCACAAAGAGCATACAATACAAATGTAGTCGTTATCAAAATTGTGCATTGCAATAAGTTGCTACATCCAAGAGCATACAATACAAATGTAGTCTTTATCAAAATTGTGCATTGCAATAAGTTGCTACATTGGATGTAGCACATTACCAATCAAAAAAATAAAGATTAAGTTGCATACAGAGTAACAAATGATTAAATTGTATCTTATCAGTTTATTGGAGGCTTTCATTATCAATTCTTTATCAAAACTATGCATTGCAATAAGTTGCTACATTGGATGTAGCACATTACCAATAAAAAAAATAAAGATCAAGTTGCATACAGAGTAACGAATGATTAAATTGTACCTTATCAGTTTCTTGGAGGCTTTCATTATCAATTGCTTTCATATCATGTGGGTCATGCAACCGGTGTTCCTACAAACCACAAAGAGAATACAAATGTAGTCTTTATTAAAACTATGCATTGTAATTAGTTGCTACATTGGATGTAGCACATTACCAATAAAAAGAAGAAGATTAAGTTGCATACAGAGTAACGAATGATTAAATTGTACCTTATCATTTTCTTGGAGGCTTTCATTATCAATTGCTTGCATATCATGTGGGTCATGTAGTCAGTGTTCCTAAAAACCACAAAGAGCATACAAATGTATTCTTTATCAAAACTATGCATTGCAATAAGTTGCTACATTGGATGTAGCACATTACCAATAAAAAATGAAAAGATTTAAGTTATATACAAGAGCAAGGAATGATTAAATTGTACCTCAAAGGCTTGAACCAATGTTTCTTCCAATCCATCTTCTTGGACCCTCCCATGAGCACCACCTAACCCCTCACTGTTGCTGCCTTTAGAGGTGTCCTTTCAGTAGAGCATACAAATGTAGTCTTTATCAAAACTATGCATTGCAATAAGTTGCTACATTGGATCTAGCACATTACCAATAAAAAATAAAAAGATTTAAATTGTATACATAGAAAGGAATGATTAAATTGTACCTCAAAGGCTTGAACCAATGATTCCTCAAGTCCATGAGCACCGCCTAACCCCTCACCATTGTTGCCTTCAAAAGTGTCCTTTCAGCAGAGGAATTGTTAAAATGAAACACCATTCAAGAAAATAAAAAGTATACAACATACAATTAAAACAATACAGCGGAGCATTAAGTCCGGTGAGAGAAATTTGCATAATCTAACATAATCTTAATAACACAGATTAATATTGCAAAGTAAATTAAGTTTTGTATCACATACTTCTTACACTAGTGGCTTAGTAGCCTAATAAAATGTGTATGCCTTATCAACTTTTTGTTTGGTTTCCGTTGAGACATCATCATACTCCAACATGCCTTCAAGCTTACAAGCATATCTTTTCAACTTTGTAAGTTCCTTGATAAAACGCATATGCCTTATCAACTTTTGGTTTGGTTTCCGTTGAGACATCATCATACTCCAACGTGCCTTCAAGCTTGCAAGCATATCTTTTCAACTTTGAAAGTTCCTTCCTACAATGGATATCATAGAGGTACTCAGGTGTCTTCCTTTTTTCATAGTTTTCCTTTTGAACCTCACGGGATAGAGGTTGTCTTGTTGATGTTGCTTTGGGAGGTCACCCATGTTTGTGGTTATCAATGGGTGGGAGTTTATGTTTCTTCACTCTATGATTATTGATTCAACCCACATCCCATGTTTTTGCTTCGACAATAGGACAACCTTGGATTTTACAAATGTAATATCTTTTACCTGGTTCAAGTATATAGAAGGCATATTCGCCTCTTGCCTGAACAAAGAAATCCACTTAAATTTATATCATACCATGATCACATCAAAAAAATTCAATTTGTTGGGTATTAAAAGCGAACGAAAGAAGAAAAAAAATGTAGAAACCTCTTCAGGTGAGACGGTGACCTTAACGACGTCCTCAACACTCTGCAATCAATTAAGAAAATCGTCAAAATATATCCTCATTATGTCATCCTTACCTTCTATAATTTTAAATTTACCTTCTATAATTTTAAATTTCCCCTTCGGCCTGGCTTTCAATTTGAATTATTACTTAATTTTTTTATGTACAAGAGTATCTCTCTTCAGTATAATTCAATATAAACAGTTTATAAGTCATTTTAGTGTTATAAGGAGCAATAAGAAATCTTACATACTAGCACTTGCACCAAAATAGGTGCAAGGATAAGCCGATAGGTCTTTGATGTCAAAGTATAATTGAAAGTTTACATCTTAAAAAGGAAGTAACAATTGAGTAATGAAAACTGTTTATTATTACAATTTTGATTTATGTATTTAAAAATTATTTCAAAGTATTAATAAAGATAAATATAAGTATTGTTATTATTTTATATTTATATAAGTTGATTTAAATTATTTAAAAATATATAAACAATTATATTATTTATTCTAGTTTGTATTTATAAATTTATTTAAATATAATAATTTAATCTAGAATCAATATATAATTTAAAAATATTTTATAGTATACATATATAGATGTATATTATATTATTTTATATTGACTTAAATAATTAAATATATTTATAATTAATAATGTTATGTTAAAAATTAATATTAATATTTTATATTTATTATTAAACATAAATTGATTTTTATATTTTGTTTTTAATAATTTATTTTGATTATAGTTTTTTTAATTTTTAGAGATCATATTATGAAAATAAGATGTCATTACAATTGGTAGACTAGCACTTGCACCTGATGGAGGTGCAAGGGAATCGCCGATAGGTGTTTTAGTGGAAACTGTAAATGAAGTTTTATATTATATAAGGTAGTGTATAACAAATATTAGAAAGAGAAAACTAATAAAAGAAGATCAGAACATTTATTTCTTTCAAAGCTTTCTAAAATAATGTTGAGGTATACCTTGTTGGCCCACTTATGGTCCCCCAAATTTAAATTTTGAAATTAAGTTCTTCCCCTATTTATGACCATCAAAACTAAAATTTGTGCCCTCCCTTAATGATTTCTCTCATAACCATTTTTGAAGATGATGTTTATTACAAGTGGTAATTGAAAGAACGTTAAACCGGTTCAAAAATTTCAACTGGTTCAACAATTTAGAATCATGGTTCAAAGGTTTAGGTTAACAGACATTGAACTTGAACCATCATACCTATTTTTGGTTCAAGGTTCAACAGGTTAGATGGTGCAGGTTCAACACCAAGAGTTCAGAAGTTCCTAGGTTCAAAGTTCAAATGTTCAACATTCAAATCTGCAAGGAGTAAAGTGTTGAAATATTGAACTTGAACCTTAACAAAAGTTCAAGGTTCAAACTTTAGAAAGTTCAACAGTTCAAAATCATGATTCAAAGGTTCAAGTTAGCAGACATTAAACTTGAACCATCATATCTATTTTTGGTTCAAAGTTCAAGATTCAACAGGTTCGAAAGTGTGGGTTCAACACCAAGAGTTTAGAAGTACAAATTGCCTAGGTTCAAAGTTCAAATATTCGATATTCAAATCCACAAGAAGTAAAGTGTTGAACTATTGAACTTGAACCTTTACAAAAGATTAAGGTTCAAAGTTCAGAAAGTTCAACTGTTTAGAATCATGTTTCAAAGGTTCAAGTTTGCAAATATCGAACTTGAACCATTGTACCTATTTTTGGTTCAGAGTTCAAGGTTCAACAGGTTTGAAGGTGCAGGTTCAACACCAAGAGTTTAGAAGTCCAAATTGCTTAGGTTCAAATTTCAAATGATTAACATTCAAATATGCAAGGAGTAAAGTGTTGAACCATTGAACTTGAACCTTTACAAAAGTTCAAGGTTCAAAGTTCAAAAATTTCAACAGTTCAGAATCATGGTTCAAAGATTCAGGTTAGCAGACATTGAACTCGTACCATCATACCCATTTTTGGTTCAAAGTTCAAGGTTCAACGGGTTGGAAGGTGCAGGTTCAACACCAAGAGTTCAGAACTCCAGATTGCCTAGGTTCAAAGTTCAAATGATCAACATTCGAATCTGCAAGGAGTAAAGTGTTGAACCATTGAACTTGAACCTTTATGCAAGTTCAAGGTTCAAAGTTCAGAAAGTTCAATAGTTCAAAATCATGGTTCAAAGGTTTAGATTAGTAGACATTGAACTTGAACCACCGTGCCTATTTTTGGTTCAAATGTTCAACATTCAAATATACAAGGAGTAAAGTGTTGAACCATTGAACTTGAACCATTACGAAAGTTCAAAGTTCAAAAGTTTAATTTCAAATTCAAAGGTCAAAAGGAACAATATTTCAATGGTTTAAAGTACAAAGACCACACCGACACACGTCAAAGCATCACAAAAGGAGGTTGGGAACATGTTCGAGATACATCATTTTCTGCTTTAGTCATTTGTCATGAGACAATGTAATAGAAAGTTTTAAGAGGCCGCAAATTCAAAAGTCATCCTTTGTCCCAAAAACCACCATCTCATATGATAGATTTTAGACCAAGCATGGTGGACGGAGCCAATGAAATACTATTTGAAAGGGCATATGCAAGGAATACATATTTTCAATTCCTAGAGCTCAAACTTGATAAAAATGATTTGATTGGAATATCACAAATTCTACAGCTTCACTCATCCACTCTATCGGCCTTCTCCAAACATACCCGCGACCTGCATCGGTGAAGGTCTCCCGAAGTCCCGGTGGCGAGCAGGAATCAATATCTATCAAACACAATTTAAATCAGAATGAAGAGTTTACAAAGACTTTGTGTGTGGTTATTGGACTGCAACATTCTTCATCATGACATCGGATATGTCATAGGTACTAATATTGTTATGGAACACATTCAATATAGACAATGGTAATCAGAAGTTGTGAAAGCATTATATAAATCTGCCCAAGAGATTCCTAAATAGCTTGTCCATTTAATGTGTTTCTATGAATAGACAATGTTTTGTATGCACGCGACATTGCTAGATGTCTATGTGGACCCTTATAAGTGGAAAAGACTGAATGGTTTGGAAGCAAACAATGCACACATGGTTGTAGTTGTGGCTTAAATGTTTACAATCAACTCCAAAAATATTATTGTGCCCTTGATCTCTCTCTTGTAATTAGCAAATGTTTCTCGAAGATGTTGGAAGCTCCTACCACCCATAGAAGAAAATGGTTACATGATTATTAATAAAACCTAATTTTTGACGACCATTAAGATGTTGGTGTAGACTGTCCCATCTTTTCCCACTTTTCTATACCCAAAATCTATTAATCATAAATGCTATAAGTGCTTATGATTTCAAAGGATCGTGGATGTCGCCAATCCCCTCCTTTATTGACAATTCTAATTCATGTTTGACCAAGTTAATTCCCCATCTAACTTCCTCCTTTAACGAACAACTACTGGGTCCCATTTTGCAGATGAGGACACTATACGACATGGGATTGCAACCCCACTATTTGTTGTCAGAGGGTTTGCAAATTTATATGCAACAGAATGCTGAGATGTGGCAACGGCTAGTCAGCAGAAATAGTACTAAACATAGAACACAATATCGTTTTAAATCGCTGTAAAATATTTAAACAATTATTTTACACTTATAGAATACTAATCCGTAGAAGAGTGGAAAAATGAGGTGTATGTGGTTGATTTTGTATTGTAACTTTAAAATTTATTAATTTTAATTAATTTTTTTGAATTTGTTATAAAATATAGTTTCGAGTATGTTAGTAAATTAATCAATATGATATATTATTAGTTAAATATATAAAACTATTTTTTAAAAAAAAATTAAACATTTATAATTGGATTAGATTTAATAATTATATTATAACATATATAATGTATAATTAAGTGATAATTAAGTGACTTTAAATATAAATTATATAAAAAATTAAATAACAGTGCTTACATACATATATTTAAAATTTAAATAATCACATTATTAAAATTTTCATATAATATGATATAATCTAATAATTATTAAAATAAATAAGAATCAAAATTTAAAAATTATAAATAAAATTTATTGTAAAAAAAATTAGTGTATAATTTTAAACATTTATATTTATTAATTAAATATTTAATATTATTTGCAGGAATGAGGAAAGGTTCACACAACGATGATGATGGAGAAGGAAAAGCTAAGAAGATTCTTGAAAGACGGTCATGCCACCTTCTTCGTCTACGAGCTGAAACATGGCTACGAGTGGAGGAGGAACTTTGATGACCTCCAGATGTTTGAACGGACTTGCAAGAGGCTAAACCAAGAAATCAGAAAGAATATCAATTCCAGAAAGGATAAGATCTTCATGCTTATGCAAATCCAGGAGCCAAAGAATATTGTTTGGATGGAGGGCCCTTTGGGGTGGACTACTTGGGTTGACTCCCATTATGATGTTTTACATTAGTTTCATCTTTTCTCTAAACTATGACTTTTTGCATTATACTCTGAGATCGTGGTGAGGCTGGGCCTCTTTTTTTGTACTCTCGGTTGATACTATTGTATCTCTCCTTTTTTTATCTAACCTATATATAATACAAAAAATATTATTTATCTATATATATTTTTAAAAATTAAACAATAATATTGTTAAAATTTTGATTTAATATATATTACTTATGTTATAATATTATATTTATTAAAATATATTATATATATATATATATATATATATATATATATATATATATATATATATATATATATATATATATATATATATATATATATATATATATATATATTTTAAAATTAAATAATAATAATATTGTTAAAATTTTGATTTAATATATATTAGTTAAGTATAATAGTATATTGATTAAAATAATTTTAAAAAAAATTCAAAATATACATATTTTTAAAAATATAAATATATAATTAAAAAAAAATTATATTTATTAAAATCTATTATATATTTTTGAAAAGTTAAATAATAATATTCATAAAACTTTCGTATTATATATCTTAAAATCACTTAATTATAAATAAATAAAACTTTTAAAAATATAGAAATTATTATTCAAAAAGTTTTAATATATTTTTTCAAAAATAATCATATTTATTTAAAAAGTTTGAAGTCAAAAAAAAAAGCAGATACACGAGCATTAAAATTTGATGTGTTTGCTTTAAAAGTGTAACTGGCTAAGTTTGTAAATCCGGACGGGTGTATAGTAATGATAATAGAGAACCGGAAAAGCAAGCACTAGTAATGTTGACAGTAGTAGTTTTTTGTTCATAACGAAGACAAGTGACGCATCACCGGGGGTGTGTGGAGGTTTTAAAAAAATGTCATGGTCGCATGAGAAAAGATAGAGGAACGCGGGTGTGTGTGCTGGGAGCTGTAGCATGCGTAAGACTCGGTTGCGGAGGTTATGTGCTAAAAAACTCTTAACGTATGAAGTGCCAAAAAACACGGATAAAAGCTTGAAGCATTTTTCAATTTTCTGGAGCTGAAGATTGTGTGTGTTAAGTGTTCCATGAATACTACACGCAGATGAAGGAATGTACAGGAGAGTGAACTAAAACAGTGGCATAACAGAAATCGGTGTGTCAAATACATAACAGAAATCGGTTTTTAAGTGTGTTGGCATAAGCTTCTTGTGGAGGTGGTTGTTTTCTTGTTTAAAACACAGCTGGATAATATGCAGGGACATCTTTGACACAATGACTATAGGCAGTGATTCATCTGGGGGTGTTAATTCATCTGGAAACATCAATCCTTAAGAAGATATGGGAGACAGTGCTGAGGGGGAGTTGCCTTGAAAGAAAACTCAAGGTGCTATGAAGAGCTACTTTCGTGAGGACTTAGGTCTATTTATGGTTTTGATATTGTTTAAATGTTTTTTAGAAAAGGTTGTAGCCTTTTGAAGCAGGTTGGAGCTTGAAGAGTTGTAGCTCTGTTTGTAAAGGGGTTGAAGCCCATTGAATTAGTAAAGCCGTAGTTTTTTACTCAGCTTGGTTTCTCCCGTAAAACATTTGTGTCATGTCTTTTTTATTGAGTGTGTTTGTCTGATTTATTTCTCGGGTTATAGTTTTTAAAATACTAATTCACCCCTTGCCCCTCTCAGCATTTTTCATTTTTCAATTGGTATCAGAGCAGGTCACTCTCCTCTCTTGCTTAAAAGCTTGAGAGTTCGATTCTTGTGCCTATCATGAGTGCCTTAGAAGGTCTTGCTAAGGATCATGCACCTTTTTTCGATGGAAACAACTATGCCTTTTGGAGTGTTCGCATGAAGACCTACATCATGTCCCCTAGGCTGTGATGTCTACCTTAGTCTTATCAATAGTTACACTATTCCTTCTACTCCTCCTGCAGATGCTGATAATAAAAAGGAATTTGAGAATAATGTCAAGGCTATGAATGTTATTTTGTGTGGTCTAACTGAAGCTAAATTTGTAAAGGTCATGCACTGTGCTAATGTAAAGGTCATTCTCATTCTCATTATTCTAGATTGGGAGATTGGGTTATTGGTTGATCTGTTTTGCTGCATTCGTTTGACACGTGTATGTCATTATGAATGATACAAACTGCCATGTTCTGTATGTCATTTTGTCAAACAGTTCAAGCGACATTTTGTGTGCTTCAAAATTTTGTGTTCGTGTCTATCAGGACATTTGCAACAATGACATCTAATGTATTTCTCTGAGTTAACTCATTGACTATAAGAAATAGTTGATGGTCAAGAGAGAATCCACTCCACATGCTAATCGACATCACCATACTTATGCAACATATTTGTCAATGAAATATAAAGTAACTAATATATAGGAAAAATGAATTATTTATCTGATTTGGTTAGCAGTAACATTTGGTTTGTTAAACATGACGCCTCAAGCATCTATTAGAGTCATTAGAGTATGTTATGACTGCTACACTCCACCAAAGTGTAGTAGAACTAAGAAATTTGTCATATGATTGCTACCCTGCTAAGTATGCTAGACAAAGAAGAAAGGAATGCATATCTTTACTCACACTCCTGTTCAAGATCATTATTTGGTCACAGTCGATCGATTCAACTTAATTTAAGATAAAAATCATCATTTACAACTGCCTTGGCCATGGCAATTCCTATAGACCATGAATGTATGCTAATATTTAAATCTCAAAACCATAAGTTGGAAGAAAAAAATTGATGACGAACTTCTGAAAAACTACTGTGAAGCTTTAAAAAAAAGTTTACAATCAAGATCCAGCATTGTTGACAAACGACTGTGATTATGTACTCAACAGAAGATGATCTTCATTTTTCATAGATCTTGAATTTCATTTTCATAAATTACAAGAATTCATACATCCAATACAAAAAAATCATAAAATCTCAGAGCTCAGATAGCTACTATGTTAGATGGGCATAGCAAGAAACTAAAATACAGATGGACGATTACTATGCATTCCTACACTCAGAAGCTGGCCTTCGCCCACCTTGGCACAACAAAACACTAGATGGGTAGCTCTTGAGACAATTGTGAGCAAAACTCCTACTAATATTCTCACTAGAGATGTTCAAAATTTGAGATGGAATCTCTCCACTAAGGTAATTCCCATCTAAATACAATCTAACCAGAGGATGAACACTAGCAGCAGCCTTAGCACCATAATATGCAGGAATTGGGCCATAAAACATATTGTATCTCAGGGACAAAGAAGCTAGAGATTGTAGAGTTATAATGTCGGAGGGAAAAAACCCACTAATTATGTTGAACCTAATATCTACAACTACCAGATGACTATCCACTACAGACAAATTTTGCACACGGATTGTAGTAAAGTTGTTGTTTGACAAATTTAGTTGCTGCAATTTAGGGCTAGAAAACAAGAACCCGTCAATGGTACCATTCAATTGATTGTAGCTAATATCTAGTACACCCAAATTTTGAAGTTTGCTCAAGCTTGAAGGCAATGGCCCTGTCAAAAGATCTAATCTTAGAAACATCTGTGACAGAGACAATGGCAAATTTGATGGAATGGCACCCACAAGCATGTTAGAGCTCAAATCAATGCTATCAAGATTTCTCAGCCCACCCATTGGAGGAATCAAGCCACTCATCATGTTATAAGATAAATCCAATGTGATCAAATTATTCAAGCTATTCAAGGAATAGGGCAGAGACCCACTCAGCCTGTTATTTGATAAAGACAAAACCTCCAAATGCTCAGGGGGATGATTCCATGGAATGCATTCCCTTCTCTAATCCATGGAATGCATTCCCTGCTAAGTAGAGCTCTGTGAGCTCTCTTAGATTTCCAATAGAAGGGTGCAAGTAACCCATGTATCCTACCTGATCTAATGTAAGGCTTGTGATCCTCTTCTTACCCTTTCTTTCTACATCACATCTAATCCCACAGACAAATTGGCTAGTTGATGCAAAGTCACATGGATCAACTGAAAAGTTCCATGAGCTCAAACATGTGGATGGGAAAATTGAATTTGAATCCACTGCATTTTTAAAAATGTCATAGCCTCAATGTCTAATTTTGAGGTTTTACCCCATGCTAAGTTGCATAGAGTGTACAAAATCAGAACTTGCAATACCACTTTGGTGAATTCCATCTAGAATCTTCAATACTATTGTGCTCCTCAATAAGCAATAATTACTATTGCAAGAATAAGCAACACTGATGAACTCCTTAAATAAGCAAAACTAGTGAACTCCTCAATAAGCAAACCATACTAACCTGAGTCTACAAGAGCATGTATTGTAGAAAATCAACCTCCATATATATAGAAGTTGAAATACAAAAACTATTAGAGGATAACCTCAACTCCCTCAGAGTTATTTCTAGCCCTTTAGAGAAGGGAGTTAGCCGCCCTCTGAATAATAGAGTTTGGCGAGAAAGGATAGGTCGAATAGTTATCAAGTTGAGCATTCCAAGTAGTGTTCTCCCACCCACGATTATAGATAATTCAGGGTCGAGCATTCACATCTTTTCGGGGTTTTGATCGATTCTATACGTAACATGTGTGTGTGGGGAGGAGATAGTTGTAGTTGAGGGTGGACATGTTACGTATAGAATGTTTGCCTGTTGAAGTGTTAATTTCCAAGGTAAAGTGGTTGTATAATAAGTTGATTGAAATTGCAGTAAATACTAGCAATCGCACCTTAGTGTGCAATGGGTATGCCATAGAGATATGGAAGGTCAACTAAGTATTTGTCCCTTTTCTCGTCTCTAACTCCCATCCCCCTATATCTCCTCATCTCTCTATCAATCTATCTCTATTTCTCTATATATTTTTCTCCCATCCTCTCACTTTATATCATCTCTTTTTCATCTTCCTCTCCCCACTCTATAATAACCAATAATGAGTTGTTGGTTTACATTTAATACAAAGGAGATTAAATGCAAGCTTATCCAAATAGTGAACATTTGTATCTGAGGAAATTTGAAGCAGAATAATAATTTGCATAGATAATTCAACATCTAATGTTCACGACTGACTGTAAAGATTTAGGATTTAGGATTTGGTAAATATTATTACAGTTCTCTTTTTACAATCACTGTCACTGTTAAACATGTTTAACATAAGATGAAAACTTCAAAGTAAATAGGACACAGTTCTCTTTTTACAGCCACAGTCATTGTTAAACATGTTCATATCTTATAGTTTAACAGTGACTGTGACTGTAAAAAGAGTTCATTAAACATGTGACATGTTCATATCTTATTGGTAACTATAAGCAATTAGGTTTCTTATATATAATTCAACATCTAAAGTAGAATAATAATTTGCATAGATAATTCAACATGTAATGTTCACAACTGCCTATAAAGAGGGCCGTAATAATATTTACCAAACCCTAAATTCAAGACCCTAAGAACGACTAAAAGAAATCACCAAATAACTTGTTATAAGTCTGTTATGCAAACATGGGCCAAGTGATGGGACAATATGAGGAGCCCCATGTCTATTGTTTGTTCAGAGAAAACAGGCTCACAAACCTCACATTTTCTCATGCTCACTCAAGCGATGCATATGGATAACATTTCATGTAGGGATCTAGAAATGTTGCAAAACAATGTTGATGAGCTCCTAACAAGTTTGAATGACATGAAAGTCATTTATGTTGGGAAGTCTTTCACTTCAATTCCAACAAAACTGGCAGACCAAGTCATTGCCTATACACCTGACCATTCTGAAGCCCTCTCTTTATTTGATAAAGCCTTAGCAGAAACTGCAGGCCCTGACTTTTGGGATCTCAGAACCTAAATTAATTAAGACAGTGGTTCATGAAGTTGCCACAGGCTATAAGATCTTCAAAGGATGGGTAAGTATTTCATGTATGTTGGTGGGAAAAAGTTTCAACATTCAAGACTACCATGAACTTGAAGAAATGGTTCCCCTGGACACTGTACAAAACAATAATAACAAATTGTTGAAGTTGTTGTTCAGGGAAGAAGTGGAAGAGGTCATGTCTAAAAAGAATAATTTGGTACTTAATTTCCCAGCTCTTTTTTTTTAATAAAGTAGAATCATAAGGAGAGGGAAAAAAATGGGATTATTTTCTAATGTTTTAAAATTATGTGTTGTGGCCACAGGAGAAGATGGTCTTCCTACTCATTTCAACCCTGGAAATATATAAATGCCAGCATTTCTAGATCCCAATGTGAAATGTTCTGATCAAAGCTAGAAAAAACTCTGCAAGTGTTTCCTGTTGAAGGGTTTTTCTAATTTTTGTGTCAGTGATAATAGTTATGGGGTTCAAATAGATTGCCAAAGAAGACAAGATTCATGGGTGATGAAGATGTTCAGTAGCAACAATACATAGATGGAATACAATACCTAATATAACCAAGCACGCTTACAAAAGAATTGATGAATGGTATCATCTTAAAATGGAAGCACTTCCATCTTGATAGGTTTAGCACCCTCTTTTAGTACATTTATCATGATAGACTTGCATTTAGGATGCATTTTGCACTTATCTTCTTCATTCTAGGTGAAATTAGGGTTGGGATCTCGAGGATTCTCCTAAATTTCCCCTTTTCCCATGGCTCTATTTTCTAGGTAGGACTTAGAAATAAGTCCTCCTGGCCTTCATTACAGTCATCATAGGATTTTATGCTTATCCCTGGCATTCTGTCCTATTCTGATATCATTTCTAGGCCTCTGGGCATCCCCGAGACCTCCTGTATTGATTCTGATTGGATCTGGGCCCAGGGTCAAATTCGAGGTTGATCCTAACTAGGTTAGGATCAGGCTTGAACTTGACTAGGTCAGGATTGAGGTTGTACCTGACTAGGTCAATCCCAACCTTGATTTTTCCCCCTTCCTTCAAATCTTCACAATCCTTGATTTTTGGGCATCGGGCTTTCAAGATATTTGTTTTCTCGCCTCCAGGTTGGCCATTTCAGGTTTCGGGATGGTAAATCCTCTAATTGCATTTAATCTAGGTATATTTTCTAAAGGTTAGGACCTAATTGGGATTTAATTCTCCAAGGTGGCCCCTCTAGAGGATCGTGCCCTAGTTCACTATAAAAGGAGGCCTTCCTCTCTCATTTTCATATCCACAATCAAGCAATTGACATCCATTATTAACATCTCTTCATCAAGTTTTGTGAAGACCAAGTACAACCAAGCATTCTCATGATCAAGTGCTCTAAAGGAGTCAATTTCATGAGCAAGAAGATTTCAAGCAAGCAAGGAATGGTGAAGATGCAAGATAGCAAGAGGATGATATAGAAGATCAAGCCATTGTTGACATCAAGCATCTTTGTGAACACATATTTGGAGCAAGAGAGATCGTTTCCTCCTTGATCCACCATTATCAACTTTCAAGCATTCAAAGAGTCAATCATGGAATAACAATTATGGATTGTGAGTTTCACTAATACATTTGGGGTGACATTGCGACGGCAGGCAAATGTCATGTGGTTTTGCTCTTTTTTTTTCAAATATAGCCCGACACCGTCGCAATTTGCGATGATAATACATTTGTAACTGTCGCAATTGCGACGTTGTCGGGATATAAGCGCAAAATTTAAAAGGAACGTTGTCATGTGTGTTTTGAACAGCGCCGTAACCCTCCGCGAAATCACATCACGATATAACGGCAAACAAAATAAGAACGTTGTCATTTGTGTTTTCAACAGCGCCGTAACCCTCCGCGAAATCACATCGGGATATAAGGGCAAAAAAAACAAGAACGTTGTCATTTGTGTTTTCAACAGCGCCGAGAGAGATTCCCTCCGCGAAATCACAGCTACAATTTCTGAGTACGTTGGGTTTATTTTTCTTTTGTCATTATTATGTAATCTGGTATTCAGCTGTTAGAGAGCTAAAATACCCAGAAATGAGGACATATCTATGTTGAATTTATTGTTAGCGGCTTTGGTTATTTAGAAGTTTAATTTTATTTGTTCATCTTTCAAGCACAAACGTTTTGTGGACCGTAACGTCTTCATTGTTTCGGGTATGCAGTGAAACAGCCCTAACTTGCAATTGCGATGTTGTTGGGATATAAGGGCAAAAAAAAAAAGGAACGTTGTCATTTGTGTTTTCAACAGCACCGTAACCCTCCGCGAAATCACATCGGGATATAAGGGCAAAAAAAACAAGAACGTTGTCATTTGTGTTTTCAACAGCGCCGAGAGAGATTCCCTCCGCGAAATCACAGCTACAATTTCTGAGTACGTTGGGTTTATTTTTCTTTTGTCATTATTATGTAATCTGGTATTCAGCTGTTAGAGAGCTAAAATACCCAGAAATGAGGACATATCTGTGTTGAATTTATTGTTAGCGGCTTTGGTTATTTAGAAGTTTAATTTTATTTGTTCATCTTTCAAGCACAAACGTTTTGTGGACTGTAATGTCTTCATTGTTTCGGGTATGCAATGAAACAGCCCTAACTTGCGACTACCTTCACGGTACTTGTGTACATTATCATGTTGTCTTTACAGTGACTGTCCTCATTCAAGTGGGAATTACACAAGGGACAGTCACTGTGAGATGTCCTCATTTGTGACAAGGACAGTCACACTTAGGACATCTCATAGTGATATTCCCTTGTGTAATTTCCACTTGAATGTATTGCTATTGAACCACATTAATGCTTTTCTTCTTCAACAAATGAGGACAGTCACTGTAAAGACAACATGATAATGTACAGAATTACCAAAAAATGATCTTGTTAATTGATGTAACACTTTGTCTTGCTCACTCCCTATCCTTCACTAGGGTCTCTTTAGGCCAATGTTTTGACTTGATAGGGTACTTAACTATCCCTACACTCTTTAGGTATCTCTACCCAAGATCCCACTCCTTCAACTAGTGCACACCAACAAGAAATACAACGAACTCTGCTCAATACCAATCTAGCTACTAGGACACTCCTAGTCTTGTCTTCACAAATTGAAACACATTCAACTAGAACTTTACTCCATGGAGAGGCTGGCCACTAGGACCTCTATTGGTTTCAATATTACTCCTTCACCTATACTTTTCATCAGTACTTCAATCCGGTTCATCAAACCATGCATGCCAATTGCACCCAAAAATAGGCTGCTAGCAATTAGGCCTTTGTCAAGCCTTTTTGTTTATATTAAGCCACCTAAAGGGCTTAGGATTCAGATGCCCTTTATTGAGAACTCCAAGATATCTAAGGTCTTCTCCTCCTAGATTTTTTGTACACCAACTGCTACAGCCATGCCTGAAAACAAGTATTTTGACACAACTTGGACAGTCTGACTAAGAGTTTGTTTTCTTAGCAGCCAAAGAAACTCACCCAATCTTCTAATTTGACTTGGGGCTTCTTTAGATGTGTGTCTACCTCTCCATGAGATTTTAGTTGAAGCAACCAATGCATTCAACTTGTTGTAATCTTCTTTTAATGATTTGTCATCCCTAACTGTGCTCAACTGACTCACCTAGGACATCATTGCAAACATAGAAAATGAGCTTCCCAGGGCCCCTCCTTCCAAAAATATAGTACATGGAGTCTCCTCACCCATTCCAAGAGCCCGTACAAAATTGACAATGGAATGATGAGCTAAGACTCCATTTGTTCAACCTGCCTGGTTCAAACCAATGATAGGGTACTTAACAAAAGAATTAACAAACTAGTTGGAATGCTTCAAAACTCAAAAAAAACACAACACAGAATAAAAAAACAACTTGTACTAACTTTTCCAATAGACACTGCGAGCTATCTAATCCATTAATCAACTGAAAACAAAGAAACAAAAAAACTCAAGAATTCACTAAAACCGTGTTACTCTACAAATCTTCTTAATTCCAAATGTTTTTCCCCCCAACCTTTTGCACAGATCGATGGAGGCCTCTTATAGTTGATCTGATGCCTAATTCAATGGTTTCATATAGTTACATAACCATCTTACTCGAAAATGCTCCCTTGCACAAATGTTGTCAATGTTGTGAATGACAACATTGACAACTTGTTACAACCTTTGGGATTTTGGTTCAAAACTTATTGTTCAAACACCATAAGACCCTAACCATGACTTAGTTAGGCTATTTAGACCTCACATAGGCCACTTCTACACTTCTTTGCCCAATTTGACCCCTAAATGCTTCATTCCCACTTTTGCCACAATATTGGTAACTTGGGTACAAATTGGCACTTGCCTTCACAAAGGTCACACATGAGGACATCTCACAGTGATCGATTGTCCCTTGTGTAATTGCCACTTGAATGTATTGCTATTGAACCACATTAATGCTTTTCTTCTTCAACAAATGAGGACAGTCACTCTAAAGACAACATGATAATGTACACTCACTGTAAGGACAGTCACAAATGAGGACATCTCACAGTGACTGTCCCTTGTGTAATTGCCGCTTGAATGTATTGCTATTGAACCACATTAATGCTTTTCTTCTTCAACAAATGAGGACAGTCACTCTAAAGACAACATGATAATGTACACTCACTGTAAGGATAGTCACAAATGAGGACATCTCACAGTGACTGTCCCTTGTGTAATTGCTGCTTGAATTACACAAGGGACAGTCATTGTGAGATGTCCTCATTTGTGACAAGGACAGTCACACATGAGGACATCTCACAGTGATTGTCCCTTGTGTAATTGCCACTTGAATGTATTGCTATTGAACCACATTAATGCTTTTCTTCTTCAACAAATGAGGACAGTCACTCTAAAGACAACATGATAATGTACACTCACTGTAAGGACAGTCACAAATGAGGACATCTCACATTGACTGTCCCTTGTGTAATTTCCGCTTGAATTACATAAGGGACAGTCATTGTGAGATGTCCTCATTTGTGACAAGGATAGTCACACATGAGGACATCTCACAGTGATTGTCCCTTGTGTAATTGTCACTTGAATGTATTGCTATTGAACCACATTAATGCTTTTCTTCTTCAAAAAATGAGGACAGTCACTCTAAAGACAACATGATAATGTACACTCACTGTAAGGACAGTCACAAATGAGGACATGTCACAGTGACTGTCCCTTGTGTAATTGCCGCTTGAATTACACAAGGGACAGTCATTGTGAGATGTCCTCATTTGTGACAAGGACAGTCACACATGAGGACATCTCACCGTGATTGTCTGTAATGTCCCCTTTTTGGCTAACTTGGAAAACAGGAACAATTACTCCACTTCTCAGACTTACTCTATCAGATACTTACAATTAAACTAAGTAATGGAGGTTACTTAAGATATCAACCGCTATTTCAGATTCAATCACAATATGTGTGCAAGATGATATTGATACCAATATGTTTAATAGCACTGTCGGATATAATGATATGAAATATGCTATGAATATGATGTTTCCTATCACTTATAGTGATAGTATAATGATGGTATGTCTGATATAAACAATATCGATATACAATCAATAAGTATTGCTTACAGCAATGTATTTGCTGTGTCTGATATGATGATGTAATTATGCAAATGTGTAATATCGCTATGAGTGATATGTTGCTATTTCAGATTCTGAATTATATGCTTGCAACTTCAAATATTGATGCTGTTTCTGACTATCCTTTCTATCTGTGCAATCATGGTGTTGTCTCTGATCTGCAATGATAAACTTGAAACCAAACTGCCAAAGGCAGATGCTCTATTGAGTATATCCAAATATGGATAAGTAAATAAAGTTCTAATGATGCCTTGAGTGACTGACGAGAATGCATTCTTATATTTTCTTTAACAAATGAAGAGATGCTATGAATGAGACGTGTCTTGTTTCTTCCTCCATGTCCCTTTGTTAAGCACACCTTTCCATAATCCGACAGTTCACATAATATTATTTCATTATTTTCTGATCATAGATAACTCCCAGATTGACTCAATATCAAATCTTTTTATGAAGGTAATCTTCCCTAATTGGTAGTGCAACCAGTAGTTAACATCCATTGTGTTTGTATTAGTTTGGTCTAACTATCATTAGTATTTAGTCAATCGATATTAACTCTTGCCTTATCCCATATTGTTATGATGATATCCAATCTTTCTACTCTGATATAAGTCGATATCATTTTCTGATAATTGTCCATTTATTGGTTGATTGCTGGTAATGGAGTTTGATCTTCAAATTGACTTCCATTCCTGTTAATACTTAAGGATACATTGTACTTATTATCCATGACTGATGCCTCATTCATCAATAGCTTGTGATATAATCACTGATGCTTTTGTGTTTCTACAAGATGTGGTTTATCTCAGACAATCGATAATCTTTCAATCCTTTAGTCGATATCCTCCTATGTGGTGTCTATTGATATAGATAGTAGAATTCAATCTAGTTTATGTTATTGTCATGATAACATAGGAAGTGATGGTGCATATTTGCTAGCGGGTCTTCATGTTTGATATTGCTTTATCGGATATGTCATTGTCTAAACTTGTGCAATTAATGATTATTTATAATATATGAATGGTTATCCTTCTTGCTTATCAATACATCTTCTGAAACCCATAGCGACCTATCCCTTATTCATATCATGTTGATCTTGACTTCATAGTATTTGGTTCATTAATCATCCTCTCATGGTATCGATGTGTAATGACTAGTGATTGTTGTATCACTTCTTCGTTCCTCATCGTGATAGATAATGCAGATGTTTAATGTAGATGTATATCGATTACAGATATTCGATATTGCTTTAAACGTTATTATTATTATTATTATATTTATTAATGTTATTGTTATTATTAAATATTATAATTAATGATGTTAGTAATATTAATAATATTATAATAAATATTATTATAGTGATAACATATTGTTTTATATTGAGAGGTTTATTAATATTATTTATATATTAAAATTATTATATCAATAATTGATTTAATATTATTACTTAATATATTATTATAATATAATATATATAATTTATTAATAATTATTTATTATTAATTTATATTATAATTATAATCATAATTATATTATTTATTAATATTTTAATATTATTTAATTAACATATTACTTATTATGCTAACTATATATTATTATTATCTTTTGATAATAATTATATATTATTGTTATATACCGTTAATAATAGATTATTATATATCATCTAATCATTTTATTATTATACTAAGTTCAATATGTCACGGCTCATGGCATTGTCCCTTGTGTAATTGCCACTTGAATGTATTGCTATTGAACCACATTAATGCTTTTCTTCTTCAACAAATGAGGACAGTCACTCTAAAGACAACATGATAATGTACACTCATTGTAAGGACAGTCACAAATGAGGACATCTCACAGTGACTGTCCCTTGTGTAATTGCCACTTGAATTACACAAGGGACAGTCATTGTGAGATGTCCTCATTTGTGACAAGGACAGTCACACATGAGGACATCTCACAGTGATTGTCCCTTGTGTAATTGCCACTTGAATGTATTGCTATTGAACCACATTAATGCTTTTCTTCTTTAACAAATGAGGACAGTCACTCTAAAGACACCATGATAATGTACACTCACTGTAAGGACAGTCACAAATGAGGACATCTCATAGTGACTGTCCCTTGTGTAATTGCCACTTGAATGTATTGCTATTCAGCCACATTAATGCTTTTCTTCTTCAACAAATGAGGATAGTCACTCTAAGGACAACATGATAATGTACACTCACTGTAAGTGTACATTATCATGTTGTATTACAAATGGACCTTATGTTGGTCGGGATATAAGTGCAAAAAAAAAAAGGAACATTGTCATTTGTGTTTTCAACAGCGCCGAGAGAGATTCCCTCCGCGAAATGAAGCGGGTTATCATTTGTGTTTTGAACAAAGCGGGTTGTCATTTGTGTTTTGAACAGCACCGAGAGAGATTCCCTCTGCGAAATCAAGCGGGTTGTCATTTGTGTTTTCAACAGCGCCGAGAGAGATTCCCTCCGCAAAATCACAGCTACAATTTCTGAGTACGTTGGGTTTATTTTTCTTTTGTCATTATTATTTAATCTGGTATTCAGCTGTTAGAGAGCTAAAATACCCAGAAATGAGGACATATCTGTGTTGAATTTATTGTTAGCGGCTTTGGTTATTTAGAATGCTTCCCCACAATACTTAATTACACAAGGGACAGTCACTGTGAGATGTCCTCATTTGTGACAAGGACAGTCACACATGAGGACATCTCACAGTGACTGTCCCTTGTGTAATTGCCACTTGAATGTATTGCTATTCAGCCACATTTATGGGCCCGTTTGGACCACGACACACAGTAGCATCTACAGAGAAGAATATCCCAGGTGTAACAAGTTGTAAGAATATACCAACAGTTCTAAGAAGTTCCCTAGCACGTAGTAGCATCTACAGAGAAGAATATACAACATGAGGGCAGCCACTGTAAAGACAACATGATAAGGTACACTCATTGTATGTGTACATTATCATGTTGTCTTTACAGTGACTAACCTCATTCAAGTGGCAATTACACAAGGGAAAGTCACTGTGAGATGTCCTCATTTGTGACAAGGACAGTCACACATGAGGATATCTCACAGTGACTGTCCCTTGTGTAAGCCACTTGAATGTATTGCTATTCAACCACATTTATGGGCCCGTTTGGACCACGGCACACAGTAGCATCTACAGAGAAGAATATCCCAGGTGTAACAAGTTGTAAGAATATACCAACAGTTCTAAGAAGTTCCCTAGCACATAGTAGCATCTTCTAATTGTCTATACCACTTCACAAGGTATTGTTTGCACACATTGTTTTTGGTTCTTTTGATGACCCTTGTTTTGAAATTGCTATTAGGCCTTGTAGCTTATATGTTTTGACTGCTGGAGAGCTTCTAAAGCTAAGCAAGAAGACCATTGCACGAGTTATAGCCGCGCGCTCAGGTTTGAAAATTGTATATTTTTTAATCTAATGTATATTTTAATCCTTTTGCCATGTCATGTAATATGTCTTGCCTTGTAGCTTATATGTTTTGAAATTGCTGTTAGGCCTTGTAGCTTATATGTTTTGATTGCTAGAGAGCTTCTAGAGCTAAGCAAGAAGGCCTTGTAGCTTATATGTTTTGTGTACTTTTGACAATTTTGCTTAGTCACTGAAAGTTGTAGACCGAAGTTTTCATAGCCCAATTTTTGCTTCCTGTGAAGAACGATCATGTCAGATAATATAAGTGAAGAACAAAATAGGGAGACAATCGCTAGATTGTGGTCTAACTTGAAAAGAAAAGGTGATGGAAAATGTTATTGTCCCTGCAAAATTTGTAAGGGCTTAAACCGTAGAAGATTGCTAATCAAAACAGTTAAGAGACATTGTAGGGAGAATGGTCACATTGAAGGGGGGCATGACTATCATCCACTGGTAAGTTGTTCATTATATCATTTTAACAATTTATATACATATGAAATCACTTGATGATGAGTTGAAGATCATGGTTTATTTATGTTAATCAATTTTATATAGGTTGATCTCCCCAGGGAAGTACATGATATGGAGGAACATGGGGGTGCGAATATCCAAGGTGAAGATAATGATCCCATGGAAGATGACGATCATGCGCCAGAAAACACAATTGAAGATGATGGTATAAATACATTGATCCATGACACATTTAGTCCAAGCGGATCTGATCATGATGATGATGATAGCCTTGATGTACCTCTACTTGAGAAGGCATACGAGCCCCTATACAAAGACTCCCAAACAACTCTTCTCTCTGCTGTATTGTTGTTGTTGAACTTGAAGGTTATGAATGGTTTATCCAACATAACAATGTCACGTATGTTAAGGTATGTCATATATGTCTTTATAGTTAACAAAGGGTGAATAATGTACCACTAATATTGTTTATATTAACAACTTATATTTTTTGCTGTAGATTGATAGGCGAGTTTTTGTTACCACCATCAAATATTCTACCTCGCTCATATCGAGAATTATCTGCTATTATGAAAGATATTGGAATGGAGTATCAAGCAATACATGCTTGTCCCAATGATCATATTATATATTATAAAGAACATGAATTTGCAACACAATGCCCTGTATGTCATACGAGTAGATATCGAACAGATCGAATAACAAAAAAGGTGCCTCACAAGGTTCTTCGTTACATCCCCATTATTCCACGGATGCGACAATTATTCAGGTGTACTAGCTTGGCACAATTTATGGATTACCATGCACGCAATAGAAGTCGAGATGACATTATTCGAATCCCTGCAGATGGTTCGGCATTTATGCACATAGAGGAAAAGTGGCAACACTTCAAAGAAGAACCTCGTAATCTCAGGCTTTCATTGGCAGCGGATGGTGTCAATCCATTTGGAGAGATGAGATCTGTTTGCTCGATGTGGCCTGTTTTTGTTATCAACAATAACATTCCTCCGTGGATGTCAATAAAGAGGGAGCACATTATGTTGGCAATGATTGTTCCAGGTATTTTATCATTTGATAGTTATTAATTTACATGTACTTACAAATCTTACAGTAAAATGGTCACAATAATTATGTAATGTTACTGTTCATTCAAGTAGGTAAATATCAAGTTAAAGATATGAATGTATATATTGAGCCTCTTATTGACGAGTTGGTGGAGTTATGGAACGGTGTCACTATGTATGACGTGTCTAAACCAATAGGACAAAGACAATTTCAATTCCATGCAATACTTGTATGGACAATACATGATGCCCCAGGGCTAACACATTTTTGTGGTATGTTATAGTGAATTCAAGTTGCGCATGATAATTCTAATTATAAAAATCAACATATTTAATAATCCAATTATATCATTATCTTGTAGGTCTTCAAACAAAGGGAAAATTTGCATGTCCAGTTTGTGGTCCAAAGATGAAATCTCGTCATTCAAAAAGTTTAGGAAAGCATGTGTTTGATGAGTACAGACACTTCCTCCACAGGAATCATAAGTATCGAAGTATGGAAAAACATCTTTTCAATGGGAAAGAAGAGACTACATCAAAGCCACGAAGAATGACACCTCGCCTATGGAAGTTGGAATATAATAGAATTAATCGTCGAGGTAATGTCGTTCCACTTAATGGTTTATGTTTGTAATTTATATATTTCTATTGTGATTTTTGTTTACTAATTATGTAATTGATGATCGTGAAGGTCGTCAAGGCACTACTGACAACCTTCCAAAGGGACTAAAAAGCTATCCCAGACAATTTAGTAGGTTGCCCTACTACGAGGACCTACAAATTGTGCATTTGTTTGATCTTATGCATGTTGGAAAGAATATAACAGAGACATTGTGGAAAATACTGGATGGAAGGCGTGACAAAGAAAAAATTGTCAAAATTTGTAATGACATTCATGAATCCAATCATGCACTGAAGAATTTCATTCACTCAAATAGCAATAGAGATCAGATTAATATAAGTGCCCTTCCTTGGTTATTAACGGAGCAGCAAAGTGATGCCATAAAAGAAGTCATACGAAAAATTCGATTTCCCACAGGATTTGCTGGGAACATAAGCAATCTCATATCAAAGAAAAGTGAATTTGGGCCAGGGCTCAAAACGCATGATTGGCATACTTTCATCAAGGTAAGTTATGTTCTTCTGTATTTACAATATATTCATAAACTACGTGTACTATTCATTATGTTATGTTAGAAAATAATGAAATGATTGGTTTATAATTACTGCAGTACGTGCTACCTCTATCTCTCCCAGAGCACTTCAACAATAACATCAAACAAGTGATATATGATCTTGGAAAATACATGAGGTAAGCAGTAATATCTGTTCAATTTGTTGTATATATTTATTATATTCGCGATTTGTTTTTCTTGCTATGTAATCTATTGTATATTATTTTGTAAAGTCTCGTATTTATATATTTTTTGTGACTTGAATCTCTTAATGTAGGTGGTTGTCATCTAAAGAAATCCATAAAGAAGATATAAACTATTGGAAGAGAAGAATTCCTCATTTATTGTGTGAAATGCAAAAGTGTCTACCTCCAACTTTTTTCAATGCACAAGAACACTACCTCATACACCAAGTTGAGGAGATTGAATTGTGTGGACCTGCACACACTAGGTCAATGTGGATGGTTGAGAGGCACTTGAAATCTTTGAAGGCTTTGGCTCGACAAAGAGCACATCCTGAGGGTTCTATGGTAGAGGGATACATGGTATACCAGACTATGGTGTACATTACTGAATATCTTCCTAAGTTTGCTTCAAATATCCATGTAGATCGCATTTGGGATCTCGACCCTTTTAAAAAATTCAAAGGGGAGTACTTGATGGGGAAAGGTAGATTGAGGAAAGTGACAGGTAATAAATTATAAGATGTTATTGTAATAAATTATTTCTTAATCTTCAAAATAAATCGGTTGTAAGTCGTCTATTTTTTTTTTGTACAGTTGCTCGAGAGTGGGATGCACTACATTTGTATATTGCAAACAATCTTGATTGGATGACGGTATGGATTGAACGATGTCAACATTCTGGTCACACATTAACATGGGAAGGTGTATCTTCATTGGTTAAAGAAGCTCATCGTAATGGAGATTCTAATGTTACGCAAAGGGAAATAGATTTAGCATATGGTTTAAGAGATTTCCAGGTACGTACAAAATTATTAATCACCCGTATGTTTATCAACTCACGATATAATAATTTTGACATGTTTCACATATTATTGCAGGTTAAACACCACAAGGGTATGTTCTGTAATGGTCAAAAATTTCGCGTCAAAGTGTTGGATGACACGAAGAAAACTTGTGATTCTGGAATAACTGCAGTCTTTCAAGTGACTAATATTTCATCTAGAAATGACTTAGATCCTCAAGAGTCTAAAAATCAATACTATGGCATTTTGGATGATATACTTGAGTGCGACTTTAGTTCCTTCAAATTAGTACTTTTCATTGTCAAATAGTACAGGCTACGACTTAATCCAAATGATCCTAATAGAACTGTTATTGAACATGATAATGGATTTACAATGGTTAATACAAGGTCGTTTGAGCCAGTTGGGGATGAGCCCTATGTTCTTCCAAGCCAATGTGAACAGGTATTTTACTCAGAGGTTTCACATAAACCGGGTTGGTCATTTGTTGTTAGACATGAACCGAGAGGAAGGCCGATAAAGTATAATGCGATGGAAGAAGAAGATACCGAAGAAGTAGAAGATGATGTAGATGATGATCACGATCGACAATTATTGGATGATGTTCCTGAGACAAATTTTCATGAAGAAGAAGAAGAAGATGATGCTGCTACTGATGATGATGATGAAGATGATGTTGATGTTGATGATGATGATGTTGATGATGACGACAACGACGAGGACGACGAGGACGATGATGATGACGACGATGACGACGATGATGATGATGATGATGATGATGATGATGATGATGAGGATGATGATGATGAAATTTAAAGGTATGCCATCAATCCTTAATGTATTTAATATTCATTTCTTGATAGAAATATATTTGTCTTAAATGGTTACATAGTTTATTCATTATCTATTTAAAAGCTATAAGTGTTATAATGTGTACGTTTTAATGTTTTTAATTTTTATGTGATGCTTATGATGGATGTGATTATGATTATGATGTGATTATGCTCACGATAATTGAATTACATTTGCAGGAAATTGAACCCCTTTCAAGAGCATCCCGCACAGTCTCATGGATCGACAGGTATAAGTCAATACACCTTATAGAAAGTCTATTTAATACACTTATCAATAGTAAGATTGATGTCTTCTAAGATCTCTCCCATTTGCAGGTACCAGCAAATAGGTATTTGTCAGAAGTGTCTTCCTCGAGTGAGGGAAATATAGGAATAGAAGAGGAAAGTGAGACATGCAGTTTATCTAGAATAGGGAGATTAACTAGAGGTCAAAGGACTAGAAGGAAATTCAATAAACACATGAAATTTTTCCTTGCTCAAGGGGGGTCATGTTCTTATGATGATGAGACGAAAGGCGACATCGAGGTGCCCTTGAGGTACCAACATCTACAGAAACATTGGGTACCCAAGGAACTTCCTCCAATAAACATTGATTTTTGTGTTAATGAGAGGATATATCGCATAGCACCATCATCATTACATGGTTTGGGCCTATTTTCTATGGATGGCATAAAGGTGTCTTACAACAAAGTTTCTGAATTGATGGAGTATGTTGGACCATGTTACGATTACAAAAGTTGGATGCATATTGTTCAATATAAAAAAAGTATGCGTAGGTATGCACTCTCAGCAAATTATATACAACAGCAAGACAATAATCAAAGTAAAAGTGTGGCTATATACATTGATGGAAGGCCAAAAGCAACAGGGAATATTGCGGGTTTTATAAATAGTACACGACCTGGGTCAACTATAAAGCAACCCAATTGCATATTTGAGGCGCGCGAGGGAAATCGTGTATTCATCTGTGCGATAAAATCAATACGTGCAGGGGAAGAGCTGCTTATTGATTACAATTTGAACCGCATAGATACAAACGAGGCTACTATCATGGGGGTGGTACATACTATTAAACCAACTTCTAATCAATGACTCCAACATACCATTTAGTTATTAAATTTTTGGCTAACATTTTTATACTTGATCTTTGACACAGGGGCACAATATGGAGCAACCGCCCGAAGGTGATGGTGACGATATTCCTAGCTCATCTACACATGAGCAGGTAAAATTCATTGTAATTGTGCAAACTAGATAGAAGCAAAATGTTATTTTTTTTAATGTTATTTTCTTCATTGTTTTGGAGTAATTTTGATAATACTAATACTATTGTTGTCACAGAGGGCCGGTGGTCGGAGAGAGGGAAAGCAACCTGCAGTCCCTCAGGAGTCCCCCCTTGTGGACCCTTTTTTTATTGATTTAGCAGAGACCGATGACCCGATCGGTTCCATTAAAAAGCTGCTAAAGAAAATTGGGAAAGAACTTCTACGTTTGGTATCCATACATCCTCAGACTCAGGAAATAAAAGACAGGGCAGCTGAGTTGTTGCGCACTTCTGAAAACTTTAAAGTAAGTATTAATGAAATTTTTAATTATTACAAGAGTTCAATAATGGTTTTTATGTTATGCTCTTTTATGACATTAATTAAAATATGGATGCATTGTCTTTACAGAGTTATTTGCGTAATTTTGAACCCCATTCCCATGATGAGGCCGGTATTGCAAGTGGTTCGGGTAGATCACATGTTCCATTCCCCACTTGTGTTTTCCACTGAATATATATAGGAATGATCATAATCATTGACAATACATGCTCGAACAATCTTTTTTTTTAATGCTCTAACAATCTTGTCCATGCTAGTCCACGCGTTCTATATTTATGTATGGTGTGGTGCATTTAGGCTGTGTGTTGTTGACATGGCAGTCGGCAAGACATTTGTGGCTGTCCTGGATGGAGGCGGCGTTGTCATATCATCATGGAAAGGAGCTGAAGAATAAAATTGTTAGAGCTGTTGCACCATCTACTGGTACACAAATCCCTCTTTTTCTCTCTTTTGTTATGTGTTTAAGTGTTATGTGTTTACGATGTAGATCCCTTGATTGTGTTTGTGCCATGGGTGCTCTGCACCAATTTATTTCCCTTGAAGTATTATTTCTTGGAGGCATTTGATAATGGTTTTCATTTTTTGCAATAGGAGATGCAACAAGTCCCGATGCAACATCATTTCCTGGATGTTCCCGTGTTCCTAGTACGGGAACGGTGAAGGATTGCGTATTGATCATCAGCGACGATGAAGGCGTTCCCTTAAAAGTATCCAAACTTCCAGGTACTTTAAAGTTATTATTATTCTATAGTGATATAATAGTAATTTAGTTTTTGATCACTCTTCATCGACTAATGATCCCATGATTATTTTGTAGGGAATGATATTTTTTGGCGAAAACTTGGTGACGAGTGTTTGCGGATATTCGGGCCCACCATACGTACATGGTGGAACATCATATCCTAACTAAAACCCCAAACCACTATTTTGATTTCATATCATTGCTAGAATAGTTTTCCTTTTCATCAATTTCTTGAACTATATTAAAGGTAGCTTCTCTTCATTTATGAGTCTAACATGTTTTTTTTTACTCAAAAGGTGGAATAACCAAGATAAAAAGTTGAAGGATGATCTTGTAGATAGTATGACCCAGCTTTTTGGACCTCGTGCATTCGAGAGAAACAAGCTCCTTGAAAGAGCTGGTTTATGTTTGAAGTATATTAGGGACCAGTACAGGAAATATTTAGAGGTTAACCCAAGGCACGAGCGTCCGCCCTGTGTTCTTGAGGCTGAGTGGCAAGGTTTGATTTTGGATGGAAAGTATAAAGCCGACATGAAAAAAGGAATTACGCCAGTAGAGAGTAGAGCAAGGTATGTGATACTTTTGAGAATGTAATTATGTACTAATTAACCTCTAAATTTTTCCTATATTGGTCTCTAACATATTTCAAACTTTTCATAGATTGCCTGACACATCAAAGGCAACAAAGGCAAGATTAGAAAAGCACGGGACACACAAGCTCGGCTCTGGTGGTTTTTCCAAACTTCAAGCACGAGTTGTAAGTATTAGTAAATGAAAACTTGTATCAATTTTTTTATATATTGCAAGGAAATTTTTTTTGATCAAACAATGCAAGTAAAATTCACCATACCAAGAAAAAATGTAGGGGTCAGAGTTCAATAGATGCCTCACAGAAGAGGACAAGAGAATTGGCTTCCAACAAGGCTATAGAGCCGTGGCTGAACGGCTACGAGCTGAAATCAGTGTGCAAGGTTCAAATAATGATGCATCTGAGCCACAGGTAAATAAGCTAAATGAAATTTATTTCAAATTGAATACTTTACCAATTAGTCTATTTGATGTTAAGTTCTAATATAAAGTGAGTATATCTGTTTTAAGAAAGCAATGATAACAATGTGTAGGATATTGGAATGCAGCCTGACAATCCTTCTACACAATCTATGCATAATGAAGGTTCGCATGATGTGCATCCTAGTGGTGGAGGTATACATTTGCTATTAAAAATTTTATATGTAATTACAATTGGTGTTTGGATTAATGTAACATTTTGTATAGCAACTGTAGAGGATCGAGGGGTCGGTGCTCATGAGCATGTTGAGGTTGAGTCTAGACAAAATGATGTGGCCAGATCAGGTAATTAAAGAGCACCACAGTTATGTTCTTTAAAATAATTAAATACTTGTAACAATTATAATTAAATATTTTAAATTTAACTCTTTTATTTGTTATTGTAGAGGACCCCCCTTTGCAGCAGCATAGGAATTTGAGATCATCAAGAACAAAGAACAAAACAACTGATGAGGGGGGTATTGATGATAACACTGATGCTCCTCTTAGAGCTTACATAGAAAAAAAAATTAGAAAGAGAAAAAAGAAATGATTGTCATCTAAATACCTTAATTGATAATGACTGAATTTTATGTCTCAATGAATTTAATTATGTGCTAATGAATGTTCATGAATTATGTGTTTATTTTCATATTGATGAATGTTGTGTGTTAACGAATCTAATGTGTTAATGAATGTTATCATGTGATATTGATTGAATGTTACATTTTATTAATAATTGAAAGAATGAATGAATGTTAGATGTTAACGGGGAATGTAGAGTGATGTTAGGGGGAGGGGGGTGGGGCCAAATGAGCTTCCACCTTCACGTGGTTGGCCCTGTTTAGTAGAGAATATTAAACTATATTCTCGAAACAAAGTGAAGCTCAATAAGATACTAAATGAGTAAAAATGGTTATCAAGGTCCTCTATCCATAAGATACTTGTAGTCAAAATGGTTATTAATAAGATACTTGTAGTCAAAATGGTTATCTAGGTCCTCTATCCATTCCATAAGTTCTTCACCATTCAAACTTCCTCCATAACAAGGAATGTGCTCTAGGTTAGTCATGAAGCCTAGCATGGACTCTCTGTCAGATAGAGCCACTATTTCAGAGCCTTTTTTGTGCATTTCCTTCAAGCACTGTACAGTGTACGGATGTGAAAGGGAGGGCAGGCCAGTGTGGAAGTTAGAGTATTTATATCTTATGCTTTGAGAGTTTATTTGGTAGATTCAAGACACCTTATATCAAAGTTATTCCTTTTTCTTATCTGTTGTTCTGTCAAACCCTCATTTTTTGAGTTATTGCATTCAAATGGCCTTAACTTGCAAATAAACCATAGGATATCCTCTGTTCTTTGTAAAATGCAAGTTAAGGGGGTTTATTTTCATATTTTAAAAGCTTTGGAACAGGATACTAAGCCAGAGAATTTCAAGAGCAAGCCCTAGGTCAAGAATCTCAATGTTCTTGACTAGGAGTTGATGGATTATGCAAGATCAGAGGGTAGCGGCAAGTAAAGGACCTCAAACCTTGTTGAATCTAGATCTTTAGAGCATGGTGGACATCTTCAAACTCTGATCTTGGTTTCATGCACCCATTTTCAATGCCTTGTTTTGGAACCCACACCCAAAGGCATGCATTAGGTCTGCGGACTCAATAAGGACATTGATATGCTCTGGAGTGGAGTCAAGGTCTGGGAGTTGGAGGATTGTTAGAACATCAAAAAGGGTACTCAAAAAACATATAAGTTC
This sequence comes from Chamaecyparis obtusa, assembly GCA_027943335.1. NCBI lineage: Eukaryota > Viridiplantae > Streptophyta > Pinopsida > Cupressales > Cupressaceae > Chamaecyparis > Chamaecyparis obtusa. The sequence continues at coordinate 32,333 of BSBK01009414.1, read as the reverse complement.
ATAAGGTCCTTTGTCAAATTGAAGAGTTATTGCTGCAAAACAGGTTTTGGAGACCTACTAGAGTCACTAGGTCTATTTGGACCCGTTTGGACCACGACACATAGTAGCATCTACAGAGAAGAAGTTTGGTATGCAATGGTCTTGAAACCTCCTGAGAAATTCTTGGTATGCATTTGTGTGGTGCAAAAGCTTCGTTGAAAGAGAAAAAGAAGAAAAGAATAGAAATGATTTTTTTTCTTTTTATGTCATATACTGTAACCAGCTACTTATAACTTGCAAAAATTATTATAACCATTTGAAATTGAAACTTAGTTTAATGTGAAACTGAGAACTGCTTTATTAGAGCTTTCTGTGATTTAGATTCAGACATCAAGAACATTGTTTGCCTAATATTGTGATTAATGTTTATTTATTAATATCTCATACTGACAAACAATTGATAATTGTAGGGAAAACGTCATTGGGGGTCTTTGAGGATCCACCAGAAGCCAAGGAGAAAATGTATTCAAATGCTAAAGATGGTGTAACAGTCCTTACAGCTGTTGAACCTTGCTGTGTACTTCATCTCCGATTCTCCAAGTTCAACAGTACTGTGGTATTCCTTTGGATACTTCTAATGGTAAATTTCAGACATCAAGTTCTTTTCGTATGAAACTACTACATTTGTAATCTGTAGTTTTAAACTTTTAGTTTATAAATGTTCATCAGCTTTAGTTCGTATGCTGCCATTTCAAGTATGATTAATGAAGTTACCTTTATCACAGGATGAAAGTGAGCAGTCAGCATACTGGTACGGAGCTGGCAGCATTGATACGGTGACTAGGGCATCGTTTAATGGTGGTATTGTGTTTTCCCGTATTTAGGGCATCGGCCTTTTGAAGCATTGCCTTCATCTTTCTTAAGTCTGAGTTTTAAGTTTGTTTATCTCTCTCGGCGCTGTTGAAAATACAAATGACAACGTTCTTGTTTGTTTTGCCCTTATATCCCGATGTGATTTCGCGGAGGGTTACGGCGCTGTTGAAAACACAAATGAAAACACAAATCCCTTGTGTAATTGCCACTTGAAGGAGGACAGTCACTGTAAAGACAACATGATAATGTACACTTACAGCCCGTGTACATTATCATGTTGTCTTTAGAGTGACTATCCTCATTTGTTGAAGAAGAAAAGCATTAATGTGGCTGAATAGCAATACATTCAAGTGGCAATCACACAAGGGACAGTCACTGTGAGATGTCCTCATTTGTGACTGTCCTTACAGTGAGTGTACATTATCATGTTGTCTTTAGAGTGACTGTCCTCATTTGTTGAAGAAGAAAAGCATTAATGTGGTTCAATAGCAATACATTCAAGTGGCAATTACACAAGGGACAATCGATCACTGTGAGATGTCCTCATGTGTGACTATCCTTGTCACAAATGACTATCCTTGTAAAGACAACATGATAATGTACACATACAATGAGTGTACATTATCATGTTGTCTTTACAGTGGCTGCCCTCATGTTGTATATTCTTCTCTGTAGATGCTACTATGTGCTAGGGAACTTCTTAGAACTGTTGGTATATTCTTACAACTTGTTACACCTGGGATATTCTTCTCTGTAGATGCTATTGTGTGCCGTGGTCCAAACAGGCCCATAAATGTGGTTGAATAGCAATACATTCAAGTGGCAATTACACAAGGGACAGTCACTGTGAGATGTCCTCATGTGTGACTGTCCTTGTCACAAATGAGGACATCTCACAGTGACTGTCCCTTGTGTAATTGCCACTTGAAGGAAAAAAGCATTAATGTGGTTCAATAGCAATGTATTCAAGCGGCAATTACACAAGGGATAATCACTCTGAGATTTCCTCATTTGTGACTATCCTTACAGTGAGTGTACATTATCATGTTGTCTTTACAATGACTGTCCTCATTTGTTGAAGGAAAAAAGCATTAATGTGGTTCAATAGTGATGCAGAGTAGTCAGGGCTTTTAGAATATACAAATATACATCCTTAACTCTCATTCCACCAAGGAAGAAGGAATTCCAATGGTTGAAACGTGAGTTAAGGTCTTTACATCAGTCAAACCCTGAAAATGAGGGTTTGTAAACAATGCACAGAAAATTTGAAATAACTTAGATATAAAACAAAGAGAATCAATCAAACCAACTTCCAAAGCATCAGATGTCACTATTACAACTTCCAGGCAAATTTTATCATCCAACCACCATCCGTACAGCCGTACAGAGTTCGTTTTTCACCAAAAATGCACTAAAACAGGGTTATTTTTATTTTTTATGAAAGCAAAATGATTACAATACTGGTTCTCTGTCTGTCTTCGACCATTTGAAGCCTAAAATAGGCTCTCCAAACGTTGGTTCAACCATCTAGGTGGTTAGAACAGTTTATCCAACAAATGTCAACTTTGCTAAGCAACTTTTAAAGTTGCATTACAACTTTGCAAACAACTTTGCCGAGAAGGTTAAAAATGTGTTGTGAAACTTTAGGAACCTTATTAAAGTTATTTTGGACCTTCAAACTTCTTAACAACATCTAAAAGACACCTAATAAACACTTACTATGCTCATTTCATCCAAGGACTCAAAAGATGCCCAAGGTTTATAAGTCACCAAGGGGTCTTGTGTCCAACAAGTGGATGTTTATAAGGAGATAAGATCAATCCTTAATATTTATTACAAACCAAGAAAACATCTAAAACTCCTATTCTAATTTATTGTCATTCAAAAAGACTCTGATTTGTCATTCAAAAAGACTCTGATTTGTCAATCAAAAGGACCTTTCACCAGTCAATCCTTCAAAGCTCCAAGGTGAAAATCTTATGTTCCAATTGATAGGATTTGACTCCTTGGCTTCATGGCAACTTCCTTCAATCATGGTGTCTTTGGCTTGCATTAGGGATGCCCCTGCATCAAATAGCAATGCATTCAAGTGGCAATTACACAAGGGACAGTACATGCCCATTAAAGTTGGTGTTTTGTTATCCAGCATGACAATGGAGACAACATACTCTGTGTCAATTTTATTGATCAAATTTCCCTCCGCCAGGCAAAGCAACAATCTGGGTATGATAAGGTGAAATTTTGTAGTCCTTTTGGGTATGATAATAGTTCCAGTTTCCAATAAGATGGTTCATTTTTATAATCTAGCTTCAATTTCTCTTGTGAAAATCTTTTTTTCATTTTATGGGTGGTAAAATATAATTATTATGCTAGAGGTGTGTACTTATGGATGATAATGAAACAAAATGATAAGATTTAAGACTCTTGTTTTTTTTTTAAATAGCAATTTAAGTTTCCTTCTATTATAAATTACTGTTTTTCTATTTTTTAATGTATCTTTCCAAATCTTTTATATCAATTTTATTTATGAAATATAAATATATTAATAATGTTTTAGTGTTTTTAGGATTAGTTTATATCAATTCTATGTATCATCATTCGTCATTCAATTGTCAGTATTATTAATTTAGACTGTGCAATTGTAGAACTACTCGAATATGGGTTGGATGGATACTCAAGCAGGGGAACCCTCCTCAAATATCTCAAGCAGTGAACTTGGAAAAATGTGTCCTGAAGGAACCCTTTCCATCAGAGAGATAAAAGTACAAACAAGTAAAAGAAGCAGGCTCTGCAAATATGTTTTTGAGAAGAAAAATGATAGATTATTCGAGTATGGTTCATGAGGTATATCTAAAAAGACATTTTTTTTCTTATTATAATAAAAGAGGAAGTTGTGAATGTCAAAGTTGAGTGAAACAAAAATTATTTTCATCAAATTTTATTAGGCTTGCTTTTGGGAATAGTTTCTTACAATATTGCTATTAAGATTTTTATTGTGTAGTTTTTAGATTAGGTTTATAAAATTATATTTCATGAGTAGTGATTCATATTAATCAATTAACGATACTTTTGGAAGGTATTTTCAATGTGTCAAATTTTGATATTTTTACAAGAATTAGATTGTGTAATTTTTTTAATTAAAGTCATTGACTCATATTTCATAAATAATAGTTCTCATGAATCCATCTCTTATAAGATTAAATAGTCTATTTAGGAAGTATTTCTGATAGTATGTCAAATTATGATATTACTATTACCATTAGATTGCATGGCTTTGAAGTCAACCTCGTTGACCCATATTCTTCTCTGTAGATGCTACTATGTGCTAGGGAACTTCTTAGAACTGTTGGTATATTCTTACAACTTGTTACACCTGGGATATTCTTCTTTGTAGATGCTACTATGTGCCGCAGTCCAAACGGGCCCATAAATGTGGTTGAATAGCAATACATTCAAGTAGCAATTACACAAGGGACAGTCACTGTGAGATGTCCTCATGTGTGACTGTCCTTGTCACAAATGAGGACATCTCACAGTGACTGTCCCTTGTGTAATTTCCACTTGAATGAGGACAGTCACTGTAAAGACAACATGATAATGTACACTTACAACCCGTGTACATTATCATGTTGTCTTTAGAGTGACTATCCTCATTTGTTGAAGAAGAAAAGCATTAATGTGGCTGAATAGCGATACATTCAAGTGGCAATCACACAAGGGACAGTCACTGTGAGATGTCCTCATTTGTGACTGTCCTTACAGTGAGTGTACATTATCATGTTGTCTTTAGAGTGACTGTCCTCATTTGTTGAAGAAGAAAAGCATTAATGTGGTTCAATAGCAATACATTCAAGTGGCAATTACACAAGGGACAATCGATCACTGTGAGATGTCCTCATGTGTGACTATCCTTGTCACAAATGAGGACATCTCACAATGACTGTCCCTTGTGTAATTCAAGTGGCAATTACACAAGGGACAGTCACTGTGAGATGTCCTCATTTGTTACTGTCCTTACAATGAGTGTACATTATCATGTTGTCTTTAGAGTGACTGTCCTCATTTGTTGAAGAAGAAAAGCATTAATGTGGTTCAATAGCAATACATTCAAGTGGCAATTACACAAGGGACAATCGATCACTGTGAGATGTCCTCATGTGTGACTGTCCTTGTCACAAATGAGGACATCTCACAGTGACTGTCCCTTGTGTAATTTCCACTTGAATGAGGACAGTCACTGTAAAGACAACATGATAATGTACACTTACAGCCCGTGTACATTATCATGTTGTCTTTAGAGTGACTATCCTCATTTGTTGAAGAAGAAAAGCATTAATGTGGCTGAATAGCGATACATTCAAGTGGCAATCACACAAGGGACAGTCACTGTGAGATGTCCTCATTTGTGACTGTCCTTACAGTGAGTGTACATTATCATGTTGTCTTTAGAGTGACTGTCCTCATTTGTTGAAGAAGAAAAGCATTAATGTGGTTCAATAGCAATACATTCAAGTGGCAATTACACAAGGGACAATCGATCACTGTGAGATGTCCTCATGTGTGACTATCCTTGTCACAAATGAGGACATCTCACAATGACTGTCCCTTGTGTAATTCAAGTGGCAATTACACAAGGGACAGTCACTGTGAGATGTCCTCATTTGTGACTGTCCTTACAATGAGTGTACATTATCATGTTGTCTTTAGAGTGACTGTCCTCATTTGTTGAAGAAGAAAAGCATTAATGTGGTTCAATAGCAATACATTCAAGTGGCAATTACACAAGGGACAATCGATCACTGTGAGATGTCCTCATGTGTGACTGTCCTTGTCACAAATGAGGACATCTCACAGTGACTGTCCCTTGTGTAATTTCCACTTGAATGAGGACAGTCACTGTAAAGACAACATGATAATGTACACTTACAGCCCGTGTACATTATCATGTTGTCTTTAGAGTGACTATCCTCATTTGTTGAAGAAGAAAAGCATTAATGTGGCTGAATAGCGATACATTCAAGTGGCAATCACACAAGGGACAGTCACTGTGAGATGTCCTCATTTGTGACTGTCCTTACAGTGAGTGTACATTATCATGTTGTCTTTAGAGTGACTGTCCTCATTTGTTGAAGAAGAAAAGCATTAATGTGGTTCAATAGCAATACATTCAAGTGGCAATTACACAAGGGACAATCGATCACTGTGAGATGTCCTCATGTGTGACTATCCTTGTCACAAATGAGGACATCTCACAATGACTGTCCCTTGTGTAATTCAAGTGGCAATTACACAAGGGACAGTCACTGTGAGATGTCCTCATTTGTGACTGTCCTTACAATGAGTGTCCATTATCATGTTGTCTTTAGAGTGACTGTCCTCATTTGTTGAAGAAGAAAAGCATTAATGTGGTTCAATAGCAATACATTCAAGTGGCAATTACACAAGGGACAATCGATCACTGTGAGATGTCCTCATGTGTGACTATCCTTGTCACAAATGAGGACATCTCACAATGACTGTCCCTTCTGTAATTGCCACTTGAATGAGGACAGTCACTATAAAGACAACATGATAATGTACACATACAATGAGTGTACATTATCATGTTGTCTTTACAGTGGCTGCCCTCATGTTGTATATTCTTCTCTGTAGATGCTACTATGTGCTAGGGAACTTCTTAGAACTGTTGGTATATTCTTACAACTTGTTACACCTGGGATATTCTTCTCTGTAGATGCTACTGTGTGTCGTGGTCCAAACGGGCCCATAAATGTGGTTGAATAGCAATACATTCAAGTGGCAATTACACAAGGGACAGTCACTGTGAGATGTCCTCATGTGTGACTGTCCTTGTCACAAATGAGGACATCTCACAGTGACTGTCCCTTGTGTAATTAAGTATTGTGGGGAAGCATTCTAAATAACCAAAGCCGCTAACAATAAATTCAACACAGATATGTCCTCATTTCTGGGTATTTTAGCTCTCTAACAGCTGAATACCAGATTAAATAATAATGACAAAAGAAAAATAAACCCAACGTACTCAGAAATTGTAGCTGTGATTTTGCGGAGGGAATCTCTCTCGGCGCTGTTGAAAACACAAATGACAACCCGCTTGATTTCGCGGAGGGAATCTCTCTCGGTGCTGTTCAAAACACAAATGACAACCCGCTTTGCTCAAAACACAAATGATAACCCGCTTGATTTTGCGGAGGGAATCTCTCTCGGCGCTGTTGAAAACACAAATGACAACGTTCCTTTTTTTTTTTGCACTTATATCCCGACCAACATAAGGTCCATTTGTAATACAACATGATAATGTACACTTACAGTGAGTGTACATTATCATGTTGTCCTTAGAGTGACTATCCTCATTTGTTGAAGAAGAAAAGCATTAATGTGGCTGAATAGCAATACATTCAAGTGGCAATTACACAAGGGACAGTCACTATGAGATGTCCTCATTTGTGACTGTCCTTACAGTGAGTGTACATTATCATGGTGTCTTTAGAGTGACTGTCCTCATTTGTTGAAGAAGAAAAGCATTAATGTGGTTGAATAGCAATACATTCAAGTGGCAATTACACAAGGGACAATCACTGTGAGATGTCCTCATGTGTGACTGTCCTTGTCACAAATGAGGACATCTCACAATGACTGTCCCTTGTGTAATTCAAGTGGCAATTACACAAGGGACAGTCACTGTGAGATGTCCTCATTTGTGACTGTCCTTACAGTGAGTGTACATTATCATGTTGTCTTTAGAGTGACTGTCCTCATTTGTTGAAGAAGAAAAGCATTAATGTGGTTCAATAGCAATACATTCAAGTGGCAATTACACAAGGGACAATCGATCACTGTGAGATGTCCTCATGTGTGACTATCCTTGTCACAAATGAGGACATCTCACAATGACTGTCCCTTCTGTAATTGCCACTTGAATGAGGACAGTCACTGTAAAGACAACATGATAATGTACACATACAATGAGTGTACATTATCATGTTGTCTTTACAGTGGCTGCCCTCATGTTGTATATTCTTCTCTGTAGATGCTACTATGTGCTAGGGAACTTCTTAGAACTGTTGGTATATTCTTACAACTTGTTACACCTGGGATATTCTTCTCTGTAGATGCTACTGTGTGCTGGGGTCCAAACGGGCCCATAAATGTGGTTGAATAGCAATACATTCAAGTGGCAATTACACAAGGGACAGTCACTGTGAGATGTCCTCATGTGTGACTGTCCTTGTCACAAATGAGGACATCTCACAGTGACTGTCCCTTGTGTAATTGCCACTTGAATGAGGACAGTCACTGTAAAGACAACATGATAATGTACACAAGTACCGTGAAGGTAGTTGCAAGTTACGGCTGTTTCATTGCATACCCGAAACAATGAAGATGTTACGGTCCACAAAACGTTTGTGCTTGAAAGATGAACAAATAAAATTAAACTTCTAAATAACCAGAGCCGCTAACAATAAATTCAACACAGATATGTCCTCATTTCTGGGTATTTTAGCTCTGTAACAGCTGAATACCAGATTACATAATAATGACAAAAGAAAAATAAACCCAACGTACTCAGAAATTGTAGCTGTGATTTCGCGGAGGGAATCTCTCTCGGCACTGTTGAAAATACAAATGACAACGTTTCTCTACATTATCATGTTGCCTTTACAGTGACTGTCCCTTGTGTAATTGCCACTTGAAGGAGGACAGTCACTGTAAAGACAACATGATAATGTACACTTACAGCCCGTGTACATTATCATGTTGTCTTTAGAGTGACTATCCTCATTTGTTGAAGAAGAAAAGCATTAATGTGGCTGAATAGCAATACATTCAAGTGGCAATCACACAAGGGACAGTCACTGTGAGATGTCCTCATTTGTGACTGTCCTTACAGTGAGTGTACATTATCATGTTGTCTTTAGAGTGACTGTCCTCATTTGTTGAAGAAGAAAAGCATTAATGTGGTTCAATAGCAATACATTCAAGTGGCAATTACACAAGGGACAATCGATCACTGTGAGATGTCCTCATGTGTGACTATCCTTGTCACAAATGAGGACATCTCACAATGATTGTCCCTTGTGTAATTCAAGTGGCAATTACACAAGGGACAGTCACTGTGAGATGTCCTCATTTGTGACTGTCCTTACAATGAGTGTACATTATCATGTTGTCTTTAGAGTGACTGTCCTCATTTGTTGAAGAAGAAAAGCATTAATGTGGTTCAATAGCAATACATTCAAGTGGCAATTACACAAGGGACAATCGATCACTGTGAGATGTCCTCATGTGTGACTATCCTTGTCACAAATGAGGACATCTCACAATGACTGTCCCTTCTGTAATTGCCACTTGAATGAGGACAGTCACTGTAAAGACAACATGATAATGTACACATACAATGAGTGTACATTATCATGTTGTCTTTACAGTGGCTGCCCTCATGTTGTATATTCTTCTCTGTAGATGCTACTATGTGCTAGGGAACTTCTTAGAACTGTTGGTATATTCTTACAACTTGTTACACCTGGGATATTCTTCTCTGTAGATGCTACTGTGTGCTGGGGTCCAAACGGGCCCATAAATGTGGTTGAATAGCAATACATTCAAGTGGCAATTACACAAGGGACAGTCACTGTGAGATGTCCTCATGTGACTGTCCTTGTCACAAATGAGGACATCTCACAGTGACTGTCCCTTGTGTAATTGCCACTTGAATGAGGACAGTCACTGTAAAGACAACATGATAATGTACACAAGTACCGTGAAGGTAGTTGTAAGTTACGGCTGTTTCATTGCATACCCGAAACAATGAAGATGTTACGGTCCAGAAAACGTTTGTGCTTGAAAGATGAACAAATAAAATTAAACTTCTAAATAACCAGAGCCGCTAACAATAAATTCAACACAGATATGTCCTCATTTCTGGGTATTTTAGCTCTGTAACAGCTGAATACCAGATTACATAATAATGGCAAAAGAAAAATAAACCCAACGTACTCAGAAATTGTAGCTGTAATTTCGCGGAGGGAATCTCTCTCGGCACTGTTGAAAATACAAATGACAACGTTTCTCTACATTATCATGTTGCCTTTACAGTGACTGTCCCTTGTGTAATTGCCACTTGAAGGAGGACAGTCACTGTAAAGACAACATGATAATGTACACTTACAGCCCGTGTACATTATCATGTTGTCTTTAGAGTGACTATCCTCATTTGTTGAAGAAGAAAAGCATTAATGTGGCTGAATAGCAATACATTCAAGTGGCAATTACACAAGGGACAGTCACTGTGAGATGTCGTCATTTGTGACTATCCTTACAGTGAGTGTACATTATCATGTTGTCTTTAAAGTGACTGTCCTCATTTGTTGAAGGAAAAAAGCATTAATGTGGTTCATTAGCAATGTATTCCCAGCATCTGTACCTGCATCTCTCTTATATACTACAAGTTACTTGCCATCAGAAATTGCAGTTCCCTCACGTGACATTGATGGTGAAGTGTTCTTTTCAAAACCATCATCTGTGGTTACCAATGCTCCTATTTTAGGCAATAAGTTTGTTGCATTCCATGAGCCATTGGTCAAGTTTCTTCTACGAGCTTCTGATGCCTCAAAATCTAAGCAGCGCCTACGCATGCCTCGTTGTGGTTGATTATCATTCTGTACATGAATTATAATGAGTAATCAGTTTTGGGCCTTGGAATCTTGTATGTAACATGCACAGGCATTTCATGGCTAAATGAATCTATTTAAAAGCATCAACTTTTCTTACATGATGCTGGATACATAAGTAGAACAAGCGTATATCAAATTGGAAGCAATCAGAACTCCACAATGACATATTATTTAGAGTACTCTTCAGTTTAAGTAATAATGCATATATTGACACTGTAAAGACAACATGATAATGTACACTCACTGTAAAGACAACATGATAATGTACACTCACTGTAAGGACAGTCACAAATGAGGACATCTCACAGTGACTGTCCCTAGTGTAATTGCCACTTGAATGTATCGCTATTCAGCCACATTAATGCTTTTCTTCTTCAACAAATGAGGATAGTCACTGTAAAGACAACATGATAATGTACACTCACAGTGAGTGTACATTATCATGTTGTCTTTACAGTGACTATCCTCATTTGTTGAAGAAGAAAAGCATTAATGTGGCTGAATAGTGGCAATTACACTAGGGACAGTCACTGTGAGATGTCCTCATTTGTGACTGTCCTTACAGTGAGTGTACATTATCATGTTGTCTTTACAGTGGCTGTCCTCATTTGTTGAAAGAAAAAAGCATTAATGTGGTTCATAAGCAATGTATTAAATTAATTTTTTTTTTTTAATCCACCCACGGGCGTCGCAATTGCGACGGAAACCCGTCGCAAGGCGATGCAGGCGCCCGTCGCAATTGCTTGGGAGGTTCGTCGCGATTGCGACGGCCCTCCGAAGCCATGCGACGGGGGGGGCGACGGCCATGCCGCTTCTTAAATCTTAGCCACATTGCGACGGATAGGTGTCGCAATTGCGACGGATATCCATAGACGTCGCAATTTGCGACTAAAAAACAGCGATGTCTATGGGTGTTGCTATTGCGACACATAGCTGTCGCAATTGCGACACATAGCCGTCGCAAAATGGCCCAAAATGTATTAGTGTTTGGTAGAAGTACTTTAGCCTTGGGGGCTTGGTATGCTTGTCTATCTCATTCAAATCTATGCATTGTTGTTTCATACACATTCATGCTAGGGTTTTGATCTAGAGGATTAGATTTTGGCATTAGACTTTCAATACATACACACACACATTCTATTTCAATCGACTATTCGTGGAGGTGGAGACCACCAAAACGGGGATTTGACTAAGGCAAAACCCTATATAGCCACCCCAAAAACCCCTTTTTTAGATATCTACAGTTGTTGTTTTAGGAATCAATGGACAAATTTGAGTACCTTTTTCGCCAAACTTCCAGGATCTGCAAACAAAATCAGAATCAGGCTTCAAAATAAAAATGTGGTATTTGACCTTTTATGAGGGTCAAACTCGACCTGCTACCGGAAAGATGAAACTTTTTGGGGTTTTATCCATCTCGGCTTTCTGATCACAGATCTGGTTGCAAAATCTTCCAAAACCTCACACAAACTTCAGAAAATAGGTATTTCTAAATCAATTTCACAATGAGGTATGTATCTTGACCTAATTAATTTTCAAGTATTTCTAGATTTACTTATGCTATTCCAATTCCAATTCCAATTCAAATGAATAAGTGTTGAATGTTAGGTACATTGCTAAGCTTTGATTTTTCCACTATTCAGGATCATTTCTATATGCCATTTTTTTAGTACAAAAAGGAACCAGAACATTAATTGATGTACTCCTGTATACCATGAAATAAGCTAAACTATAGCATGGTTTTGAATCTGATGATAAGTCTAAAACTTTGGGTAGGATTGGGGATTTCAAAGTGCCATTCTTGGCATTCAATCTATTTGTTTAGCATGAGGAAGAGATCAATGATTTTTTAGGTCCCTCACAGAGAAGCCATGGAACAGTCTTGGGTTGCGGAGTATCCAATGCTTATGTTTTCTCAATTGGGACTCATCTCATCTGGAAATCTCTACAAAGTATTCTTCGTTTTGATGAGAACTACATGAGTTATAAGCAGAATCAAAAAGTATGACCAGCTATAAACTCTAATTTTGGTGGGAACTTATAATGTGACTGTGATGGCAGCAGTGAAAACCCATATAGTGGTCCAAGTTAGAACTAGTATATATTTTGAAAAGGGTGAGGTTTAAACTAAGCATCACCAGCTCCAAATCAATGAGCATCACTAGCTCCAAATCAATGTATCAGTACACTTACATGTTATTTTATAAACAATTAAATGTGCAACCTACAAAACACTGCTTAAGAGAATTTTAGTCTTCTTTATGGGAAAACTTCTATATTTTTCTCTAAGGTAATTTCTTTGATAGTGGTATAAGTCTTAATGTTACCTCCTGCTATGAGTTTTTTGTTTGCAATTTTTTACCTATTAAAAGTTTGTCTTTGTCAGTAACACTACCAAGCTTTAACAATTCACAAATAAACTTTTGTAATATACACGTTTCATCATTCTAATTGGAAAATAGATTGTGCTTATATGTGTTCATATTTTTGGGCATATGTTACCAGCTCAACCAAATTTATTGGAAGAAGATTATAAAATGTCTTATCTTTTTGGAAATATTAGCCACCATGGCGCTAAAGGAAACCCATAATCCCAATCAAAATGTAGTAAGAAAACATAAATCTCACTTTGAAAACATTTGAGATGGATACAAAAAATTTTATTTTCTCAAAACCCTTAACCACTTTGAGATAGTTGCAAATGGACATAAACCTTACAACTCAAACCCACGTATTTCTAATTTGCTAGACAAAGTGGGCATGCTCCAATAGCAAGAAATAAATGGAATACAAATTCGCTAATTATAAGTCTAGTTTCGACACCCTAGAAAAAATGGTACTTTCCAGGGCTAGACGTATTCAAATTAAAAATAATCGAAATGGGTGTTGAAGATTCATACCGCAAATTTGTGGGTAGGAGGAAAAGTGACCCAATACTGAGGGTGGAGTTCCGTGCCGAATATTTCAGCTCTGCTAGAGGTAAGATGTAGGCACAGAGGTGCATCCAAATTGACTACAATCCTCAGCTCGATTTCTTTATCAATTGCAACAATCCCACAGGATGAGATGGAGGAAGAAGAAGCGGCCTCGTTGAAACACTCGATAGTGCAGGCATAAGGAGAGGGGGATGAGTGAGCTGCTGAGGAGAGTGGGTGAATATTGTTGCTTGCAATAGCCCTAAGGTGAAAATGCCCAAAGTCATTTCCTATTTTAGGCTAAAACCCTATAGCAAGTTTGACACTGAGCAGAGTGATCATCTAGCACCTGTCCCTATGCATATGTGAAATGTGGAAACATAGACAAGGAGCTTACAACACGTCCACCAGCCTATAGAGGAGAAAACTTACATGCATAATGCCACACAAATCCTCATGTAAATGACACGCCTGCTGCCTCTGCAAAGCACCACGCTCCCATCTATTTTTCCTAAAATTTTTGGAATAGAAAATTGAAAAGACTACTAGGAAAGGGAGGGATGTCCAATCAGAGAACATATTATAAAATTCCAAATTTTTGTTTAATATTATAAAGAAACGGCTAATAGACTTTTATTCAGATGTTTCAAAAGAAACCGTATATCTATCCTTGAAAATGCATGTTTTAATTTATCCTTTATAAACCAATTCCTTAATGAAGTCAAAATCCCTTGACTTACCTTTTTAGTATTACTATGTTAGCTTTTAGGAATCTATTCTTTTGGTTTAAGATTCCAAATTTCGTTAGTATTCATTTCTAATATTTAGTTGACTTTGCTAGAATAATGGTATAGTTGAAAATATATATATTTGTAAATTAAAATAGGCTTATTAAATTCTATTTCATTAAGTTTTTTCTATTTCATTAAGCTTTCCTTTAGGAAAATTAAATTTATATTGATATTAATAATTAAATTTATTCTAGATAAATTGAGCAGTTATGAGTAAATTAAGTTGATTAAATTAAGAAGAATTATTATTACTATTTATTTAGATTAAGTTAAGGTTTTGTTTCAATTATATTGTAATTAGCTCAGATAATAAAGGAAATAAATAAAATGTTTTTCTTAATTTATATTATTATTAGTTGTATTAAGAATATTTGTATAAGGAGAAAACTGGTTTTTGGGTTAAAATAATTACTTTGTGAACTATTATAACTACATTAGAATATCAATATTTTTCATTTTTCTAACATTTTATGGAAATTAGAGTGCCATTTTAGAAGGCGTTAGTAAGTCTCTTGTTTTGGTGTAGCATTTCATTTTATAATTGTATTCATAGTACGAGAACTATTATAAATGTGGTAATATTACAACTATTATTATATTATCTTTTGTATGGAAGTGAAAATTTATTTGATGGGGATTTTTCATGATTCGTATATTAAATTTGTGGTTATAGTCGATCTTATGATCCTTAATCATGGATGATGCTATATATATCATTCTTGTAATATGCTTAGGCATATCTTAGAAGTTAAGATGCTTGGAGTATATTGGTGGTTTGATTTTCATTTAGTGTTTGACTTGCTTGGTTATATAGGTGTGGTTTTATTCTTTATTTGATGAAAGAAGTGTTGTTTGAAGTTGGGTTTAATCCATGTATGCCAGAGGCTCGGGGTGTTGTGATATTTCAACTTTGTAGATTGTTATATGATAATTCGATGTTATTGTCTCTTGGTCTTTGATCACTTATTTTAGTTTGATGTTTTTATGTGGAGCTCTATTGTAGTATGACTTGGGCCTAATTGCGCAATTGAGTTCGCATGTGGGTCCTAGTTGTGTTTCTTGGCATCCTATTGTTGATGGCTATTTAATGTTGACATGTGGATAAATGTGGCTCTCTTGATCTTTTATGATCTATGGTGATCATGATGCTATTGTATTCTTGGAGCCTGATTATGAATTTGATGGATTAAGAAAATCTTATTGTATCCAATTTGTTGGACGATCCAAAAGAGGACTTGCTCATGTGTTATGTTTTATTTGGAATTATGGATACAATTTGGAACCCAGAGAGTTCCTATGTGACCCTCATAATGAGGTTATATGTTTTGGATGTCCTCTTGTTATATTGGTATTGTAGATCCTATTTATGACTTTGTGTCTATGCTCCAAACATGGCCTTGATGGCTTCTTTGATTTTAAGGATTTTATGAGGCTCCAATTGAGTTTGGTTTTTCTTGTGCATCCTTGTGATTTTAGTTTGGAGCATAGGAGGGTCTTGCTAGGAGCAGGGCATGAAGGGTGGCTTGCAATTGATGTCGGGGCCCAAAGTGGTCAGACCAGGATAACCCATTGTGGAGTTTTAATCTAGTGATAACATAATAAAAATTAACCAGGTTGGAAAATTCACACTAATTAAGAAAGATAATAGCATCACCCATGTCTTAGAGATTTACATGCATATATGAGGGTGGGTTGGAGAAGACCTAGTCATTTGTGGGACGTAGATCTAGCAATGCAACACCTCATTTATAGGAGAGGTGGTCAGTTCTACATGAGCTTCACCTCGGCATTGGGTCCAGAGTGACTACAAGGGTGAATCTAGCATGGAGCTATGTGATAGCACCCTTTAGTATGTGTCATGGGATTCCCTCATGTCTATTTTAGATTTGCCTCTGGTATAGTTTGATCCTTTGTGATTAATCTATGTGATCTTTTTGTATGCCCTTATGGATTCCTTTTTTACTCTTTGGATTGGATGTTTATCGTTGTCGACTTTCTTTTGTTTGGTTGTTTCATGTGGGGCCTTGTGTTATCTCCTAGCTTGGGGGAGTGGGCCTTAGCGTCCCACGTGGTTGGGTGGTAAATCTTTTATGCATCAAGTATTTTTTTTTCTAGAGTTGGTTCGAGAGCCCTTGGATGATCTTTCTTCATCACTATATTTCTCATACAACTTTTGATTCTTGTTGGCATAGAGACTACTTTCTTCAGTCTATCATGTTGTTCCCATTTTTATGGGTGTGATGATGTATTTTAACATATAGATGTATTGATGCAATATTGTAGTCCTCTTGAGGAGATCAATATAAAAGAATATATAATTGTATATCAATTATTACTTGTACTTTGTAAATGCAAGCATGAATCTATAATTACTTATGTTGTAATAAAAATGTTGATAAAGGTGTAGACCTTGATCTTGATCTTGTGACCAAGTATTAATTGATTGTAATACTTAATGGGATAGTTCATATTATTATTTCTTCATTACATCATATGTTATCATGTAGACTTAGTTATGTATGTTATGTGTTGCTAGTAGCAACATCAAGGAACCTAAGAGGACTTTGAATCTGATTGATGTTCAACTTTCTTGTTTTTTGTTGATGTAATACATCAATGACAAGTTAATGTTATATACAATTGTAATTGAGATGTCAGTTGTGTATCATGGTTGTATCTTTGGTTTCAAAATAAAAAATAAAAAAATGTTCTCCTTTACATTAGTTTTTTTTGGGTTTTCCTCTCGAGTTCCCTGGTGGGGTGTTCCAAGAATGGTAACAAATCTTTGACAACATTAAAGTCAAGAATATACTCTATCATTCTTTGGTAACGGTGAGGACATTGTCATATTTAATTTATAATTATGATTGGATATATGCCTAAGTTCAAAAAATGTGTTGTAGATCTTGAACACACTTCGGATGTTGAGGGGGGTGAATCAACATAAACCAAAATCTTGCTAGAGTAAACAACTAACTTCAATATTCACCACATAAAATATTAAGCAAATAATGAACTGAAACAACACATGAACACCAATATTTTTGTATGTGTAAAAATGAAACTAGGAAAACTCACAGTGATCACTTGCACAAAGATAATTTGTTGATACATATAGTTTGATTACAAAGAAGGTAGGAGCTCACTGCTCCAGACTAGCAATTAGAGGCTCACTACCAATAAAAAAATGA
Source organism: Chamaecyparis obtusa (assembly GCA_027943335.1). Classification (NCBI taxonomy): domain Eukaryota; kingdom Viridiplantae; phylum Streptophyta; class Pinopsida; order Cupressales; family Cupressaceae; genus Chamaecyparis; species Chamaecyparis obtusa. The sequence continues at coordinate 14,889 of BSBK01009414.1, read as the reverse complement.
ATACAAATAATATCTCATTTCTTTAGACTTGCAAACAAAGTCTCACTACCAAAGTAGAAATATACTACAAATAACTTGTGCACCCAAGACTCATTGTCCTAGGGACAAGGTATATACAACTCTTCCAAATAGATAAAGAGAAAAAAAACTTGATAATATATTTGATGTAAACAATATTGTGAACCTCAACAACATATTATTACTTCCTTTTCTTCTTTGATAATATCACAAAATAATAGCCTCATAAACCAAACTATGCTCTTCTAAAACTCTACCTATAGATCTTCATTGATGCGCCTACCATACACTGTCTTACATTTTTCCAAAGAACATAATGTAATTATATACAAGATAGATCATTAGAGTTTACAACAAGGTCAACCATGGAAAATGTATATTACAATTAAGTTACCAGTTGGTCATGGAAACAAAAAAATACAATAAGGTCCCATGCCAGAAGCATTTGAACCAAAGCATAGATGGACCCAATCATATAAGAGATTTAAACATTAAATACATAGGTCACACATAGCATGAACCTATATGGATAAGATATAGACATTTAATGCAATACCCAGACCAAAAATATAAAGCATGGTCCACTCCAAGAGAGAGAGAAACTAAGAACACAATACACATATCCCGATGCCAGATCTAGAATCAATAGAACAACTTCCATAACCAAATCTCAAATGTGTAGTAACACACTAACCAAATAACCATCTAACTTACCAAATGTATCTGAACCTCCACATGCCATGTTGGAAACAATATCACTTACCAAAATTCCACATTAGATGCCATTACAACACATTTTTGGACTAGACCAAAAACTGATCATAATTGCAATACTTAATGATACTATTTCTTGATCACTAGGAATTATTTCTAGATCACTAGGAAACAACACAACCTAGACCAAAACCTAATTACAATTCAAATCACATCTGCATATCTTCAACCTTCATTTCCAAAATAGAAACCTTCCAAAAAACACAACAAAATAACTGTCATCTTCAACTACATAACTCTGTTACTGAACCATTGACATCTAGAAAAAACCATTGACTTTTGAATCAAAGAAAAATAACTCTAAACCACTAACAAACACCATTCTCATAATATCTAGAATACATAATTGTCTTCCATTGTTTTGAATACATATTTGTCTTCCACTACTCTATAGGTTTAGAAGCACTAACATGTTCAACACACAACCTTACTTCTTTTTGTACCAACAAATACACCTGACCATGCCAATAGTAAATACATCTAGACACAAATGTAAGAGAAAACACCTCCTAACCATAGTGTTTGACATCAATGACAACAAAGAACCAAACATATATTTCCAACAATATATTAGTATTAAATTATGATATAATATAAATTTTAGAAACTATATATCATTTATATACATCATACATAATGAACTACTGTGGTTTGACAATATTAGTGTTCTTCCCTAATCATTTGCATGAAATAATTATCTTCATTATCATATTTTTATAATTAATTATGTTCTCATTGATATATATAATTATTAATAGTTACAAATTAATGAAAACCCACAAAATTTTAAAACAAAATAAAAAAATCCCTACAGTTGGATTCAGATCTAAAACCCATGTGGTTTTGTCCATAGTCAAGAAAACTAATTCACTGTTATCTTCTCACCAAAAAAATATTTTTGAGGTGGGTGACCATATTCGGGAAACCATAACTAAACTGACAAAAAATTGTAACTCATTTTGATAATGAAGCAATAATAATGAATATGTCATTTCAGTCATTAAACATAAGACTAATTCATAGTTTTCTTCCCACTAGAAGAAGTTTTTTGAGGTGGGTGATCATATTTGGGCAACCTTAGCTAAACCAATAATAAATTGCAACCCATTTTAATAGTGAAGCGTTGAAAATGAATAATTTGTACAATAAATCATGCCATAGCTAAACCAAGAAATAAAACAAAATAAATATAGTCGTGATACCTCAAAGCTCTCATTCAGCCCTTGCTTGGCTCTTTCTTAGCCCTTGTTCAAATGACAATGCTAGATAAAAGATAACAAAAACCAAAAAAAATAAAAATGACACGGGAATCACCTCTACAATGACATGGGAATCACATTCTAAATGCAAGTTTTTAACCACCATCCTTCTTTCGAGCTTAAATGTTTGTAACAATGCCAAAGCTTCTGCCACATTGTTCGTGCCATCTTGAATTCTTTTGGCTTCAATACTCAAAATATTACCATTATTATCCCTAGCCACACACTTAGTTCTAGATGGTCTCGGGTTCCCCTTCAAGGCCCCATCAAAGTTTATTTTAATCCATCCTCCATCTGGTTGTCTCCATTTAACATCATCATTTTCTTTAGTACCTGGATTAACCCAACTCTAACTATTAATGGGCATGATTTTGAACCCTAGCCACTGCAACTATACAAATTAATTGTAACCTATATATGCCACATTTGGCTTGAAGTATATTGAAGTTGTAGCTCCTATAATTTCTTAAATATAGTGATAAATTCTAAAAATAATCCATTCTAAAGGCTCACTCATTTCCTAAAGAATCCTCCTACTTCTCTCTTTCCAAATCTCCCACACTACTATAGGACATATACTCCATATATAGGAAAGTGTAGATTTAACATTCATTCTTGGCCATCCTAAAAAAGTTTTTGTAGGGTATCCAACATGGGACCCTACCATCCTAATATCCCGATAGCCATGTTGCAACACTAAGAAGCCACATTACACTAAAGTAGGAGGTGATCCACTAACTCCTCACCTTTTTCACACATGACACACTATGATGGCCCAACAAGTCTGGGCAACTTATTCCTCATCAACCCGGTTAGTATTTGTTCCCTAAAAGAAAGCCACACAAATGTTCCAACCTTTGGGAGGCACTCTTTACTTCAAAAGAGGCACGAAGGCCAAGATTCATTTATTTCCCTTGAGTCAAGAAGTCGATAACCCAATTTAACAAAATAATTCCCATTTGAGGCTCCATACCACACCACCTTATCCTTAATATCTGCAATAAATTTTTTCCTTCCATTGAAAATATCCTTTTATAGCCTTTGCTAATTGAAAGAGATTCCTACATGTGTCACATCTTTCCAAATCAATTCTTCACCATTTGATCCCTATTTAAATTTTGTATAATCTCTTACCTGACTATTCCATCATTGTGTCAAGATTAGTTGCCAATTTATAAGTTTATCATTTCCAACTATTGTTGGCAAGTTGTCGCATGAGTCATCCTAAAATTTTGCCTTCCTTCTATGTAATGTGCTCTATGATAACTGGTCAATAATCCACTATAAAATTCTAGATAGTTGATCCTTTAGGGGGTTTTGGATTGTAAAAATATGATGATTTTCCTTCGAGTCCAAATATTTTGCTTTTAAAATCCTCACACACAAATAGGTAGGATTTTCATACATACTCCATACTAATTTTTCTCCCATGCCTTCATTCATGATCAACCAATTCTTTAGTCTTTCCCCCCCTTCATTTTTGGTCTAAAATTTTTTCCCATGCTAACAAAGGGATTTTATCCTAATCACTAGCCCCATTCCAAAAGAACTTTCTCATCTTTTGTCCAATAGTATTTATCACTTTTGTGGGATCCTTAAGCACATCATGGAAAATATCATAATTGTAGAGATAACTGATTTTAACATTAGGATCCTACCCACTAAAGTAAGCCATTTTCTCTTCCATCCTTTCATTCTCCTTAGACAAAAGTCAACCAAGTTTTTCCAAAGAGCCACTTTATTGGATCCACCAAAAAAGGGGGGCTCCCAAGATACCTTCCTGGTAATACGCCCAACTTTATTTCCAAAATTCTCTGTATTTCTCATTGCTTTCTCATTAGGGTATTGAAGAAATATACCTTCGATTTCCTCCAATTTACACATTGTCCTGACATTTAACTATATTGATCAATAATTTGTTTCATAATTTGAAAAAAATTGAAGAAATCTTATTGTTGCTCCTTCTAGCTTTAATAGAATTGTGAAAAAAAATTGTATTCTTGTCTACCTCCATTAGCCATGTTTCTCGAGACTTCTAACACCAATTTTTTTTCCCTACTTAGAATTTGAACATAATCCTAGTTTAAGGCTCTTTCCAACTCAAAATCCATATCCAACATTCCACTATCAATCACCTTGGAGTGTGATTATTCAAAGCATCCTCTAACATGAGCTTCTCAACAAAAATGTTTGTAAATAATTCCCTATACCATTGTTTAAGATATTCTTTTAAAAAATGAAGCTTCTTGAAAAAAATAGAAGTCTTGTTACCATTTCTTACTGGGGCTGAAGACCACCAACCCCTCACTAACTCCTTAAATCCTTCAGTTGTGAGCCACATCTTTTAGAACTTAAAAGGGCATTTGGCTGGGGTCTCATTTTCCTGAAAGCTTATGCTAATCAGGTAATGGTCTGATCTAGTAAAAGGAATAATTTTTGCTTCATACACCCAATTTTCTACGTCTCAGTTCCCAGTCAAAAAGAGCCTAGATCAAGATTCTCTCCAGTATTTAAAAAACTACTATGACTTTTGACCCAAGTAAAATCCCTTCTCTTGAATTGAACTTCCAATAGTCCATTCTCTGTAAAAAAGTTATTGAAATCCTTTTGAGATCGATTACCCCATCCTAAACCCCATTTTTTGAATCTAGGATGGAGGATGAAATTAAAATCTCCTCCCAATATACACAAAGATTTATTTTCATCATTGAGAAAATTCATAACTTCTTGCCAAAGGGCTTGTTTCCGTTCTACGCTATCTGGGCCATAAACATTAACCACTAAAACATTATGGGTTTTGAAGAAAACATTGAGACCTTGTCAATTACAACTTTGTTGATCTATCCAAACATCTACCTTTGATTCATCCCATATCACTCCTACACCATCTAAGGCTCCCATCACTTCAACCAGCTCACATCTCCACCATTGTAGGTAATGTGAAAAAGACACACAATCTTCACTCTTAAGCTTAGTTTCATGTAGTAACATTATATCAGGTCTCATTTGATCAAGACATCTCTTGATCAGATGCCTCTTATCAAGGGCATTGCACCCCTTGACATTCCTCTATAAGATCTTCATCCCTCCTAGGAAGATTTAAGTTTGCTTTGGCATGCAACACATCCAACCATTTCTAACAATTCCTTTGTTGTCCTTGCACCTCTTCTCTTTTTTCACCCACATCCACTTTTATCGAGATAACTATGGATAATCCAAAATGCTCTTACCCCTAATGCCTATTAAGGCATTCAAGCCCAATTCATCCATAACAGATTCCTCTTCCTCATATCTCAAACTATTGTCTTCATCACTAAAGTGAGTACCATGGATCTAAATTCTTCAAAGGATTTCTCTAGATTCCTAATTAGTGAGATCTCAATGCATTTAAAAATCACTTTATCTTTAGCTAGGGTGCATTCTCTTCCTTCCACACACTGTATATCAATATTATTATGCTCATCCCTTCTATGCTCTTTCTCCTATTCTAGGTGGGATTCCAACATGGGAATTCCAAATCCTGCATCCATATGCTCTATTTGTTACTTAGAACTTTTTAGAGAATTCCAACAAATAGTTTCCTCTTTATCTTCCAGCATCAAAATTATATTTTGTCCCTCCACAATCCTAGTACCTACCTCATGCATTCTCAAATCATCCATATCCAACCCTTTTTCTAAGTACCCAGATTCAAATATAGAATCAATCACTTCTCTTTGCCATCTATCTGAAAGTGAGAAATCCATACTCCTCCATAAATTCTAGTCATTTGGATCATTACTGTTAGTTCCCATGATCGGTGTGTTTAAAACTTCCATCCCATTGTCCTTTCTCAAGGACAATAGTAAATCAGTGAGTGCATTATGTTCCAAACCCTTGCCTTTGTCAATTTCCAAATAATCCTCTAAAGTGTGCCCCCTTCCTTTGCAAGTATGACATGATTCCACCATATCTTCCACTTCTATTATCTACCTCTAAATACCATCTCCTATTTTCAATTCCATGACTTTTGGAAGTGGGTGAACAGATTGCCATAAAATGCAAATTCACGCATACATGCCAAATTCCCTAAATTCCAATGCTTCATCAACCTTAACAAAAAAACCCCAATTTATTGTCTATACTCTTTAGGATTTCTTTGTCCCAATGAGGGAGGTTGTATAGCTGAATTCATATTGGTACCTCTGCTATGGATTCATTTTTTGGGTCAAAGTTTGGTGTCCAATCCTTGATGTAAAAACCCTTACCCCTCGTCATAAATGGGCCACTATTTAATATCAATTCCTTATCCTTTGTAGTTGGGCATATTATTAGACAAAACCCATTCAAGAGAGTCTTTAACACACACACCTTCCATCAATGATCATTACACCATTGTCTAACTCTTGAGAAAGTCTGCCAAGGCCCACTCCATTTCACGAAGAAAGCTTTTTCCTTATAAAAATTTACTCAATCAGCCCATTCCTTATGGTCTATTAAAAAAGAGACTATTTTGGAATGATCAAAGTTGTTACTCACCTTTGACACCTATTGTGTGTTTACTTGATTTTTTTAGGTGCCAAAAATTTGATTCAATTTTTTTGAAGTCAAATGAGCCCCTTGTTTGCATAGCCGCAAATCCCCATTTATTTTTGAACTCAAAATTAGTCTGATTCAAGCCTCCATTTTTAAAGTATGAGCTATGCATTTGAGGGTTTGTCAGAGCCTTCCATGCTTTGTATGGTGGATGTCAGGCTTTGTTCTAATACACCTCTCCATATTACTTTTGAAATGACCATTGATCCTGCACCTTTCCATTGTTGCAAAACCCTAGTTCCCTACACATACTCCACTCTCTCCAACTCTTCGCCATCTTACAAATCCTTAAACTAATTTACCTTTTATGTTGTAGTGTGATTTGATACTTATAATGGTCCATCATGGAACCAAAATGACCCGAAAATTATACCCGTAATATCTATATTGCTACATAATCTTGACAAATATCACTATCCATAGATGCACAATTACAATACTTTAATCCCAAAGATTAACACTCAACAAAGCAACAATCAATATTGGTAAAATAAAAAGACAAGACTTAACTTTTCTAGAGTTAAATCAATAAAGGGACTTCATATAGAACCAACATTCACCTTTGATTGATATTCAAGAGTGAAATCAAATCATACATAATAGAGAAAAATAAGAATTTGGACTATATTAGAATTTGGACCATATTTACTCCTATTATAATGAATTTTTAGGTACACACAAAATTTGATGCAACCTTTTGTAAATAGCCTTTCAATCTATTTTTTTAATTACCATCTTCATACTAAACACTTTACAAAAAGAAATTGCAATCTATTATATTCACAATTTCATGGTCTATATATGCATGCTTGACAATAGTATATCAATGCATTAATTTTTTTCCCATGTTCCCAACATGTACTTTTCTTAACATAAACTTTCTATCTTCTACAATATATACCTTTAATATAAGATAAACCTTGCCTTTATGATATAAGTGCACTATCTTCTTGTTTATATGTATAGGAACCAAAAAAATGAACAACTAAAAACCTCAATCCAAAGTTATTTCAGACAAAACCAACTGATATTAACCAACTATATAATACAAACATTTTTCAAATGTTTATACAATATTGTATTCAAGACTGTAATTGAAAACTATACATACAAACAAAAATATTTTATAAAAAATAGTAGAATAAATTAACATATCTTCTAGACACATATCATATTGTACTTTTAAACACAAATATAGATATATAATTTTCTCTGGACATAAAAATTACACCTTTTTTTATAGCAAGAGTTAATTATTAACATTGCCTAAATGATTGTTGAGAGTAAATGTGTATATATTGGCAATGTCTTATAAATGCATAGATTGAGATTGAGATGTTCATGTATGGTTTTGGCTATGGAGGGGCCAAAATGCATATGATTAGACAATTTGTTTGTATTTTTCAACTAAATTAAAATTCATAAAAGCATTGTACTGTAATTTTCAAATTAATTAATAAATGCAAATAAAATATCTAATCAAATGTATTTTGGCTCTGCATAGACATCATGTATCCTTCCACCTGCTTAACTTAGAAAAGTTTGCTTAAACAACAGTTTAAAACACAAAGTACTCATTCTTTGGTGGAAGGGTACAATTGCCCTAAATTTCATTCTGACCTTGACATCGATTGAGAGGTACTTGGAGGTGGCCGCTCCACATCAAAAAAGCATTTAACGTTCGAGAATCTAGTCAACGAAAAGAGCCAAAAACGAAACAGAAATATTTTTCTATGGTAGTGGATGCCAAAATTGATAAGCACTAACTTGAATTTTAAAAAGAAACATCGAATTTAAATCTATTGGAAGTTTCACAACTTGAATCTATGGGCGAAACCTGTGAAAACCATGGCTATGACAAGTGGAACCTTAATATGATGCAAGAACATAGACAAAGCTGTTAAATTATTATATTCTTATCATTGTTTATTTTGCATTGGAAGCCACGGAGCGCTGCAGAGTAAGGCATTAGGATTTATTATTGCTCTGTGTTTTTAGAATTTCAAAGGAAAAAAATAACGAGTGATTCGAGCAGACACCATGGAAGCTCTGAGAGGTCCCAGCAAATATGATGAAGAACCTAGTCGTCATCCATCTCTCACAATCAATTTCGAGGTGCTCTATAATTCTTTTGAATGTTTTTGTTTGTTCGTTAATGTTTAATTTAGAATCTAAATGTAAACATCCATTAGTTGAAGAAAAGATATGATTAAGATAGTATCAGATAGCACCAGTTTATATGTTTTGAGTAGCTGTGATTTTTTATTATTTTTCATTTCAAAAGTTTCTAGTGCATGGGATTGAACTTGCGATGGAGGGTTATTGCATGTTTTAGTTTTTGATCCTAAACCCAGTTTACTTTGGAAACTATTTGTGTTTAAGTCGAATGGTAAGATTTAGATATGATCATTAACCAAACTCTTACTGTACTGAGTGGTACATGTCATGTGTCCTGTCATAAACATCCAATGCCCAACTTCTCATTTGTGGACAAGGGTTGGCATCATGCTTGTTTTGTGATTGCATTCTCTGCTTTCGAAAGTGTTGATTCATAGTTACAGTATTCTAATACCAAATTAGACAGAGTGAGATTTCAAGGTCTTATTTATTCTCAATGATTCTTATCAATTTTGATTTCAATTTACATCTAGTGCCTTATGTCATGTTTGAGTTGTGTTGCCCTCTGCTTTCAAAATAACTGTCATGTCAGTGTTGACTTGTCACATAGACGTAGTACTAAAATATTCACCCGTAACCAGAGATTCATGTTTTAGTTGTGTTCTGATTATACTCTTTCCTTTCAAAATAGTCGAATAATGGTTAAAATACTTTTCCACGTTACATATAGGCTTTACCCAAGTCATTATTTGAATTCTGTGTTTCATTTCTATATTCATTTTTATTCAACACTTAGTTGAACATGTCAAGGAAGTTGTTTGAAGAAGAAAATACTGTAAAGGTTATAGATTTTCTGATCAAGATACGCAGGAGAAAAGTCAAGTTACAGAAAGATAAAGAAATCTAGTGGGGCCCTCTGTTTGGACGTTGGTGCTTGTTTTATTGACTAGCTATCCATAGGTTCCATAAATTGTTTGGCCTCATAGACGTTATTAAAAGATTTCATTCATTCATTATAGACTAAAGTCGTGATTGCACCATCTCTTTCAAGATTCAAGTACTTTTCCAAATCACTTACAGCCTATACTCAAATCCCAATTTGTATTGTTGATGCCATACTTTCATTTAATTGCACTCAAGATATCTTTCCTAGTGCCTGGGCTCTTCGCAGTTTCATTCAATACTCAAAGGAAAACTAGGACAGTTGACTCTCTGAGTTTGAGATCAATTTTTCTATTGAAATTAAAACCAAGAATAAAATTTCATAATTTTCTGATGCTGTCTGGTGCTCTCAGGGTAAACATGTAAGAGAGCCAAAAACACCAATAATGCACCTTGTATTTAGTTATACAAGTAGTTATTCTTAGTTGGGTTCTTTTAACTTAGTTTACTTTTTTAAAGTCTATTACCAATTTGTTTTCTGAGACTCAAATTTTAAGCTTTAGCTTCTAAAGTCATTCTCAAGTCATGGAAGCCTCCATTTCTTAGGAAGCCTCCTTTCATTAGACCCAGCCTAAGAGATTAGGCTGTTTTTTCATATAATTTAAAAATTCTTTTATGGGATAAATTGTTTATATATTTATTAAAACAGAATTATTTTTCCTAATTTTTAGTCCCACCCTTTTTCACTATAATTAAACAAAATTTTGTTCATAAAACGACGCTAATCCCCTCAAATTTGGGTAAACTCCTTTGAGCTTTTTCATCTTTCGCTATATAACTCAGAGGGCACCATTTCCCCTCCAAAGATCAGCTCTGCAACTCAAATTACGCCGTTCCTTAGCATCTCCAATCCATTTCAGCGGACATCAGCCTGTCTGGAAGAAGACAATTTAATGAATTCAATACAGTCAGCAATGGCCTCCGCGTAGAAAGAATTCGATTCCCTGTAACAGGGGCGTCGCACAGGGGCAGAGGAGGACACATAAGAACGCCTCTTAGAACGCGCAACTGAGTTGAAGCCAAAGGCAGTTTCTCCAAGCAAAACGAGCAAGGCCATCATACGACCATACGCTTTCTTCATTTTCTCCAACGTGCTGAAAACTCGAGACCTGGAGTGCGGCCTGCACCATTTTTGTGAAATTGGAAACGTAGAACAATTGTATTTTTCAAAACAAATTAATATGGCTTTTGTATTCATTTTCGTGACCGTATTCTTAATCTTGCCGTTTTAGTAGCCATTCTACTTTTTCATCTAAAAGTTTATCAGAGATTAGTTTCTGTCAGTGTACAGAATTTTGTGATTGCATCTATTGGTAATTGTGGTTCATAATACAGCATTTCTATGAACTAGCATGGTTCTTTCTCATAGTTTCTGTATTCATTTAATTTATTTTCCCTCAACGTAATTCATACACAATAAATGTTACAACATGAATGCCTTCTGTTTGTATCTTAACTAAAGTATGAAAGAAAGTTCTGATGACATTTTTGCTACTTTGCTAGAGTATGTCTACAGATACGCTTTTAGGGGGTTTTGTTAAAAGTGTGGGAAGTCTGTTTTTCACAAAATCTTTCATTTTGGAGTCTTAGGCACCAAAAATTTGGGAAATGGAAAACCTTATTTGTTAATCTTCCAAAATACCTCCCACATTGAAATTTTTTGTTGGTATTTTAGGGCACATATCAAGAAGAAATTTAGGGTTTCTTTTGTTTAGCATAAAGGAAGTCCTCATTTTGGGCATGAGACTAGCAAGTGCATGCTTCATTTGTTTACCACATAACAAATTTTTGAAAGAAGAATGGACATGTTGCATGAAATTAAAGTGTGAAGATGGTATGTTGAGGAGGTCTTTAGGAATGAAACACTAGGTGGAGACCAAAAATAGTGAATAGATCTATTTATATTTCGGTGTTGTTTCATTGTTATAGGGAATCATTCATAGTCATCAATGTTGAGTGTTTCGATATGAAGAAATATGTTTCAATATTTTATCCAACCACCTATAAGTTCATGGAATCCTTATAAAAAAGTTACATGCTAAACAAGGTTATAGGTACAGTACTAAGATTGGCAAGGTTTTTTTGTTCATTAGTTCTTAATAAAGTCCAATAAAACCAAGTTAGTGATTATCATTTGATTGTTTCTATCTACATTATCAGCTGGTTGTATCAATAGGTGAAGGTATGTCTTCATAAGTACTATGAAATGTTCAAGTCTCTTATATTAAAAGTCTTGTCAATATATTTGTTGTTAAGTCTACAAAGTCCTTACAAATTATTTTTCGGTCCATAATGCTTTGGGTTGCTTGTTGGAAAAATTGGTGTCTCAATCTTGCAATAATAAAAAGGTATTGTTGATAAAAGGTTACTATTGATACGTGAGTGTGGGGGTATGCAAGGAGGGTACCCCCTTGCAAACTTCAGTCCCCTTACTGACTGGGGTTCAAGGACAACACATGGCAGTTTTTGTGGGCAATGCCCCCAAAACAAAACATCATTTATAATTTGTAATTTAGTGAATCCTAACCATTTATCATAGGTCATAAATCTAACGGTAGATATTTTGTGTGCTTTGTTTTCTTTAGAAGGCAATCCTATATTATGAGGTTGTTGCCTTATGACTAAGTAGTGTGATGCATTCTAAGAGTTTGGTAGCTTTTGGGTTGTCTCTTGATCTTCATTGGTGACGCTCTTGTGAGAAGCTTTATTTGCAAGTATAATGTAATATGTTATTGATTTTTGAATAATATATTGGGCAAGTTTTGGAGTGTAGGGTTATTCACCCAAAAGGGTTTTCCCCATGCAAATTGTTGTCTTGTGGTATGCATGTATTTATGTTTATTTCTATTGAATTTCTATAACTCTTGTAAGGATCTGATAATTTTTTTGCATGACCCTCCTCTCAAGGTTAGTAGAGGAATTTGTTCTACTACCTTAGCTTCTTTATATTACTAAGCCTTATTGTCAAACTCTTCTTAAACTATTAGAACCTTATCAAGGATTCAATGCCCTTGGAGAAGTAAAGAACCATAATAATAATGAAATACATTCTCTACATACTCTTAATATAACAGGGAAATTCACATCGATCATTAATAAGTGTTGAAGTTTAGTGAAAATCCTTGCTCATTCAAAATCAAGAATGTCAAACTCATAGTCACACAAATGCTCTTTAATCTCATGATGGACTATGTAGAGTAGTTCATAACATGTAAGAATGCAATAACAACATTATACATGATGTAAAAGATGTTTTGGCTCAACCACAAAGAGGAAAAGAATTATCAGTGTGACAAAATTTTAGGATATGTTTAAAGAAACTCAAGACAATAATACAGTGAGGAAGGACAATATAGTATAGTCAATAAATGTATAATAACAAACAAGCAAAGGCCTTGTAACAATGAATTACAGTGGTAGAGATTAATAGAGAGCAACATTGTACAATCAAATGGTCCTAATGTACACCCACAAAGAAGTAAGAATATCCTTGTAGGATAAGCTACAAAGTTTAAAGACACAAAGGAAAGTAAACACAACATGAGTTGACATTTAATCTTCTATAACACAATGCATCAAGGACATAAAAGAAATAGTGATGTTGAAGAGATAATAAGTGTGGATTGTTAAGAGAGGAAAATTATTGAAAATGATTAGCTTACAAAATGACAAGGGTAAGACAAAGACACCTAGTGATTTGCCAGTGTTAGTTGAAAGTTACAATTGAAAACACAAAAGGGGACCCTAGAGGATCATGATAAAGATAATATATAGTGTTCAAACTGATAAGTGAAGATAGTCACATCCATGGATATCATGCAAAATAATCGTCATTAAAAGGCCTTTTTTCAAGGATAGATTTGTGAGTCAAATATAATCAAGAAGATAGTCCAAAAGAATAAATTTTGAATAACAATGAAGAGAAGTAGCTCACAATATAAGATATCCATGTGATAGTGATCTCACGAGTTAATGATAATCATTCCAAATGTGTAAAAGATAGTTGACATGGTACACGAGAAAAAGTCATAATATTGAATTTCATGACCAAGACAATTTAGAAGAGACCATGATCCTAGACATTAAAAAAAAAGAGAGAACACTTCAATGAGTTTCTTTATTATGATAATCATATCAAGATGTAAAAGGACACATCACAAAAGAGCAGTTATAGGCCTTAAAAGTTTCCTTTAAGAATGTCAAGTCAAAAGAGTCTAATCAAAATGTAAGCCAACAAAGTTTGTATCAACAAGAAACATTGAAGATAGGGGAGAGGGCCCAATATATGCTCATCCTAATTTTGGGCTTCTCAAAATCCTATGTGGATATTTTGAATTACTCTCAGTTCTTTACAAAAATTTACTTGTCAAGTCCCCTACTTAAAAACAAAATTTCAAGTCTGCTTGGTCAAATAAGATGCCACATCAACATGGTTTTTTGTGAAGACGTGTCCAAAATGATCCCAAAAAGTGATAAGACCAATAGGTGTATACCGAGTCATGTTTAATGGTGTGTTGATGTGGCACCACATGAGTGGTTTTTTTGAAATTTAGAGGCATATTTTTGGGATATGCATTGATGGAACATTTTTAGTACACCACTACACTTGGTCTATTTTGTCCACCTACTATAACATGCATTAGACACCACACATGTATTGGCTCTTCTCCCCTAAATATGCATCAAGACTTCTTTCATTTTCATGAGTACCTTTTGTATTCAACACCTATTATTGTATTTTGTTAACTGCAGATATTCATGCTCATTAGACACCACACATGTATTGGCTCTTCTCCCCTAAATATGCATCAAGACTTCTTTCATTTTCATGAGTACCTTTTGTATTCAACACCTATTATTGTATTTTGTTAACTGCAGATATTCATGCTCATTAGACACCACACATGTATTGGCTCTTCTCCCCTAAATATGCATCAAGACTTCTTTCATTTTCATGAGTACCTTTTGTATTCAACACCTATTATTGTATTTTGTTAACTGCAGATATTCATGCTCATTAGACACCACACATGTATTGGCTCTTCTCCCCTAAATATGCATCAAGACTTCTTTCATTTTCATGAGTACCTTTTGTATTCAACACCTATTATTGTATTTTGTCAACTGCAGATATTTATGATCAAACTTTTTGCTAGGGCTTCATCTTCTTCAAAAATCCCCATTTCTCTCTCACATTCTACTT
>BSBK01009413.1:0-216706 GCA_027943335.1 Chamaecyparis obtusa | reverse complement strand
AACTTGGAGATGTGAGGGAGAGTTTGTAAGCATATGTCTTTAAGAATTTTTGGTTATCTTTGCTTTTGGGAGAGAGATATTTTTGTGAGAATTTCAGTAGTTGAGAAAGGGATTATTTTCTGTGGAATTATTTCTTTCTTTCATGGAGATTTTTGAAAGTGGATAGGGTTTGAAGGATGCATCTCAAGTTTGGATTTGTCTTCTCTTTTGTTTCCTTCCTTCTTCAATTCAACCTTCGTAGGACATGAGCTATGGATTGAATATTTTAGTTACTTGATGTCTCTGATAGATTATGGATCTATTTATATATTACCATAATATATTATATCTTTACTTTTCATTTCTATGGTTATTTTAAAGTTTTGAGTTTTTATTTGTAAGAATTGGCATGTGTTTTCTTAGGGTTTTTAGCAAGCTATTTTTGGAGATCTATTATTATAATAATTTAAATTGCATCTATAGTTTTTATAAATTAATTTTATGGAAGTAAAATTTATAGATCTCAAATGGGTATCTCTCTGATTTTATTTTTAGTGTCAAATTAATGCCTTATTTTTGACATTTTGGCAGACTATGCCTATCCATTCTTGATTCAAAATTTTCTGTCAATTGTATTCGCATGCTACAAGCTGATATGATTATATAAAAGTCTGAATTTGATATCAGAGATTCTACTAAGTCTTATATTTTATTTAAAATTAGTTTGGATATTTTTTATTATGTTTTGTGAAAATTACAATCGTTTTAGTGAAGGCAGGTCTGAACCCTAAACAAAGTTTTCTATTTTAAACTAGAAGTCATAACTTTCTTTCCCACCGTTGGATCTGCCTAAAATTAAAATTGAGAGTCCATAATTATGTTATCTAAATCTCCAATAAATAGATTGTCTTTATTATTTATTTTGTGGAAGATATGGATGACTATTCTATGAAGACAATTCTTTGCATTTAATCCTTGCTCGAAATAATTTAGTTTAAGAACATCAGTAAGTTTTAAAGTTTCATATGGTTACCAGAGGCTATTAGAATTTGTTTTTGGTTAATTAGATCTATTTATACTCTAAATATGTTTATAATATCACTTGGATGTCTTCTTATATGTTTGGAACATTTTGAATGCCATATTGGGTTAAGGGTTGTCAAGTGGACTAGGGACAACGTATATTTTCCTAAACTCAATCAAATGTTGTCATGAAATTGATATTAATTCTTGATGATGGATCTATTATGTTCTTATAGTTTTTATATGTATGTTATGGAACCTAAGTACACTAGGTGAGTGGCTCATAGTGAGGGGCCGGGGCCCTAAGTGGCTATTACCAGGATAACCTACTATGAGTTATTTAATCAAGTGATAACCTAAATAAATGAATTGGAAATGGGGGATTATTGGAATGAGAAATTACACACTAATGAAGATTAATTGTGCCTTGCTCATGCCTTTAGTGCTAGTAAAGACTAAGGATGGGAGTGGGAGAAGGTACCTATGCATAGGTACGACTGAATGACCTTGTCTATATGAGAGGCATTCAGTTTCGCATGTGCCTACTTGGGGCCAGGGCCAAGAGTGGCCAGTACCAGGACAACCCAAAGGGTGAGGGCTATGTGATGACACTCACCTAGCTTGTAGCTTAGAGTCTCTACAAAATTTGATCATGTCTCTGGTAATCCTTGTGGTCTTGTTGTCTTTTCTTTTGTGTGGTGACTTTGGGGAAATTTTATCACCACCTTAGGAATTTCCTAATTGTTACCTCTTGTATGGGCCTTTAGTTCTATCTCCTATCTTAGGGGAGTGGGCCTATTGGTTCCACGTGCTTGGGTGGTTAATATTTATATCGAGGTATTGTTTTTTATTCTTTGTATGATCCTAGCAAATATTCCTTTCCAAATCTGCAGTTGAAGATTTCTTATTGGATATTTTAATATGTTGAGATGTACTTATGTATCTGTATTCATGTAATTTTAATCTCCTAAAAGGAGTCTTGTAGTATTGATGTAATCTCAAGTCAAAGCAATGCATCAGGGAATGGGTAGTTCTAGGTAAAAGAAAGGGAAAAGAATGTGGAATATTAGACATGTTACTAGCATTAAAAGAAAGTGTTTATGTTATTTCTCCTATCCTCTTATGTTTTCCATATGTAAAGGAAATAATCCTAAATATAGTTATATATAATGATGTATCGCAACAATAATGTATTCTCTCTTGATGAAAGGATTTAAGAAAATTATTGAGAAATGATAGATTAGTGATTGGAATGATTAACAATGAATGGTTATGAAACAATGCAATAAAATAGTAACTTGATTATAATGTTAATACTTGGTTCATTTTAATGAAGTACCTAGGATAATGCCTACCTTCATGAATATTAATCTCTTACCTAAATTTTTAGAGAAAAGTGATATAAAGGATAGTAGATGTAGATGAAATCAATATGAATTTATGGAATGAGTTGATAAAAGGAATAATGATGTTGGATGATTAACCTATGTTTAATAAAAGAAATAACTTAGGGACATTTAACTTGATGCCTTAAATGAACGTAGATCTTTTAAGTTCATGATTCGATGGATATCTTATGCATGTAAATGGTTATATGATGTTGCTTTAGTAGCGACGTTAGGGAACCAGTGACGACTGAAGTTCTATAAATCTTACATTCAAGTAGTAGAAAATTATTTCTTCTTTTATAAATAGGAAGTGTGATGATGAATATTATTATAGTTAAAATTTAAAAAAGAAATTTACTTCTTGCATTTTATAGAGGTTTATGTCTTGTCCTCTTGGGTTGCCTGGCAGGGTGTTACATCTGGTATCAGAGCCAAGTTTTATACACTGGGAACTCTGAGACTCATAGCTCACCTATGCATAACCTTGAGTATCTGAACTTTGTCTCTTTTTGGATTTTGTTATTATGCTAAAGCTTGAATCTTAGGAAATGAAGGCTACATTTCGTGTTCTTATGTTGTATTGTCTTACAAGGGCACACCTATTCCTCTATGATTGAGTTATATTCTAAAAATTACTTATGTTTTTCATAATGAGATCAATGATGTGTTAAGTGGATGTTTCCTATAATAATAATAGAATGGCAAAGAATTCTTGAGAGTTGTGTTTGTTTTCTTGAAAGGTACTGGTATCTCTAGAAAGGTCAAAAGTTAAAGGATACTAAATGTTTTGAATCTTAATTCTGGTAGTAGATAATATTACCCCCTGATCCTACCTATAATATAATGTTGTGCACTCTATCTTCTTACAAATACCTAGTTGAATTTTATCCTACTCAAGGTATCTTAGAAATAGATTTTTTTTGGATCCTTAAAGAAAGAAATGATTGTGGTAGTACTTGATAGGACTGAAAGGGCAATAATTAAATTACATGGCTAATAATATGTACCTAAGAAAGAAGTGAAAAAAATAAATAAATAAGGAACAAATAATCTACTCTATCCCTCTCTCTCTCTCAAAAGAAATAAGTCTTGCATGACTAAAATTGTTTAGACAAGGCAATAATATATCAGGAAAATTTATAAATAATCAATTAGGAAACCCTTGGGTGAAGGACCTATGTCCCCAAGATTTTATCATAGGCTATAATTCACATTTTCATTTAGGAAGAGGAATTTTTATCCCTATCTTGGTAAGAAGTTATATCCTTTCTGCATATCGTATTAAATTGCACAAAAAGGACTTAAGATAAAGTAATCAAGAAATTCTAGAGAAAAGTATGTGCGATGATGGATTATCTATAATAATGATGGAAGTTGTTTTTATTATATATGTCTTGCAAGATGCCTAGTGAATAGTTAGGATCCTAGATGGGTATTTTGGAAACAAATTCATGTTTTGTATACATTGTGATCAACACCATAGTAGTAAGAAATTAACAACATTAAGTGATTGATCAACTATGAATAAGGAGTTGTTGTGGCAAATAAATGCTATAAGAATGTACCTTACTCAATTTCTACTTAGAACTGATGTTATCTCAAAATTTTAAAGTGTATGAGGGTAATGTTTCAAATAGGTAAAGGGTAGAAATTAAAGTGATGTATAGTAGTTAATGTTATTAATTTAGATGTTGTGGTTATGAAGATAGTAGTAGGACTTATATACTTATTTCTCTCTTGATGGATCTATGATCATTATGCAATAAAGAATTTGAAATAACTCTTAGGAAAATGCTATATGGAAATTGCCTGACATGCAAATTAGGGAAAAGTGCATAGATAAATAGTAAGCTTTCAGAAGGGATCCCAACTTAATGAATAATAGTGCAATAAATTGTAAATTGTTTAGATCTCCTCTAGGGTGTGAATGTGTTTTTGGAAATCAAGCACTACAACTATTGTGAAAGATGACTTAGAATATGTATATTGTAAAATTTGTGTGTCCTATGTCATTAGAATTCTACTTAAAGCTTTGATGGAAAAGAATATTTCTTATAAAACTGTGTGTTAATGCAAATGGTAAGTTTCAAGTATCTAGATTGTTTTATTTTCATGATTACAAAAGTAAATAAAAATTATTTGATGTATTCCCTTCATGATCATAACAAATATAAATATTAGATACCTCTCTATGTTTGGTATTCATAGCTTGTAAGGGACACAAATTTTGGACCTTATTTGTAATAAGGTCTCACAAGTTGTATTATGTAGGGTTAGATTATGTCTCAAAAGCGAAAATATATCATAAATTATTTTTTAAAAATTTTTGTTATATAAATTTATTTTATACTGGTTACCATATATAGGAACATTGATATTGTGAAAGGAACTATTAATCTCAGTTGGTAAAACATGCAATTCCCTAATATATTGATATTAGTGAGTAAACATGAATACCTTAAAGTTTCGACTTGATAATAATAATTTTGATGTAATTTCAAGTATCTTGTTAACAAACTTACTACATAAAGTGATAGAATCACATAGGTAATTATTTTTGAAAGTCATTACTAATTGAACTGAGTTAATCTACACTAAAGTTGTAATAAGATAGGATTTACAAAAACACTTGATAGGAGAAGATGTAGTGCAACTCTAATTCATATTCGGTAAAGAACTAAAAAGGTAAGTAAACCTTTCATCACTTATAGTCAATTGTTAGTTGATGTTTCTAGATGTAAATATGCATAGACGTAAATATATAAATAATATATGTGGTTGTATGACTTTCATAAATATATAGTTTAAAATGTTGTGAATTACAAACAATGTAATTTCATTTATGTAATATTTCACTTTACAAATCTAAAAGAAATATAATAAATATTTTTAAATTAAATATGTTATTGATAAAAAAGATCTTTATTATTTTTCTATGTATTTAAAAATAAATAAATACATATATATAATTTTAAATAGTTTTTACATATTTTAAATATTTTGATTATAAAATAAAAGCTTTATTTATTTTATTATATTCTTTTATCAAAAAGATTATAAGAACATTATTATACAAATGAATTTTACAATAAAATAAATAAATAAAATAAAGAAAAGAAAACTAAGCTATCATTATAAAAATAAAAATAAATAAATAACTAGGTTAAGGAATCTTATTCCTTAGTAAATAATCTTAACTATAACTTAAGATAATCCTACGTATGAGGAATTAAATAGATAAGACTAAAAGTATAGTTTGTTAATTAATTTGAAGATCTCTCAATAACCTTTTTGACAAAAAGATTAATCAAATTTATTCATAGGAAGAAATCTGTTGGTTATGGAACCGTTTCAGTTTTCTGAAAACAACTATATCTAATGGAAGAAATAAACACAGGAGGGGGGGGGGTGATATAGAGGATAGGAGACAAGTTTAGAGGGAGCCATCGATATTATGTGTTAATGAAGTGTAATATTAATATAATTTCAGATTTCATGATGTCTTTTGCTTTATATCTCTTTCTGTTCGAAATCAAGAATCTCTTATTAATGTTTAGTAGAAATTGATTGGAGAACTCATCATTAATGGAGTACTGTCATATGTTTTGGTTTCCTTTATAAAGAAAGGAAACCGATAGGTTGAAATGCACTACAAGTGAATGGAATTTCAGATATTGATAAGCATATGGATTTTTTTTCACATGAGTAAATTTAGAATTTGGGTTGTGACTGTGATGTGAGGATTGAATAAAACTTTTGCCTCTAATCTGTTGTTTTATGACAGTCAATTTCAGTCTCGGTACAGAGACCGTAACTTTAAATTTAACTGTTGGATCTTCACGATTTTGAAATATGTTTGACAAAATCTAGTTTGGAATAAATTTACCAGAGCGATCGGGAAAATATAGTCTGGTTGGAAAGTTATAAAGGACTGAGTACGGCTCTATACAAAATGAATGTTACAGATTTCCAGCAGAGCTATTTGCATTCAGTGCCGTGGGATGATCGGGTAAAGCTTGGAAAGAAGGTAAGATTGGATCCAATTAGTAATATTAACTATTTATGTAATGTTCCATTTATTTCAATTATAGTTAAGAACTATAGGATACTAGTTTGCCAATTTAGGTATAATATTATCGGATAAAATAAATAGATATTCAAATATTATTAGTTGTAAAAATCAATTCTTTTAGGTGTAAAAGATAGGCTATTGACATTCTTTCATATTCTTTTTTTTAGATACATTATTATTATTTACAATAAATAGAAGTAGTTATTATTGTAATATATAAATAGAAACAAGAAATGTGTGATTACTCTTCGAATGTTAATTGTTAAAAATAAAATAAAATAAATACAATTAGATATATAAGTAAATCTCCTAAGTTGTTGACAAATTTGTATAATTATTAAGGATATAGTGGACGCTAGAAGGTTAGATGTATGTCTAGAGATACATGTGTGTGTGTGTGTGTGTGTGTGTGTAAGAGTTTGTGTAATGGTCTCCAATGGACAACCCTTTATGATTAGGAACTAGAATGAAAGGTGTTTGTTACTAGATGACATAGATTTACATAAAGATGCACATAAGTATTAGGGAATTTAAATAAGTTGTATATATGTACTCATCTATATATATATATATATATATATATATATATATATATATATATATATATATATATATATATATATTATTCTCTCTAGATGTGAGACTATATTATCTTGTATATTAATTTTTCTGTTGTAAATATTGATGTCTTGGGTTTCATTTAGGGGTTACTTATATTATTTGTAATAATATATGAGGTTAGCATAGTTTGAGATCAACCCCCTTATATGCTCCTATCTTTCTCTTGGTCATTTTGTATATTCTTGAATACTTTTGTAGATTTTATACATGTGCATACACTTATTGGATTGTGTTCACTTGTACCCTTATTCATATTACACATTTTTGGTAGTTGATATAAGTTTGTTCTAATAATTATATGCTTGTTGTGTCTTATTGTAGTTTCTTATTGTTATGGTTGCACACTTGTAAACATGTTCTTTGTAATATTAATAATTCTTATTTTAATTATGGATAACTTCTTAATCATTTGATTTGATTTCATTGTAACTAAGTTTACCGTTAGAGATAGAAGAGGTTTTAAGCCTATGTCATGATTTCATGAGATTACATAGGTATATTTTTCTATGATGATGCTATTAGTGATTATAAAATACATGACAATATCTTAGTGGGATATATGTATTTCACTCCTATGTTTGCTTGGAAGGAACTTTAGTAAATACTATGATTAAGGAGGTTTCATGAATACTATATCAGTGTGAGTTAAACTATGTTTTTGAGTTATGAAATTTGTATGAAGTTTTCAACTTTAAGTCTAGGAATTTCTCCTTGTTCCACCTAAGTGGGTGGCAACCGAAGGGAAAACTGTCTAGGGGACAAGACCCTAGAAAGGGTTGCGTACTCGCTTTCTTGATTTTACAAATAGATAGTCTAGAATGGGGAGAGTCGAACTACGAAGTCTCTGAGCGTGAACATAGGCAAGGCCATCGATGATGAGCCCCCGAGGCTTAGGTCCAGTCCCTTAGGGTTTGTCTTTAAGTTTATAATGCAATGATTTCACTCCTTAATAATGATTCTCATAGCTAAGTTATCAATAAAACATTTATTTGTAATATAATATATCTAATGTTTACATCTAGTTGTTTAGACATATGTGTAGTTACAGGTGTTGGACATGGTGGTCAGCATGTAAAAGAAAGTTAGCAATATTCAGGTATGCAAGAATAATAATTTGTTAATTGAGCAAGACAAGTAGTATAATCTCTTTATTCTCTTGACCTTTTGTAACATTAAATAAATCAAATTAGATTATGTTCCGCTACTTTATTGAAAAAAAGTATTATATATTGTGTATGACTTAATGAGTATAATGTCCTTGAGCCAAGGGTTCCTTGGTGGGGCATTACAGAAGAATGTGTACAGTCATTAAATTAGGTTCTAGAATAGTAATAATATAATTCTGTTAGATAATGTGTGATATATAGTTCATATTCTCGACTTCCAGGAGTAAGTCAAATCTTAGTGGGGGAGGATGTAATACCCCTCTAACCCTAATATAAGTTTTGTGTTTTTGAAAGAATTAAGATCTTTCGATGTTTTCTTATAGCTTAAGTTGTACATGATACTTGTTTGATCTATTCCTATAGTTGTTTATAATAATTTCATAAGCTAGTACTCAAGGATTCTAATATCAGACATACTATCTAAACATATCATTTTGTATGTATTTATCTCCGTGTATGTATTGAGTACCTTCAAGACCTTTATGAATATAGTTAGGATGTTATATGATATGTACTTGATATATATATATATATATATATATATATATATATATATATATATATATATATATATATATATATATATATATATATATATATATATATATATATATATATATATATATATATATATATATATATATATATATATATATATATATATATATATATATATATATATATATATATATATATATATATATATAAGTGATTATTTATATTTTTCTCTATTAAGGTTACTTTGGATGAATCTTGTATCTCACTTGATGATTTAATTATGTTGATTTATTATTAGTATTAATAAGAGACTAACACAATGCTTGAGACTCTAACCTTCATTATGATGATGCTAGATGCTTTGAGTGTATATATATACATGATGTGTTTTCATGATTCAGTACAAAGTCATAGTTACTCACATAGTTGAGGTCCACGTGATGTATCGATCCTGCTCATCTATCTACAATGTCTTCTTTTATATGTATATATGTGCATATGTATTTCTTCTTTGTGATGCAGGCTTGTAGGTACCGGGCATCGACTTCACTTGAATTCATAGGTCTGAGTGTGCTCTCAAATCCTTGATGGTTGTTGTTATGGAGATAGTACTAAGGCCCCTACATGAGTCTTCCTTTGTCATTATTACAATTTGGGAATATTAGGGTTCCTTCTTTGTCAGTCAACCTTTGGGTGAAAAACCCAAATTCAGCACACCCAGTTGGGCATGGTTGTAGTTAGTGCCTTGTGGCCACTTGAATTCATTTGGTTGTATGATTTGTTTACTCATTTTATTTATTTCTCCTTCTCGGTATGATACTTAGTTAATCTTTCTAGGTTGTGTTTCGGGGTTTCATGCTTGGTCAGGAGTTTGGCTTGACTTTTCTTGTTGACTTTGGTTGACCTTGTTTGATCTTATGGTTTTCTTGATATGTTTCATAGTCAATTTTTTTGGCATCTTTGGATGATTAGATTTATTTTGAGGCATGTGATCTTGTTCTACCTCAGTGTTATATCCTATAGTAATTATAAATAGATAATAATATTGTGATCTATTACTTCATAATCATATAGATTATAGTGTTTGGTATTTGGCATATATATATATATATATATATATATATATATATATATATATATATATATATATATATATATATATATGTGTGTGTGTGTGTGTGTGTGTGTGTGTGTGTGTGTGTGTGTGTGTGTGTGTGATTTTATGTTAATTATTGTAGATATTGTTGATGGTGTATATTTTGGGATTAATGTAAAGTATAGTATTATTAATAATTAAATATTAAATAATATGAGGTATATTATTCTCAATTGTTAATTATTAATAATGTGGATAGGTTATATATATATATATATATATATATATATATATATATATATATATATATATATATATATATATATATATATATATATATATATATATATATATATATATATATATATATATATATATATATATATATATATATATTGATGTAATTAATGATGTCATATTCCTATATGTTAGGATAATATTACATATGTGTATGAATGAATACAAATCATCTTTTATTGTATATTTGAGTAATATAGTTGTATGATATTAAGTTATTTTATAATACCCTTTAGTTACGATTTAGTTGGGAGTTGGTTACTTTTCCTCTCAACCTTTGGAAATCTATTTATATGCACTACTTTCTCATTTGAAGGGAGGGGATTTTTAGGGCTGAAGCATTGAGGAGAGGATGGCCTTACTTTTCATGGAGATTTTGGAGAGAAAACTTGGAGATGTGAGGGAGAGTTTGTAAGCATATGTCTTTAAGAATTTTTGGTTATCTTTACTTTTGGGAGAGAGACATTTTTGTGAGAATTTTAGTAGTTGAGAGAGGGATTATTTTCTATGGACTTATTTCTTTCTTTCATGGAGATTTCTGAAAGTGGATAGGGTTTGAAGGATGCATCTCAAGTTTGGATTTGTCTTCTCTTTTGTTTCCTTGCTTCTTCGATTCAACCTTCGTAGGACATGAGGTATGGATTGAATATTTTAGTTACTTGATGTCTCTGATAGATTATGGATCTATTTATATATTATCATTATTTATTATATCTTTACTTTTCATTTCTATGGTTATTTTAAAGTTTTGATTTTTTGTTTGTAAGAATTGGCATGTGTTTTCCTAGGGTTTTTAGCAACCCATTTTTGGAGATCTATTATTATAATAATTTATATTACATATATGATTTTGTTAAATTGATTTTCTAGAAGTAAAATTCATAGATCTCAAATGGGTATCTCTTTGATTTTATTTTTAGGGTCGAATTAATGCCTTATTTTTTACATTTGTGGCCGACTATGCCTGTCCATTTTTTATTCTAAATTTTTTGTCAAATGTATTCATATGTTACAAGCTGATATGATTATATTAAAGTTTGAATTTGATGTCAGAGATTCTAATATGTCTTATCTTTCATTTACAATTGGTTTGGATAATTTTTATTATGTTTTGTGAAAATTACAATCATTTTAGTGAAGGCAGGTCTGAACCCTAACCAAAGTTTTCTGTTTTAAACCAGAAGTCACAACTTTCTTTCCCACCATTGGATCTATTTATACTTTGAATTCATTTATACTTTGAATATGTTTATAATATCACTTGGATGTCTTCTTATATGTTTGGAACATTCTGAATGCTTTATTGGGTTTAGGGTTGTGAAGTGGACTAGGGACAACGTATATTTTCCTAAACTCAATCAAATGTTGTTATAGAATTGATATGAATTATTTATGATGGATCTATTATGTTCTTATGATTTTTATATGTATTTTAGGGAACCTAAGTACACTAGGTGAGTGGTTCATAGTGAGGGGCCGGGGCCCTAAGTGGCTAGTACTAGGATAACCTACTATGAGTTATTTAATCAAGTGATAACCTAAATAAATGAATTGGGAATGGGAGATTATTGGAATGGGAAATTACACACTAATCAAGATTAATTATGCCTCACCCATGCCTTTAGTGCTATTAAAGACTAAGGATGGGAGTGGGAGAAGGTACTTATGTATAGGTACGACTGAATGACCTTGTCTGTATGAGAGGCATGTTGGTTGTGGATTATTCCCTTTGATCTTCAACTTGCAGATTTACACTTTGTTTGATAATGTAAATGAAACTTTGACTCTATCACCACTCCAAACCATAAAGGAGAGGGCCAACTGACAAGGATAAAATTATCCTTCTACTCTTTGAGTTTCAATGCTCAAGCGAGTGTACCCTTGACCCACTTCTTCAAAGGAGTCTCAAAATGATGTATACAATGCTCAACACAAGTCTATAAAAGGTTTATCAAATGAATGTTTATGTTTGTGTGGTTGCTAACCATGACTTCAAAAGAAAGGACCAGTGCCTTATCCCAGGGCTAAGAGTCACCCAACTGTATACTTCAACTAAATACCTTAAGTTAAACACAATGGAAACCAGGCTAAGTGCTTTGCCTATTACCCGTTTCCCTCAAGCACAAGGACATCAAATTCTATACCTGGCTGCAAACTCACTAAATTCACCTAGAAGGCTTTAATCCTAACTTTGTTAGGAACTCAAAGATAAATTCAAAATACTCTTTTTTTACCATATATTAACACACTTTGTGACATTAACATATATGAGCTCAAAGACAAGCGAGAAGACATACGCAAGATACAAAATTGGGATTCAAGAATGTTTTCATTAACACAATCAGGATCAACATACAATTGGCATGACACCAAGATGAGAAAAAGGCACCAAATCAGACCTCTATCAGTATATTATAGTAAAAAACCAGGGAGTAAAAAGAACAAGATTTTGGAACCCTTGCAAAATCCAAAATTCTACAACTTATACCACTAGCTACCTTGGGATCCTCAAGATCGGATGCAACAAGCTTCAGACAGCTAGGTTTAGGATTTCAACCACCCAACCTGCTAGAAACGGTCTAAAAGTTGTTACAGGGGTGGGAAAAACATCAAAATTAGGAAAGAGGAAACCATAACTAATCCCTCATCATGAAAATCTTCTTTGCAAGTACAAGGGATCACAAAACTGGGCTTAAAAGGACACCCTGCAAGATGCCTTGAGCACACAATTGCAATAGTACAAGCTCTGCAAATGATCCAACCACACCTTGGACCACACCGTAAATAGAAAACGAGTCATTTCTCACCAAACAGGGTCATTTCTGCAATGAATTCCATAAATTTGGTACTTTCCGATCGCTAGAAGTTCTTAGAAATTCAAATTTGAATCTGCAATGGTCACCATGCAATTCACGGGCTTGTGTTTTAACCAGCCAAACATTTCAGGCTAACTCCGCAATGGCGATGCCAAACAATTGTCGCATGATTGCATAGCCCAAAAATGGGCTATGCGAACATGCAACACGCCATTTCCCACTGCCTTCTCTTAACTACCAACACTGTTGCTGCCACAACAGGGTTTGTCCCACGTTCGCAAGCCAAGAAACTAGCTTACGTGAACATGTGACAAGCCGCAAACATGCACCCAGCCGACTGTCAAATCACTACCAAAAAATCCTCACCTGGACCCGCATTCAAACCTACCATCCTGCCAGCTCAGACCAACCGAAAACCGCCATGACACAATTTGCCACCGAGCCCACCAAACAGCCACAAATAGGCCCCAGGACACATGGCATCCTGTTGCATGATCATATAGCCCAGAGATGGGCTATGTGAACATGCGATAACCTGCAGACCGCTACCGTAACCACCACCACAACCACCACTGCACAGAGTCAACAAGAAATGTCAGTCGCATGATTGCATAGCCTTGCAAAAGACTATGCAAACATGCGACTAACCACCAACAAACCATCGCCACATGAAGATAACACCACCACCCGCCGGCCAATAGAATTCATGCACATCAGCACCCGAAAGACGCCCCACCTCACCACTTGCTAACAGGCTCCAACACCATGTGGCACCCAATCGCATGATTGCATAGCCAAAAATTGGGCTATGTGAGCATGTGACAGCCAACCAAAGGCCACCACGTAACTGCCCCTGGGACCACAGAACTACAACCAGACCATTTTTGCCAACGGGCCCCAAGAACACGTGGCAAGAAGTTGCATGATCACATAGCCAAAAATTGGGCTATGTGAGCATGCAACAACCAATCACAGGCTGCCACATGTGCACTAGTAGGAACATAGCCCTCCGGCCAATGGGCCCCACACGCAAGGCAAGAACTGGTCACATCGTCGCATGTTAGAAAACTCTGACATGCAATCATGCGACAACCAATCACCTTAAAGCATTTGCAAACCCAGGCCCACCACCGATCGCACCTACGCAGATAGGAAATGATGGAAAATAGAAAAATATGCAAGGTCAAAAACACATAGGGTTTTCGATGGAAAAGACTGAAAACACACAAGGTTTTCATAAAAGATTGAAAACATCATGGATTTTTGAAAACACTGTGGGTTTTCGACACTGTGGTAAATTTTGACAATATTTTCAGCAGACCTTAGAATTTGAATATCTTTTTGGATTATGTGATTTAGGAAATGCGATTTGGACTAGAGCTTGGTGATACACTAAAGAGCACGCGGCCAAGATTGTACAACATGAAACACTATGGATTTCCTTTGCAAGTTAAAACTCTGACTACAGGCCGGGTAGGACAACCTCAAAACTTATAGAGAAAAGGCCATTTAAAGATTTTGCAATGACTAGAAAAATAGCCTAACAGTGGCTCCATCTGGGGATGATGGGTAACTTGTGCCCATGTGAGAATTTAGGATTTTTGGGAGAGCAGACCACCCACAAGATAAAATTGCAGAGAGCAAGGAACAAGCAGGGCAAGACAAGCAACAGGACCTGAACCGACAGACCAAGGCAAAACAGGGCAGGGACAAGCAAACTATATATAGAGATTTACATGATGTACAACCCTAACTATTGTTCATGGAAAATCGAGTACTTCAAATGAAGTACTGCTTCAAGAATTGTCCATGAATTGGCAACTCTTGAATATCACCATTAAAATCCTTGATGATGTAAGAATCTTGGCCCCATTTCTCATGAATTAGATATGGCCCTAACTAGATGGGATCAAATTTGCCATGCTTTCCCTTATCCTCCAATCTGGCATTCCAAACTAACACCAAATCACCAGGTTCAAACTTTCTGTCAACAGTCTTTTTATGATATAGATTCTTAACCTGCAACTGCAATTTGGCATTCCTTGCAACTGATTCTCTTCTAGTTTCATCCAACCTAATGAGGTCCTCAATTCTCAACTACATCTCATCATCAATGTCATCATCATACAATTGCACAAACTTATACATCTCCAACAAATTATTCTGAGGCATTCTAGCATGAATTCCATACACTAGGTCAAATGGTGCACAACCAATTGCCCTCTTCATAGTTACCCTATCAGCCCATAAAGCTAATGGCAGCTTTGAATTTCATGCCCTCTTATTCTTTTCAAGAATCCTCTTCAAGATTTTAATCAAGCTCTTATTAGTAGATTCTGCCTGACCATTTCCTTGCGGATGATAAGGTGAAGAATTAGAAATCTGAATTCCCAAACCTTTGCAAAAGTCCTTATATTCAGCAGACCTGAAGCACATAGCATTGTCACTCACTATCCTCTCAGTGCACCCAAACCTTGTAACAATATTGTTCATTAGGAAATCAATTACCACCCTACTAGTTGCATTCCTTGTAGGTATAGCTTCTACCCACTTTGTAAAGTAATCAGTGGCAACTAAGATCCATGAATGTCCTCCACTTGACTTGTTTGGTATCTCCCCTATGAAATCAATTCCCCACAGTTGGAAAGGAGCTTGAACTTCTAATGGTTTTAATGGTACATTACCTAAAAACTTAAGCTTACCAGAGAACCTTTGACAAGCATCACATCTCCTTACCAACTATTTTGCATCCTTGAAGATTGTGGGCCACCAAAATCCTGCTCTCAAGATCTTATGAGTAGTTGTTTTACCCATATAATCTCCACCACAAACTCCCTCATGCATCTCCTTCAACAATAGATTAGCCTGATTCTCATCTACACATTTCAATAGTATGCAATCCAAATTTTTTCTATACAGTTTACATTTCACAATTACATACTTGATGGCCTGTAACTTCAATGTCCTCTTTTGATTATCATTCATACTATCTAGACACCTCATGTTTCTCAAATAGTAAATAATATCCTGATACCGAATACAATCATCCATATCACATGTATAATCAATTTCAGAATGATTTACCTGGTTTGCATCTAGATTGGATTGAGCCATCAGTCTTGCCAATCCTTGACCTCTAACCAACTTAGTGATCTGGATCTCAACATTGAATTCCTGGATCCTATTGATCCATCTACATCTTCTTCCAGACACTTCTTGCTGTGAGAAAATGTCCTTCACAACTGCACTTGGCACAAAAGCAATCACAACTACTCCTATCAAGTAACATCTAAAAGCTTTGGTTTCCTTCACAAGTGCATAAGCCTATTTTTCATTTATATCATACATTAATTTTGCATCCTGCAAAGATTTACTGAAAAATGCAATAGGCTACTCAAAACCATCATTATTCTTTTGTAACAAAACTGCAGCAATATTATGAAAAGATGCAAAAGAAAAGATATGCATTGGGACACTATAATCAGGTGCCTTTAGCACTGGTGCATCTTTGATAGCCTTCTTGATATTCTTCAAAGCCTCATTAGGCTCACCCTCCCAATTGATTACAGATCCCTTCTTCAACATCTTGGAAATAGGTCTAGTGACCTCTGCAAAGTTTGTCACAAACCTCCTTAGAAAATTGACCTAACCAAAGAAGGACTGAATCCCTTTAACATTCTCTGGCCTCTAAATTTTATCAATTCCTGCTACCCTCTCTGGGTCAATTCTCACTCCTTGCTTCCCAACTAAGTGGCCAAGCAACTTACCTTCTATGACACCAAAAGCACATTTCCTTGGGTTTAATGAAATGCCAAATTCCAAGGCCCTCATAAATATTTTCTCTAAATGAGCACAATGGTCCTCTTCCTTCTTGGAATAGGTAGTTAAATCATCCTGATACACAACAAGGAAATCATTAATGAAATCTGAAAAAGGCAACATCCATTGCCCTCTGAAAAGTAGCACCAGCATTTGTGAGACCAAAAGGCATTCTCACATAGACATATGTTCCCGAAGGTGTTCTAAAGGCTGTCTTTAATTATTCTAATTCCTTAACAATGACCTGATTATAGCTAGAGAAACCATCCATCATTGATATCAATTTTGATCTGGTTACTCTGTACAACATAGCCCCCATATTGGGCAAACAATAGTTATCTTTCAATGAGCTGATGTTCAAATTTCTGAAGTCCACACAAAGCCTAATGTCACCATTCTTTTTTCTTATAGGAACAAGGTTTGACACCCAAGAAGAATGTGTTATAGGTTTGATAATGCCAGCATCTCTCAACTTCATTAATTCTTCCTACATCTTGGGTGCCAAAGTAGGATTAATAGGCCTTTTCTTTTACCGGAAAGGTTTAGCATCTTCTCTTAATGGAATAACATGCTGAAATAAATCCTCTCTATAAACCTTTAGGTCATCATATGACCATGCAAAAACATGCCTAAATTTCCTAAATAATTCAACCAAAGGTCTCCTCACCTTTTGAGATATATCTCTACCAATGTATACTTTCTTAGGTGCCTCATGTGATCCAAGATTTATCTCCTCAAGATTAGCATGATCTTCTCCTTTGATATTATTTTGAACTCTATCTTGGTTGTCAAAGATATTCTCCAAAACAACAAGCCCCTTGGGCACCTTGTTAGTTCTAAGCTAAATGACCTCAATGCCTAAGACAACCTCCCTTCCTTCTATTGACTCAACCAAGGTTGAACAATCAAGTTCCTGACCATGATACTGATCCTTGCAATCCATAAACTTCAAAATATCATTATCATCATCAAAAACTTGTCAATTCTCAATATTATCTAGTATACTAGGCCTAGCCTGAATTTCAACATTAGAAATACCAAAGAATGTAACATCATTGGGATTGATTGCAATATTGGCCAACAAGTCAGCCATCTTGTTGTTACTCCTATCCTTCCACTCAATATTGAAGGCATCAAAATGTTCAATCAAATCCCACACAGCATTTCTATATTGTTTCAACCTTATATTCTTGGAAGTAAACACTGACCTAACTTGGGACACCACCAACTCAGAATCACCAACAACACTTATGCATTTTATACCATGCTTTTGTGCCAACCTCAGTCCTAACAACAAGGCCTCATATTCTGCTATATTATTGGTACAAAAGAAATTCAATGTGAAAGATAACTTGTAGGTGTTTACATCAGGAGAAATAAGTAAAATACCTACTCCTGCACCATCTTTGTAGTTTGCACCATCAAAGTACATGACCCACAAATCACCCTTCACAGAGTTAGCACCTACCTCAGTAGAAATAGGTGACAAAACAAGCTCATTTTCAAATATAGGGATCTCTACCCTAAAAGCATTTACATCAGTATCCACAAAACATGTAGTTTTATTATCTATGTTTCTCTCAATCATGTGGCATACTCTTGGCTCTCGTTCAATCTTGACAAACTGGTCATCAATCTTGAAAGTTGCATAGGATAAATCACACTATAAACTTCCACCCATGGCAGCACTCCATCTTCTAGATAGAAACATCCCATAATGAGGGGGGATATCCACCACTAAAACACTCATTGTTAGCTCTTTCTCTAGATATGCTGCCAACCTATATGGCATTGCATTGATAGTCCCAATAACTGGTACCTCCCTCTGATCCATTGCACAACACCTACCCTGCACTGTATCAACTTTAAGGCCCAACCTCTCCATGATTTTGAAAGGCATGACATTATTAGAGGCACCACTATCAATCATACAATTTCTCAACTTCATCCCATTCACAAGAACACTTAAGAAGAATGGGTCAATATTTTCAAGGCTGGCATTGACAAAACTGTCCAAATATATTAGAAGAATTTGAGACACAATTCTCTGAGTAGCAACATCCTTTAAAGATTTATCCTGAGATCCATTGCATGAAGTATCATTTTTGTGAATATTACCAACCCATGCAATAGCTTTATCTTTATGTTCATGGATCGTCAACAATTCTGATAATGGAAACTTAACTTTAATTTGTGACAACACAGATAACATGTCAATAGAGGCAAAAATAGGAATCTCAATCTGCATTGCCTTAACATCCTTTTGCTTGTCTGACACATTAGGTGTACTGACCACCTTCACTTTTTCTACCTTAGCCATTGTGTTAACTAGTTTCTCAATCTCACTAGAGACCTTTTCAATTCCAACTCCCTTAGGCTCACAATGCTTACCTTTTACATTCTTGAATTTTACCATGTGATCAACCTTTGATTTGTTCTCATTAGGTTCTCTAGAGTTGGTACTTTTTATAAACATTCCTATAGCTTTCTCATTTGTATTCCTTGCCACCATGCCTCTAGTTTTTACCTGGGTAATCAGTTCCATAGTAATCCTCTCCATCTCTTCTCTGGAATGTCTTCTCAATTTTACTGGCTTGGGAGAAGAGTTCATGTTACATATTTTTTGATCAATGCACTCACCATCAAAAAATACCTCTTGATGAGAAAGAGCCTGATTATGTCTCTTCACATTTACATCTAGCTCTTCATCAAAATCAGAGTCATCTTCATATCTTAGATATGAAGAAGCCATGTTGCAACTAACATCATCTTATTCTTCTTCTTGTTCTATCTCCTCATTGCTACAATCTTGATTTGCAGCCATAGATTGTGTAACCACACAATGCTCTGCAGAATGAGGGGACTAGCATGCAACACAGCAAGGTACATTCTCCATGGCATTTATTGAAGCTTTATGTAGAGGGTCAGGGACACCTCTGTCATTGTTTCCTCTTGCAGCAGGGACAATAGGCTTGCCATCCTTCCATTGGGTGTTGTAGGGGTAATTCTACAGTCTATTCTGCTTACTGAAATTGTTGTTGAACTGAGGCCATTCATTGGTAGGAGCACTGATGTTCCTATTTGCAGGTGCCTTCAAATCCTTCAATGCATTAAGCACCTTATCCAACTTATCTTCTTCCTACCTCCTAGATCCAACATTCTTATCATTTTCTTTCTTATATTTCTTGTCCCCAAACAACTTTGGGTCATCTCTCTTTCCACCAAACTTTCTTGATATTTTCATGTTGTTCTCAATATTGACAACAATCCTAAAAGAATCCCTAAGAGTTCTTGGTTCTTTATCCCTGAATAAATATCTGATCTTCCCATCAAATGTATTGAAGTATGTAGTTAGATAGACATTGTCATCCAACTGCATGACTTGGAACAACTTGTGCATACCTTTCTGAAATCTCATGTTGAACTTAGCTGCAAACTCATTCTGATTTTTCCTTATGGTATTGAATTCATTCAACATGAAGCTAGCATTAGGCCTATCACCATACTGCTCCTTGAAAATTTTCTGAAAAGAGTCCCAAGTATCAATACACTTATCAAGAAGCCTCTTAAACCAATCTCTAGCATCCTCCATTAGAGATTGAACAAACAATTTCATGACTACATTCTCATGCTCTACCTCATAATCATTAAGAATATCAACAAATAACCTAAGATGCTCTTCACAACTAATAGCATTATTACTAGCAAACTTAGGTACCTTATCTCTAATATCATTTGGAAAAGCATTTGGATAGCCAAGAATTTCATCAAAACTTATTTGCCTATAGCCTTCTAATTGCATAGGTCTTCTTTGAAAGCTCGAACTAGTGTTAACCCTAGGATCAACATTAGCATCTACATTTATCTGTGCATTTGACTGCTGCCTAGGATCTACACCTATCCTAGCAGATGTAGAAGGAAAAGAACTAGTAGCATTACTAAGTGGAATAGTAGTAGTCATAGATGGCATACCTAGTTTAGTAGCAGATGGGCCAAGAGCATTAGCTGAAGAAGCCCACAAAAATTGGATCTTCCTTTTCTTTTCTGCAATGGCAGTGTCAACCTCAGCTCTCTCTATTTCTCTTGCAAGGTCATCATCTTCTTTTCTCCTTCTCTCCATTTTAGTGTCCTTATTTGAATCAAGTGGTGGGATCCCTGGTATTGTCCCTAGTTTGTTTGCTTGGTCACCCACCATCTTCTGCTTTCCTTTCTCATTAATGATAATAGCAGGTCTAGTGATCCTATGCCCATCTTTATCTTTAGGCAAAGGGACATAACTTTGCACTTGTCTAACCATAGGGCCCTCATTTTCAAATTCATGATCCTACAGTAAGCATTCCTGCTCACTCTTCAAGGCATCAAGATCACTAAAAACATCATGCTGTAATGATTTAGGAGTAGAAGCAAGAATCTTGTTTCTCTCCTTCATTTCATTTATTTTTCTCAAAAGAGACTGCCTCTCTATCAAAGCATTTACCTTTTCAGCATCTCTCTCCTCTTGTAATCTTTTATGTATGGCATCCTGCTCTGCCAACTACAACCTTAGGGCATTCAAGTCATTAGGATCTACCATAATGTCATTAGAACTAGATGACATATCCATATCAGGAAGATTTTGATATCAGAAGTGAACTTGCCTATGTCTCATGGGTTCTCTTTTGAATTGATCTTCATTGAGATCCAAGTCAACCTCTAAACCCACATCTCTATTTTCTTCATTTTGACCTACAAGAAAAGGACCTTTGTCCTGAAATGCAGCCTCAGGGGTATCATGAAATCTCTCTTTAGAGTGACCACCTTTTGATATAGAAACTCTATTTTGTGAACCATCCTCACTTGAGGATACATGTGGTCTTCTGGCTCTTGCATTTCTCTATTCTCTCATGGGAGCACTGACAGACTCACCATTCCTTCTAATCTAGCTCTTGTTTCCCTATCTAGGTAATTGCTTCAGAGTGACCTCCAGATTCTTTCTAACATGTGACCTACTATTTCTCCTCTTATCCATGCTTCTTCAATATGTTGCATTGGTTTAAAGCTTTGAGTCGCCACCCACCTAGATGGGAAATCTTCAAAACAACAGGAAAATAAGAACACACTTATACCTTTCTCTTTAGATTCTCCCTAGTAGAATCAATGACTCTTAACAAATGCATATCTTCATACTTCTCCCCAGCAGAGTCGCCATCTTGTTGGTTGTGGATTATTCCCTTTCATCTTCAACTTGCAGATTTACACTTTGGTGGATAATGTAAATGAAACTCTGACTCTATCACCACTCCAAAGTCCACAAGGAAGATGGTCAACTGACAAGGATCAAAGGATCCTTCTACTCTTTGAGCTTCAATGCTCAGGCAGGAGTACCCTTGACTCACTTCTTCAAAAGAGTTTCAAAATGATGTATACAATGCTTAACACAAGTCTATAAAAGGTTTATCAAATGAATTTTTATGTTTGTGTGGTTGTTAACCATGACTTCAAAAGAGAGGACCAGTGCCTTATTCCAGGACTAAGAGTCACCCAACCGTATACTTCAACTAAATACCTTAAGTTAAACACAATGGAAACCAAGGTAAGTGCTTTGCCTATTACCCCTTTCCCTCAAGCACAAGGACATCAAATTCTATACCTAGCTGCAAACTCACTGAATTCACCTAGAAGGCTTTAATCCTAACTTTGTTAGGAACTCAAAGATAAATTCAAAATACTCTTTGTTTACCATATATTAACACACTTTGTGACATTAACATATATGAGCTCAGAGAGAAGCAAGAAGATATACATAAGATAC
The DNA here is from genome assembly GCA_027943335.1 of Chamaecyparis obtusa. Classification (NCBI taxonomy): domain Eukaryota; kingdom Viridiplantae; phylum Streptophyta; class Pinopsida; order Cupressales; family Cupressaceae; genus Chamaecyparis; species Chamaecyparis obtusa. The sequence continues at coordinate 194,140 of BSBK01009413.1, read as the reverse complement.
AAGATTGGGATTCAAGAATGTTTTCATTAACATAATCAGGATCAACATACAATTGGCATGACACCAAGATGAGAAAAAGGCACCAAATCAGACCTCTATCAATATATTACAATAAAAAACTAGGGACCAAAAAGCACAAGATTTTAGAACCCTTGCAAATCCAAAAGTCTGCAACTTATACCACTAGCTACCTCGGGATCCTCAAGATCAGATGCAACAAGCTTCAGATAGCTAGGATTAGGATTTCAACCACCTGACCTACTAGAAACGGTCTAAAAGTTATTACAGGGGTGGGCAACACATGAAAATTAGGAAAGAGAAAACCAGAACTGATCCCTACTCATGAAAATCTTCTCTGCAAGTATAAGGGATCACAAAACCGAGCTCAAAAGGACACCCTACAACATGTCTTGAGCACACAACTGCAATGGTACAAGCTCTGCAAATGATCAAACCACACCTTGGGCCACACTGCAAATAGCAAACTAGTCATTTCTCACCGAATAGGGTCATTTCTATAATGAATTCCATAAATTTGGTACTTTCTAGTCACTGGAAGTTCTCAGAAATTCAAATTTGAATTTGCAATGGTCACCATGCAATTCGTGGGCCTGTGTTTTAACCATCCGAACATCTCAGGCTAACTCCGCAATAGCAATGCCAAACAGTTGTCACATGATCGCATAGCCCAGAAATGGGCTATGCAAACATGTGACATGCCATTTTCCACTGCCTTCTCTTAACTACTGATGCTGCATGTTCACAAGCTAGGAAACTAGCTTACATGAACATGTGATAAGCCGCAAACATGCACCCATCCGACTGTCAAATCACCACCAAAACATCCTCGCCTAGACCCGTGTTCAAACCTACCATCCTACCAGCTCGGACCAACCAAAAATCACCATGACACCACCTGCCACCAAGCCCACCAAACAGCCACGAATGGGCCCCAAGACACGTGGCACCCTGTCGTATGATCGCATAGCCCGGAGATGGGCTATGTGAACATGCGGCAACCCGCAGACCGCTACCGTAACCGCCACCACATGGAGTCAACAAGAAATGTCAGTCACATGATCGCATAGCCTTGCAAAAGTGATGAAGGGTGCTCCCCTTAATACCACAAACACATAACAAAAATAGAGAAACAACAACAATAATATGCAAGAATAGAAAATTGGCTTCTTATTACCTCCACAAATGTGGAATTACAAACTTTCAGAATTATAATATGCAAAGCCACATGGGCATTCCCTTACAATATTCTGTAGGACAAAGCCTCGAATCAATACCCAGATCTACTACCCAAAACTGCCCTAGACAACACTACGGGCCTTCTTTATATAGGCAATTTCCACTGCCCGAGAAGGTTCTATAAATTTAGCCCTTAGGGCCGAACAAACTTAGAATTATTTTATTTTACAATTTATTACATCAAAGTCGGCTCAAAATGAGTTTTGAAACCCAAATAGAAATTTTGAAGAAAAATTATTTTTTGCCATTTCAGGTGACCCAACTTCCGAAGACCATAAGTCATCGCCCATTGACCCAATTGGCTATTATAACTCCATTCTGGTAATGCCACGAAGCGCTCTATAGGCTTGACCAGTGCAAAGTGCCTGTCACCCAAATTTTCAACCTCATTCGGGGCCTCTAAAGTCTTCAAAACTGAGTTCAAATTTTCTGTACCCTGTTGGCAATACCGAAAATATTCAATATCTTCAAACTACACCTGATCTAGACATGAAACTTTGTTGGCAGGCTGATATGACTGAGATGAACCTCCATATGTAAAAATCAGATATTCTAAGATTGTAAGACCAACTTACTAAAAATAGCAAGTTTCCATAGATAGCAACTTTGCACAAGATAGCCCTTATTGAATACAAAAACAAAAATATTTTTGGGTGATGCAAGATTGCTCTTACACCCAAGATGCTCCTGTATCAGACACCCGGGGTAATTTGACAAGTGATCTTGTCACGACTCAGGTGTGGAGAGGAAAACCAAGATGGTTAACCTCCTCCTTTGTTAGCCATGATGAATCTTCAACAGGTCATCATTTCCATTTGACCAAATACTCTTCATATGTCCTATTCTTTGTGCTTCTACCAACACGACTGTCTAGTATGTCTTCAATCTCCTTGATATCTGAACTAGTTGCTGGAATACTCCACTGTGTTGTTGCAACCTCATCTTCAACACCTCCTTCATGATACTCTATCAAATCTGAAATGTTAAACACTGGTGAAATATTTAGCTCAGTAGGCAATTCTACCTCATATGCATTTCCTGAATCATGCTTCTTCAGTATCTTACATGGCCCAAACTTCTTCATTTTCAACTTGTTATATGTACCAACTGGAAATCACTCCTTTCGCAAATGAACCATGACTTCATCTCCAACTTGAAATTCCTTATGCCTCCTTTTCTCATCTGCCTTAGCCTTATACTGTGCATTCATCTTGGTAATATGCTTCCTGACCTCCTCATGGATGTTCTTCAAGTGTTCTGCAAAATCCTCAGCTTTAGCACAACTTATTTCTCCTTTATCAATCTTTCTCAATTCAGATGCATTTCTTGGACTACTTCCATATACAATCTGGAATGGTGATTTACCAGTGCTCCTGTTGACAGAATTATTGTATGCAAATTTTGCTTGTGGTAAAATCAAATCCCATCCTGTTGGCTTATCTCCAACCAAACATCTTAGCAGATTTCCCAAACTTCTATTCACCACCTCTGTCTGTCCATCAGTCTGTGGATGATGTGATGAATTGAACTTCAAATCTATCTTCAACTTTTTCCACAATGTTCACTAGAAATATCTAATAAATTTAGTATCTCGATCTAAAACTATGGTCTTTGGCAAACCATGTAGTCTCACCACTTCTCTAAAAAATAATTGTGCTACATGAACATCATCATTAGTCTTCTTGTAGGGAATGAAATGTGCCATCTTTGAAAATCTGTCAACTACTACAAAAATTGAATCATGTCCCCGCTATGTCCTCGGTAAACCAAGAACAAAGTCCATACTGATATCCTCCCAAGGCTTTTCCGGTATAGGTAATGGCTAATATAACCCCATATTCTTCTTCACTCCTTTCACCATCTGACATACTCTACAACTCTGTTTAAAATTTTTCACATCTTGGTACAACTGTGGCCAATAATAATTCTCACCAACCAAAGCAAGGGTTTTATCACGACCAAAATATCCAGCCAATCCTCCACTATGCTTCTCTTTGATGAGATTCTCCCTCATAGAACTTCTTGGAATGCACAACTGACTCCCTCTAAATAGCATATCATCTTGGACAATGAAATCCAGCCATTTCCTCCTATCTAGAGTAACAGGTTCTGTACAAGCTTTCCAAGCTTCACCAAAATTAGGATCCTCTGGATACAAATTCTTGAGTTCCTTGAACCCAACCACTTCAATCTGCATCTCTATCAACAATAGTTGACTTCTACTAAGAGCATCCACAACCCTATTAGACTTTCTACTCCTGTGTTTCAAAACAAATGTATAACTCTGCAAAAACTCAACCCATTTCAAATGCCTCCGATTCAACTTTCCTTGACTATTCAAATATTGCAAAGCTTGATGATCAGTATACAAAACAAACTCTTTAGGAGGTAGATAATGTCTCCACTTCTTTAATGCTTGAACTATACCATAAAATTCTTGATCATAGACAACATATTTTCTCTCGGCATCATTTAACTTCTCACTGAAATAAGCAACAGGTTTACCTTCTTGGCTCATAGCAGCTCCTATTGCAGTACCACTAGCATCACAATCTACTTGAAACACCTTATTAAAATTTGGAAGTGCTAAATAGATTGTTCTGTAACTTTTGTTTCAACAATTGAAAACTCTTTTTTGCCTCATTAGTCCACTTAAACACTTTTCTATCCCCTCTCATTATTTCAGTCAAGGGTCCACAAATACTACTAAAATTTCTGATAAACTTTCTGTAAAAGCTAGCCAAACCATGAAAAGATCTTACCTCAGTAGCACTCCTTGGAGTAGGCCATTCAAAGATAGCCTATACCTTCTTTGGGCCCATTTTTAGACCTTCTACTGAAACTACAAATCCCAAATACACTAACTCTTTCTTCACAAAACTGCACTTCTTCAAGTTAATTAATAATTTTTCATCTCTCAGTTTCCCAAAGACCATATGAATATGCATCATATGCTCCTCCAATGTTTTGCTAAAGATCAAAATATCATCTAGGTAAACAATGACAAACTTACCAAGAAATTCTTTCAGAACCTCGTTCATGAGCCGCATGAAAGTGCTCGGTGCATTGGTTAACCCAAAAGGCATGACTAACCACTCATACAATCCTTCATTTGTCTTGAAGGTAGTCTTCCATTCATCTCCTTCTCTGATCCGAATCTGGTGATATCCACTCTTCAGATCTATCTTTGAGAAATACACAGCTCCACTCAAACAGCCTATAATATCATCCATTCGTGGCAATGGAAACCTATACTTGATTGTGATCTTATTTATTGCTCTAGAATTTGTACACATCCTCCATTCTCCATTCTTCTTTGGTGCTAATATTGCTGGTACAACACATGGACTCAGGCTCTCCTGAATCAATCCCTTCTGTAACAACTCATGTACTTGTCTGTTCAACTCTTCACTTTCTGTTGGTGTCATTCTGTGTGCTGCCTTGTTTGGAAAACTAGCTCCTGGAATCAAATCTATTTAATGACTGATCTTCCTTGCCGGTGGTAATCCATTAGGTACATTATCAGATACAATATCCTATAACTCATTCAACAAATCTGCAACCTCTACAGGTACATCCTCTAATTCTTCTTTACTAACTTTTGGAATTAAAGCAAAACACACATGCTCATGCCTCATACCATCTAAAAATTTTCTTCCATCAACAAAAGTTATTCTTGCATTACCACATACCTTGTCTTCGGTCTCCTTTAATGGCTTTAGCTTATGTCGCACTCTATCCTTTGTTAGGGAATAGGTATTCGAATGACCATCGTGTACAGCACATTTGTCAAACTTCCACGATCTACCCAACAACATATGACATGCATCCATAGATATTATATCACATAGTACCTCATCTTTGTACCCGCCGATCTTGAACTTTACCAGGCACTATTCACTGACCATGACCTTGTGGTCATCCTACACCCAAGCAATCCGATATGGATGTGGGTGTTTCCATCTCTTGAGTTTCAACTTTGTCACCATCTCTTCTGACACCAAATTGTCAGTTCTTCCACTATCGATAATCACATCACAGCATTTACCCTCACACTTGCATCTAGTGCAAAATAGACTCCTCCTTTGTTCAGGTTCATTCTCACCACTCAACAGGACTCTTCTGTTGATCAATGTTTCTCCTCTTTCAGCATCTTCAGAATTTGATGATCTAACATCTTCATCTACATGTGCAACTCTGACCTGGCCTTCATTTCTCCTGTTTGTTCTACCTTGGTGCTGAGGACAATCAAATGCCCTATGACCTTCTCCATAGTGAAAACATGTTCCATGGAAGCCTCCTCTTCTTGAACCTTGTCCTCTTCCTCTTCCTCTCTGATCTCTATTATTCTGATCTTGGAAACAATTGGAATTGTTTCCTCTCTAATTCTGGCTGCTACTGGCCTCATCCTTCTTTTTTGGATCTTCATTTTGGCCACTATATGACCGTCCACTAGTTCTTCCACCACGACCTCTTCCATTTTGTCTGCTCTCAAACTTCTTGTTTAGCTTTTCCTCTACTTTTAGGGAAAACTGGTATGCCTCCTCAATACTGTTCATTCAAACTAGATTCAACTCCTCCTGAATGCTTGGTCTTAACCCATTAAGGTATCGGGCAACTTTCTCCTTATCAGCTTCTACATGGCCTATTCTGATGAGGAGTCGATAGAACTCCTCTGTATACTCCTGAACAGATCTTCCTGATTGCTTTAAACTTTACATTTTCTTTAGTAGATCAAGCTCATAATCAACAGGAATCAACTGTCGCTTCAATTTATCCACCATCCGATCCCATCTTGTGATTTTATCTTTCCCTCTTCTATTTCACTCCAATTGAATCTCTTGCCACCAAATCTTCGCAAGACCTTTCAGTCTGGCCTTCACAAATTTGACCCTATCAAGATCCTCAACATCTTCATACTTTAAATATTCCTCACATTCATTGATCCAGTCAATCAATTCCTCTAGGTTAAGATTTCCAGAAAATGTAGGAACCTCAATCTTAGTTCTTTTCCCAATTTTGGAAATCGCCCAAAAAAGTCTTTCTTCCTCTTGGTTCACAACTTCAGCTTCTTCTTCTTGATATTCTTCTTTGGCTTCATCCTCACTTTCATCTCTGACATTAAGATTCATTCCTCTACGAATCTATTCCTGCAATGCTCTCACTTATCTCTGTAGCTCTCTAACCTCAGGTGTCACAGCACTAGCTCTTCTGCCACGTTCTCTTCATGGAGGCATTTTCGTGATGCGCGCTGAAACCCTAATCACAATCCTGGTGCAAACTACCTCATAGTCGGTGATCTGTTCACACACTCATAAATTCCTACTTTGATACCACTTGATGAAGGGTGCTCCCCTTAATACTAGAAACACATAATAGAAATAGAGAAACAACAACAATAATATGCAAGAACTGAAAATTGGCTTCTTATTATCTCCACAAATGTAGAATTACAAACTTTCAGAATTACAATATGCAAAGCCACATGGGCATTCCCTTACAATATTCTGTAGGATAAAGCCTCGAATCAATACCCAGATCTACTACCCAGAACTGCCCTAAACAATACTACGGGCCTTCTTTATATAGGCAATTTCCATCGCTCGAGAAGGTTCTAGAAATTTAGCCCTTAGGGCCGACCAAACTTAGAATTATTTTATTTTACAATTTATTACATCAAAGTCAGCTCAAAATGAGTTTTGAAACTCAAATAGAAATTTTGAAGAAAAAATATTTTTCACCATTTCAGGTGACCCAACTTCCGAAGACCATAAGTCATCGCCTATTGACCCGATTGGCTATTATAACCCCATTCTAGAAATGCCACGAAGCACTCTACAAGCTTGACCTACACAAAGCACCCATCACCCAAATTTTTGACCTCATCCAGGACCTCTAAAGCCTTCAAAACTGAGTTCAAAGTTTCTGTACCCTGTTGCCAATACCGAAAATCTTCAATATCTTCAAAACTACACCTGATCTAGCCATGAAACTTTGCTGGTAGGCTGATATGACTGAGATGAACCTCCATATGTAAAATCAGATATTTTGAGATCGTAAGACCAACTTACTAAAAATAGCAAGTTTCCATAAATAGCAACTCCGCAGAAGATAGCCCTTATTGAATACAAAAACAAAAATATTTTTGGGTGATGCAAGATTGCTCTTACACCTAGGATGCTCCTACATCAAAAAGGCTATGCGAACATGCGACTAACCACCAACAAATTATCGCCACATGAAGATAACACCACCACCCGCTAGCCAATAGAATTCATGCACATCAGCACCCGGAAGACGCCCCACCTCACCACCTGCTAACAGGCCCGAACACCACGTGGCACCCAGTCGCATGATCGCATAGCCAAAAATTGGGTTATGCGATCATGCGATAGCCAACCAAAGGCTGCCATGTAACCACCTCCGGGACCATGGAACTGCAACTAGACCATTTCCACCAATGGGCCCCAAGGACACGTGGCAAGCAGTCGCATGATCACATAGCCAAAAATTGGGCTATGCGACCATGCGATAGCCAATCATAGGCTGCCACATGTGCACTAGCAGGAACACAGCCCTCCTACCAACGGGCCCCACATGCAAGGCAAGAACTAGTCACATGTGAGAAAACTCTGACATGCGATCATGCGATAATGAATCACCTTAAAGCATTTGCAAACCCGAGCCCACCACCGATCGCACCTCTGCAGATAGGAAATGTTGGCAAACAGGAAACTATGCAAGGTAAAAAATACACAGCATTTTCAATGGAAAAGATCGAAAACACACAAGGTTTTCACAAAAGATCGAAAACATCATGGATTTTTTAAAACACTATGGGTTTTCGACACTGTGGCAGATTTTGACAATATTTCTAGCAGACCTTAGAATTTGAATATCTTTTTGGATTATGTGATTCAAGAAATGTGATTTGCACTGGAGCTTGGTGATACACTAAAGAGCATGGGGCCAAGAGCGTACAACATGAAACACTATGGATTTCCTTTGCAAGTTAAAAATGTGACTGCAGGCCGGGCAAGACAACCTCAAAACTTGCAGAGAAAAGGCCATTTAAAGATTTTGCAATGAATGGAAAAATGGCCTAACAAGGTATTTGGTTCTGCGTGTGCCTACTTGAGGGTCGGGGCCAAGAGTGGCTAGTACCAGGACAACCTAAGGGGTGAGGGCTATCCGATGACACTCACCTAGCTTGTAGCTTAGAGTCTCTACCAAATTTGATCATGTATCTGGTAGTCCTAGTGGTCTTGTTGTCTTTTCTTTTGTGTTGTGACTTTGGGTAAATTTTATCACCACCTTAGGAATTTCCTAGTTGTTACCTCTTGTATGGGCCTTTGGTTCTATCTCCTATCTCAGGAGAGTGGGCCTATTGTTTCCACATGGTTGGGTGGTTAATATTTATATCGAGGTATTGTTCGCGATTCTTTGGATGATCCCAGGACATATTCCTTTCCAGATCTGCAGTTGAAGATTTCTTATTGGATATTTTAATATGTTGAGATGTACTTATGTATCTGTATTCATGTAATTTTAATCTCCTAAAAGGAGTCTTGTAGTATTGATGTAATCTCAAGTCAAAGAAATGCATAAGGGAATGGGTAGTTCTAAGTAAAAGAAAGGGAAAAGAATGTGGAATATTGGACATGGTACTAGCATTAAAAGAAGGTGTTTATGTTATTTCTCCTATCCTCTTATGTTGTCCATATGTAAAGGAAATAATCCTAAATATTGTTATATATAATGATGTATCGCAACAATAATGTATTCTCTCTTGATGAAAGGATCCAAGGAAATTATTGAGAAATGATAGATTAGTGTTTGGAATTATTAACAATGAATGGTTATGAAACAATGCAATAAAATAGTAACTTGATTATAATGTTAATACTTGGTTCATGTTAATGAAGTACCTAGGATAATGCCTACCTTAACGAATATTAATCTCTTACCTAAATTATTAGAGAAAAGTGATATAAAGGATAGTAGATGTGGATGAAATCAATATGAATTTATGGAATGAGTTGATAAAAGGAATAATAATGTTGGATGATTAACCTATGTTTAATTAAAGAAATAAGTTAGGGACATTTAACTTGATGCATTAAAATGATCATAGATATTTTAAGCTCATGATTCGATGGATATTTTATGCATGTGAATGGTTTATATGATGTTGCTTTAGTAGCGTCATTAGGGAACCCGTGAGGACTTAAGTTGTATAAATCTTACATTCAAGTAGTAGAAAATTATTTCTTCTTTTAGAAATATGAAGTGTGATGATGAATATTATTCTAGTTAAAATTTTTTAAAAAAATTTACTACTTGCATTTTATAGAGCTTTATCTCTTGTCCTATTGGGTTGCCTGGCGGGGCGTTACAAAAACTTTGTCTTTGTCCTTGATACCTTCCTTGGTATGGTGGCCTATTTTGTTGATAAGGCTGTGCCTGATTCTGATATTGCTGACTAGGACCTTGGCCTTGTGTTTGAAAGGGTGGTTTGATTCCTTGAGCTTGCCTCTTTAGATTTGTGACCTCTTTAGTCAAGGTCTGCAACAAATCTGTCATTTCTTGCATACTAGTTTGTTGACTACTCTTTATTTCTTGTAACTCCTGAGAGAAACTTGCCTTCTGCTCTTGACCACTAGTAATAGCCAAAGGTGTTAATATGGTGGGAATAGGAGTAAATGGCGCTACTTGTGTAGGTGCAATGGGTTGAAGGCTAGGAAAGATGGGCATTGGTGGCCTTCTAGCAATCATGCCTACTTGGATTAAACAATGTTCAGCCATGACAGCAGTGTCAAAGGCTTGGGGTAGAGAAGTACCACCCATAGACTAGATCATGACAGAAATTTGACCATTCAAGCTTTACAAGTAGTATAGAAAATCATGGTCAGCTTATGGTTTCAAAGAGACTAGAATTCTGTTTGATGTTTTGAGGAATCTACTATTGTAATCTGTCATTTTCTCTTGAGGGTCTCTTTTAATGGTTGTCAACTTCTCTGCTAGAGACAAGTTATCTGATTTATCCTTAAAATTTTTACTCAATGCATCCTCTAACTCATCCCATGAAGTAATAGAGATAATAGTTAAAGTTCTAAACCATTCAAGAGCCTTACCTTTTAGAGAGGCTGCTAATAATTTTGTGGCCACATCTTCTTGAGTTATATTGTGTATGCTGCAAATAGTGGTCATGTCTCTTATGTGCTCAAAGCAGTTGTCTGCCCTTCACTTGTGAAATTAGGAAAGCTCTTTAATGCCACTAGGGGCACATCATGATGTTGAGAAAAAACTAATGGACTTCCTTGGTTGAAAGGTGCAAAGACAAACTGTCTAGCCATTGTAGGAGTGGTGATTTAAAGATTAACAGCTATGTGAGCTGTATTTGCTGCTAGATTTGAATCCTCCTCTAGATCTCTGGTTAGAGATCTTCCTCTTCTTCTGGAATGAAAGGGAAAAGGTCTCCTTTCTGAGGTATCTGGTGGTGTTGATTGAACTCTCCTTGTAGGGGATGTTCTTTGAGTTGACCTACCTTTGTAGCTCCTTTTTGAGGGCAACTCTAAAAATTTAGTAGGCTTTGAGCTCCTAGTCTCAATCTTTCTCATAACTTTGAACAAGGTTAGCTTGAATCCTTTCACCAATGGAGTCGTCAGATATACTTGACAAAACAACTTCTAAAAGTCTATATTATGCAATATGTATATCAGAGATAACATAACTTTAACATGAATCTGATTCTTTTACTGTCCCACTGGGCATGCCAAAATTGTTATACACTAGGTTTTCACCCTTGTTTCAAGCTCTCATAGTCTTGATAACCTAGTATAACATGGGAATCATCTCTGGGTTGTGGGACCTATGCTAACTAAGATGAGACCTCCAAGTTCTAGGCTGGTTCCTCTTGGATAATCACCTCAATTTGCTTCTTGACATGAAAAGTAAAGTTCTTTGGAGGGAAAGGGATAGAAAGAGTACTTGAAAGTAAAAATGCTTGAAAGAAAACTACCTACTAGGTGATACACCAAAATTAGGTTATGAATTGCAGCATAGAGGAATGAAGCCAATGAAGAACTTAGGTCTAGGAGATCACAACTTCTTAAATAGGCTTGCATAAGTGTTTCATAGAGGGTTCTGAACATAAGACACAAACTATGACCTACAAGTAGACATTCACCTCTGTAACTAGGTGTAGGAATGAGACAAGATTGTCAGGAGGCTGAAGTATACCCACAAGAGCATTCACATCAAATCATACACAACACAACACAGAATTGCAAAAAAGAAGACGGATCAGGAACCCTAAATTGTCACTGAACATGCATAAAATTCAATTGAATAAGAGATACTTCAAACAATGAAAGGATAGGGATAGAGAAAATGTCACAAATACCTTGGAGTTGTTTAAATCATCAATGAGAGATTACAAGAGTAGAAGACCAGAGGGTAGAAGAAATACCACGGATAGCCTTCTAAGAAAAGATTCTTTCTTTTTACAATTCCAACCTCGGAGCACTAAGGCTCCAAAAAAGAACTATATACCTCTCACTGTATGTAGGCACGAGTCAAAAATTAACCTAACTAGGGTTAGAGGGGATTTACAACAATATCAAACCCTAAAGGTACACTGATTACCATCATCAAAACTTTGAGAACACCAACAATTAGATCAAATCTTCCTTGTGTGCATCCATCTAGTACTGAGCTCACCTACAGACACATCAACCTCAACTCAACTACCCACCTGCAACTTGGCCTTGCCATGAAGGCTCCAAATCTGATCTTGAAGATATTTGTATTTTCAATAATAACACTGGCAAAAGGTGGTGCCAATCCATTTAGCACCTTCAACACAACATGGTACCCTATAAAATATGTGGTACCGATGATCAAATCATCAATCATCATCCTCTCAACCACAACTGTCCTGAAGCATTCAATTCCTGAGCTAACCGACATCATGCATGACCGAAAAGAGAAAAACCTTAGCAAAACCTTCGCAAAGAAATTTGAATTTAAATAAGCAACAGCTAAACAATCATATTTTAAAACATAACCATCGATGCACAATTCTCGGTAGATGAACGACCATGATACACTGAGAAAATAACTTCAAAAACCCTTCTGACAAGTCAAAGCCACCATGGAAGTCGGCAGCCAATTGGAAGCGAGAAAATTAGCACCTTTGACAAACACGGACCCATGACCCTAAGAATATCATTGAACAACTGTCGCATGACCTTATAGCTTTGAAAAATTCCTTCAGATCATCAAATAGCTATAGATCTTCCTTTTAAGAACTTTGGACCCACCCAAGATTGGATTCGAATCTAACGGTGCGCATATGACCTTATAGCTCCCGAAGATTCCATTAGATTATCAGACAGGTGTTAGATTTTATACCTATCTAACGTCCCTGCAAACCTTCTGACAAGGGTCCCACTGACACATCCCAATCATCACTTCATGGGCCAATCAAACATGAGCACGTCAGAAAATGAGGACCCACCTAACAGAGCTCTAACAAAAAGCTAGATCGATGGTCGATGCATAATCTCATGGCTCTGACACACTCCATGAGATTATGCGCTAGCCGTTGGATTAAAGGGATACAGTCTATCAGGCCCACTCTGACAAACTAAACAAGTCATTACCTTCAGCAAATGAAAAGCCTCCACATAGGATGACATGGCAGTGGACCCACACAAGGTTTGAAGTGCTGCATATTTGGAAGATCCAACAGTCAGCGTAAGATCGCATGTGTCAGAAAGACCCCATGAGATCAAGCGCCAACCGTTGATCTCCTTAACTAGGACCCCGCTTAGCTGAGACTACTAGACATTAAGCGAGTATGCGACTAAAGAAGGGTTAACTGCTTTGCTAGGTCACAAGTTATTAAGTGGTGACTGTGAAACATTTAGCAAATGAGAATCATTGTAGTTGTTGAATCATCGAAAGGAAAAGATGACCGCCGAAGAAATAAGAGAACCTGCGACTAGCCAATAGGATTAAAGCACACATGCGTATTTGAGGGTTTTAAGTGGCCAAAAAAGTAACAACCAAATAGAAAGAGGGCTAGGATAACTTAGGGTTTATTAGGCACAACAACTACTTTTATGAATTTTTTACTGCAAACCAAGGGATAAAATAATTTGTAGAGACCAGAGAACAGGTCAGAAAACCATGAAATTTTCTGGGGTGCTTGGCAGGGTTAAAACAGGGACTCCTAAATGGATTTTAGCCAAATTTGTATAGAATAGGAAAATTAGGGTAACACATCCATTAGATTATTTTTTGTTACCCTACTTCTGAAATCTACTAGAGATTTGAGTTATCTTCAAGAATCCCCCCTCTTTTCTCTCATAAGTGGAGGATTGCATTAAAATATTTCCCTAAAATTATGTCTTGGTAAGGGATAACTTAGAAAAATTACAGCTCTCCCCACTAAGCTATGTTTTTGTTTGGATTAAAGCATCAGTACTATTGCCACAAACTTGAGATCACAATTCATGCTGATAACCAATCCTCTAAGCCAATTAAAGAAACTAGATAACTTCTGAAAATATGTTCTACAAGGGCTCCAATAGATGACCAAACTCTTAATAGTTCCATTTGTTGAACGATTCCTTCAATTTCCCAAATTGTTAATTTCTTTTCAATGGTCATCCATTATTCCATATTTAGTTTAGTTTTATAAACCATAACTATGTCAATATTTAAAGATGAGATGCAATATTTAATTAAGTATTGTTTGTTAGTAGAATTCATGCCCTTAACATTGCATGTTACTGTTGTCATTTCCCCTTGGGAAGTACCTTTCCGTTCCCTACATTAAATAGTAATGTAAATTATTTTAGTCCTTTGCTTCCCTATCAAGCATCCTAAATTTAGATTAATCCTTTCTACCCTTCTTTTTCTATGATTTTCCACCATAATCTAGGTTATTTTTAGTAGGTTCATGCTGAAAAATGTGTAAAGCTTCATCTTTACCAGAAGTCCTTGTTGGAGTAAGTAGTCTTACTATTTACTCATTACTTAAGTTTACTTAGGTCAACACATTTATGAGGTAGATGGATATTGTAGAGTCATACTTGGACTCTACTTCCTCCTAGAGAGTATTGTTGACTTCTATCAGAACTCTCTTTCCTCTAGGTTGAGACACTTGTCTCAACCTTGTCCAAGCTTCATATCTAATCTTGCCTATTTAAGCAAGAGTCTGTTGTTCATTTGAACACACCTCAATAGTCATTTCAATACAATATACTAGTGAATACATCTCTATTCTGGAGGATGTCTGAAGACTGGGTTCTTGGTATAGGATAACCTATCCTAACATGGTATCAAAGCCTAAGTCTTACAACTTTTCTAGTTTTGAGTGTGTTTATTATTTTTCTTGAGGTCCCCGGTTTCTCTTGTCTGAGTTGAGCAGTGTTTATTGGCTAAGGCCATATTGGCCATATTATTTCCTTGTATGTTGATCTATGTTTGGATCAGTTTCTAGGTTGCATTTTGCTATTACAATATATTTATTTATGGGTCAGATCCGTATTTACAACAAGACAGATCTTGTGGCTGTGAGTTTCTTTTGGTGATTGATTGCAAATCTGATCAGTGACATTATTGTCCCTTTCTATAGACTCTATTGCCCTTATTTCTTGCAATCTAGATTTTGCTTCCATGAGCTTTGTAGGTTGTTGTTAATGGGAACTTGGGTTAGTGGATGTAGAGTCCAAAGTCCTCACCACTAGACTGGCTTTCTCTTGATGCTTGACCACTCGCTTGATCAGATCAAAAGTATTATTAGCCGTACCAGTGGCCCAAGCGGCACCCTGTTTCCTTCAGCTCTTACTAACGTGGATCCACTTAGAATCTTCGCTCATGTAGAGGAAGGTTGTCGATCATTGGATCCACTTATGACAATCTCAGCGCCTTGCGCGGGCGGTCAGCATGAGTTTTTGATTCCCCTTCCATTTAAGGTCGTTATAGTACAATCTTAAGGAATGGGCTATGGGGAGAAGAAGAACGGGCACAAGAGGGAGCGCCAGCATGTGAGGAGAACGTAGATTTAGGCCACCTGTAACGCTGGGAGAACCCAGGACTCTCACCATCACCAGGCTAGACAGCACCTTCTATAACCGACTGCTCGACCCGCATTCTACCCAAATGCGTTGTCAGTCATTTTGGTAGCCAATTTGAAATTGTGTTCTCAATGGTGGGGACATATTTTTTTCTCACATTCATCTCGTGGCAATATCTTGAGTGAATGTGGCGATCACATCAGAGATGGTCTTTCAAATCGATGGTCACCAACTGATTGCAAAATTATGAATTAAATTGAATCTGCTATTCAAATAGTCTCAGTGCCTCTAAATTTATCAGCAACAGCATTCATTATAGCAATGGAGGGCTCGTCCAATGAATTGGCTCATTGATTGAAGGCCCATGCAATCAATAATGTGAATTGGCTCGACCCTTCAATGAAGTTTGCAGTGTATCAAATCTTTGGCGCACTTAATAGACAGTGGCCCACACTTGCTTTGCGTTAGTCGATCAGCGGTTGCACATGATCGCACCTTTTCTTCTGGTTGGCACCTTCATTAAACCAGGATCCTTCTGAGAACTACTGGTGGGCTCGTTAGCAGCTTCATCCATTCTGAGGATGAGAAATTGACAGTTCAATCTGCATCAATTTGATGGCCACACATTATTTCTAGCTATTCCTACAGACGTTCCGAGCCTCTCTCACAGTCCCCCATCTCGCCCGACTTAGCATAGTTTTTGAAAGTGAAAATTGAGGCTATAGGAATTGAAGGCCACATTGGGACTGTTGGATCCCTTAGCGTACTGAGCGAATACTGTGGAGGAGTCGAACCAGGTTTTGTTGCCGTAAGTAGTGACGGTGATCCCCGCACCTTTGGCATCCTTCCTGTACTATCTGAACATGGCATGCTGTGTACCGGCAAGATATTCGTAGTTCATAAAGCTCTAGTCGACACCGTTTAAACCTGCTGCATACCTCTGAAAGTCATCGTCACACGGTTGCTGTTGTCTGCATAGCCTGTGAAAGCTCCGGTGGCGGCGTTGCCACCATTGTCGTAGGCCTTAAAAGTGTTTGTGATCACATTGGAGTCCATTGCGTAGCTGGTGAAGTCCGTCAGAAGATCGTTGGCGCCCTTCCCATAGGTGTTAAATCCGTTCTGGATAATGATGGACATCTGTTTGACGCCCTGCAAAATCAAAGGATCTCTTTGGTGTAGATGTTAGTTATTGATGTTGATCTTGTGGATCAATTGGAGGTGACAGAAAGCATGTTATTGATAGCATGCACAGTGACTTTATGAGGCCCGCATTTTCACATCAGTCATGTGCACATGCGTGGAGAGTGGTCACACCCACACTGCAGCTTCTAGTGACCAACATTTTTTTTATGCTCGTGCTCTTGGGAGGCGTGCTTGAAAATCATTGGTGATTGGCACAAGGCCTCACCAAATTATGCTCTTTGATCTGCGTTGAGCTTGGCGTCTGTGCAAGCTCCTCTCTCTTGCTACTAGTAAAGAGTCATCCATTAGCACTTTTCTAGTCACATGGAGCAACCAAGAGCCTCATGGTGCTTTAAAAGTTGGATCGAGTTTCTTATCCAGTCTGTGCTTCACAAATCCATCATGTCTGGCATGTTTTTCAGTCCCTATTGTCCACTTCAAGTGATCAATGGCTGTAATTTATTGTGGTTATGGGGGTTGGCATGTAGAGCCACCATCAAACCCAGCCACCTCCTCAGCTCTTTTTGGGCCCTCCATCTGAGAGGGGAACTCTTTTTTGACATGATGAGCTGATGGTCCCATGAAGGACCACACCTATGCCCCTAGGTACTTAAGAGGGCTGGGCAATTTCTTTCACCTTTCAACCCTAGTAGGCGAGGATTGTCGCAAAGGTGATTTCATGCACTTCCTTAGTGCAATTTTTTTTCATGTCTTTTTCTTGAGTTGTCCTTATGAATCATGTAAGCAATTCTATTGTAGACACATTAGATCCAGTGTCCATCCACGACTTTTGGGGATTTTGTACAGATGATGTGCCATATTATTGTACTCGCACTGAACTATAAAGTGCCATGGGGGGTTGTGTAGAGACATTAATTTCCAATCACAGCTTTGTCAGTGTGAGAGTTCCTCCGTAACAATAGAAAAATCACTGATATTCTTGCCTCATACGAGTGTGTAGTTTAATTGCACACACCCTTTTCTCAGTTGTAGATACTTTTGGTCCCTTCTGCATAGCATGGTGACACATCATTCTAGTGGATCTATCAAGCCTTACCCAAGTCAACATTATGGGGGGTTATCCTACTGTCCGTGTTTGTGATAATTCTTCCTTGGTTTCGCTTGAAGTGTACTGAGACACTCTTGCATTCCTTTTCAGTGGAAGTTCCTTGGTTTCACTTGACGTGTGTTGAAACACTCTTGGATTCCCTTAAGACTATTGCACCTGCATTTTCAACAAAGTTGAGAAGTGATAATGGTATCACTCAAACAACATCATTGGTTGTGTAGTGAAGATCACTCATGCAGATTCATGTGGCGTCTGTATCTTCAATCAAAAGATGCTATTGCCACTTTTGACATCTAATCAATGTTCGAGAAGTGCTAGTTGGAGCACTCATACGGATTGTTGTCTTCCTGATCATCATCTTCTTCAAAGGAAATTATCAGATATAGCACCAGATCACTCACCAACAGTTGTCTACAAATCCTTTATGCTTCAGTGGTGTTCACATTCATGATTTTAAGACATGGTTTTTGAAGGCTTCTTAGACCTTCATGTTCTCTCTTTTGGAGAGGATTTTTCTCCCACTGGGTTCTTCTCCTTGTCTCTGGTTACGAGAGATTTCTTTGTAATTGTACATGGGTACCTAACATGGCCTAGTTGTCAGGACCCATAAAGCATTTCTACTACATTGTTTTTTTTTACCTAAGTTGCACTTAAGGTGGGGTGTTGGAGTAAATAGTCTTACTATTTACTCATTACTTAAGTTTACTTAGGTCAACACATTTATGAGGTAGATGGATATTGTAGAGTCACACTTGGACTCTACTTCCTCCTAGAGAATATTGTTGAATTCTATCAGAACTCTCTTTCTTCTAGGTTGAGACACTTGTCTCAACCTTGTCCAAGTTTCATATCTACTGTTGCCTATTTAAGCAGCAGCCTGTTGTTCATTTGAACACACCTCAATAGTCATTTCAATACAATATACTGGTGAATACATCTCTATTCTGGAGGATGTCTGGAGACTAGGTTCTGGGTATAGGATAACCTATCCTAATAGTCCCAACATCTTGTGCTTGACTAGATTCTACTAAAATAGGTGTATTTCATATTCCTCTATTTCATCCATTTCTAATAGTCTTTCAATCAAAATTTGTTTCTTAGTTAAGTCCTCTTTGATAATCATTTTATTGGGATTAGATAATCGAAAAAGATCACAGAAAAATTTCCAATTCCATTGACATATTATCTTTGTATTCTATTGAATCCTTAGCATTTTGCTCCCAATAGCATTTAAAGTGTAGAGTTGATCTGGTAATATCCCCCTACTTTCCAAGATATAATTGTTTAGTTTATTCTTTTTTGATTGGTACTAAATCCACTACTTCGCTTTCTCTAGTAAAACTGTCATTGTATGTTGATTTAGAAGTGTCTTTATGCTCCAAATTTTGATTATCCTCTACCATAACTTTATTAGCAAAGTGATCTTGAGAAGCCTTCATAGAACATTGTTTCTATCCATTCTCGTAAATTTGATTACTAACTTCCCTTTGTATATTTTCCTCTTAAGTTTTTCTTTATAATCTTCTTTCCATCTTTCTTATCATAATCATTAAGAGTCTCTTTGTGTCTTGCACTCGATGGTATTGATTTAGACAGCTTCAAATTCCTTTTCTCCACAAGCCTTGCAGATTTTCTCCATCCCGCATTAGGGCTCATTATTTCTTCATGTATAAATTTATGTAATGGACTATGTTTAGGAATTTCATTTTTCATTGAACTACATGGAGGTCTACGTCTCCTCTTCTTAATAGGCATGAAAAATAATTCCTCTGTTCTATTAGTTTTCATTTGATCAATTGCACGAACCATATTGTCCTTCACTTTCATTAATTGATTGACGATTTCCGATTTCCTCTATAAAGATATCCCTGACCTCCTCATACCACAATTGGATTAAGTTTTCCATTTCTTCAAAGAAGACTTCATCTTGTTTTGATTTTTTTCATTTAGATCTCCTACCCACCCTACTATGTCGTATTGACCATCCCTGATTTTCTAGAATATGCTAGTGTTTATTCCAAATCTATTCTCCAATTTTTTACATTACTATTCCTTAGCCAAAATGTAATCAAACTGGTGGAGTATTGATTTGCTAATATCTTCATCTTTATCACTTCTCCTTCATTTTCCTTATGATCTTGTCCTTCGACCATCTCATTTCTAGAAGAAATCACCAAATTGGACCAATCCTGGCAATCTCCATACAACTGGATGTTTTTCTTACTTCTCTCAATCTGTTTATTTACAATAGGCCTCGAATCAAGCCCCTTTGTCCTCAAATTTTAAAAAATATTTTTTTTAAAGATGGCTCCAAAAACAAAAACAAAAAAATATTCTTTCTTCTTCTTCATTCCTGAAAAACAATCTTGGTTGTTTCACTGCCTTTACCCCTGCTCTTGATATGAAAAACAATATTTTTTTCCTTTCACTTTCCCCATTTGTGAGGTAATGTCCAAAATTCCTTCTCTGGTAATGATACAAGGCCCGGAATAATTTCCATAGGAAGATTATAATGCTTGGGTTTATTTGAGGATTCATAAGGACTAATATTTGTTGTTTATTTAAATATTATATAATGTTGAAAGTTAAATAAAGCAACAATCGCATTTTGAATTTGTTTATGGATGCTTATTAAGCTACAGTAATGCGTTGTGATTCTTTCAAGCTGCCTAGCAATGTGGGAAATACAACGACTTGTTTACGATCATCCATGAATTATTTATATTTAAATAACTTGTTGTGGGTAAGGTAGATATTCAAACACGGTGATGATAATCTTGTGTGTGTGAAAATTATACCTGATCTGTAGACACAACACTCAGTAAAACATTAGAGGTTAGCTATAATCAAAATCGTGCAAAATTGAAATCTAATCTAACCAAGTGATTTACTGCCTTCTAGTAGGTGCGAGATTAATGTTCTCAGATTATTACTGAGATCAGTGACCTAGACGACACCTAAATGAAGGATTTGAATGCAATTGATCTAGATATGAGATTGAATGCAATTATTCTATTTTTTGGGATTTTTCTATGCAATAAGAATGATAAAAACTTGATATGAATCTATGCTATTGAAAACTGATATGCTATGCTAATCTAGAAATGATATGAAATATGAATCTAAATGAATGCAAAAAAAATAAGATTGATCTGAAAAAGATGTCGATTCGCAAGAGTTTTGATTCTTCAATTCCAATTCTCCAGCGTGATTGTGCAAAATATGAGATGATTTGTGAAGAGCTAAAGCCTTAATTTATAGAAATCCAGGGCTTTGGAGGTGCATGGGAAAAAGCCATAAATCACTCAAATAACTCAACTTGATTTTTGAGTTATTTTTAAATAAAAGATAATTAACTCACAAAAATATGCAAAAGCTAAGTTTTAACTCAAAATAGAGTTTAGCTTTAATTGATAATTGATAGTTGTCTGCTTTTATGATTGTGCATGTTTTATTTATGAATTAATTTAATAATAAAGTGATTTATTCCCAACTTAACTGCTTTTAAAAATAAAACAATTGATTTATGGGTTAATCAATTATTTAATCAAACTTTTATTAAAAACTATATTATTAAATAATGACAACTTGCTTTAATTAATTAAATAAGAATTTAATCAATTATTCATATGATATTAGATTTATTGTCAAAATTAAATAATACAATTAATAATAGATATAATTAAATTTAATTACACAATTAAGTGGCAAATATTAAATCTAATTAATTAAATATGAAAATATTCAATTAATCAAACTTTAGGATAAATGTGATTTATTGCCAAATAATTATAAAATTAAAGATAATTAAGATAATTAGGAATATTACTAGGAATATTCTCCGATGCAGAATTTAAGATAATCAATTATGATTCGATGATGTTAGATGTGCCTTAGGTTAGGACTTTGATGTCGATTTTGTTCGATTTGTCGATGTAGGAGGTTAATGAACTTATAGCCCATTTTTGGGGTATTACATTTTGCCCCTCTTTGAATTACTATGCGAAGCGCAGTGGTTCAAAGATAGTCTATGTTTGATAGAGATATGAAACTGATTCGAAAGATAAACCGATCTCAAGATAGAAACCGATTGAAAGATATTGAGATAGGAGGTCCTGAATGACCAGAGATAATGTTCACTGTAGCAGAAAATAAACCTATGATTGCGAAAAAGTGTCAAAACACCTAATTCTGAACCTTAGGATTGATAAGAAGTGAGTGACCCGTTCTAGACTCGATTGTCTTAGCAGAACTAGCAGGTATCACATCCGAATCCTTCCGTTACCGAAGAACCAAGGAAAGAACACTATGATCCGATGGTTGCAAAAACTGATACAGTTTACAAGATTGAGAGAATACCAGATTGATATGGATCGATGAATCTGATATGCCCCAAGTGATGATAGATTTGCCCCGAGCGATGAGGACTTTTGATGAATCAGCGACTAGACGTGATTGTTGTCTTGATCACTGATGAAAGATATTGATAGATTTGATCGATAAAATTTGATTTACAGACTTTGAATGATATGCAATACCATGCCCCCTTCGGGATTAAAATTGAAATCTGACAAGAAAAGTCAATGTTGAGAGTTTAGAAGCATGTTAATTGATTTGAGAAGTGGTTAAACACATTCAAGAACACATTCTGCATCGTTGGAAGGTCCCAAAAGACCAAGTTTGACTAAGTTTGACCATGAGTTGACCATGGTTGACCAAGTTAAAATTTTGATAGGTTGATGTAAGATAATCAGTTAAGTTGAATACTGGATTTCTGTGATGATTGAAGGTTGATTATGCAAGTAGTGAATAAGATAAATGATCTCAGATTTGAATTTTGATCCCGAAAAAGGATTCTACTTGCTATTTCATTGGAGGAACCTTCGTGTGAGATTCAGCTCTTGTTAGACTGGAAGATGCGATTTGAAGAATCGTTTAAGCATTGGAGTTCGTTTAATCATTGTGAGATCATGCAACATGCAAAATGAAATGAGACATGCAAAATGAAATGCAACCTAAGACCAAGGACCTAGTCACTGATCATATGTCGATTTGTTATCATCATTGAACTTTTAGGTAACCGGATAAATCAATACAATGCCCACTAGCTACGAAACCATAGACATATGAATATTGATTTGTAACGCTCAAGAACCAATACAACATCCACTGGTTATGAAACCATGGACATATGAATATTGATTTTATTTTCAAAATGTCGGAGTAGATATAAGTACCAAGGCACAAATGCCAGGATGACCTGAATATCATGTCCATTTTGATATAGCAATTTGTACAAGCATCAAAACATAAATGTTGTGATGACCTGAGTACGCCTTGCATTACAAACACATCAAACAGTCAAGAGATCATTCTAAATCCAATGTGAATTACCCGTAGTGACCCTTTATCGTTCACATCCTTAGGCAAGATTGCGTTCCACAGTAGGAGAAAGAACTTACTCAAAAAGACAATAGTTAGATCAAACTTCCTTCAATTGTCTGGGTATCAATGGTCGAGGTACGCATGGCCATCCAATTCGAGATAGAGGCTCTTATAGTCAGACACCATTTCAATCCAGAATTTCCAAAGTTGTTAGATTTTCACATACATGCAGAAGACAAAGAAAAGATTATGCCCCCAGTCATCACTCTCTAAATCTTATAAAGGACATCATCGAAGAGCTCGAAGGGACACAATATGCAAAAATCTCAATGCGAATCAATAAGCATATAAGGAGATAAAAGCATGAAAAGCACAGATTGTTTCAGTTTTTAGTTTGATTGCGTTGTTATAGATGCAAAATCCTTTCTGGAGACAAGACTGACTGACTGACTCACATGAAGCTTCAAAGGACTCTGGCTAGATATGACACGTCTAAGATACATTGGAGGCCATAGGATATGACATTGATTGCCCCCAAATTTGAACATTGATAGGATATAGACGCTTGAGCTGATTGGTGTACAGACCGACTTATTGAAACCAGGATATGCAGAAACAAACCGGGAGATATGTACAAACTAAAGCAAGACTGAAAGCTGGGAAAGACCAAGATTGTGCTGATAGATGGAGCATTTTGGAACAAGTGGTGCCTGTTTGCCAAGTTTTCACCATCTTGGTAGAGATTCTATTTTTGCTACCAAGGCGCCTATTTCCAGATTTTCACCAAGGCACTTTTTCTTCTTTTTCATTTTTTTTTTTGTATTTTTTCATTTTTTCAATTTTTTTGAATTTTTGATATTTTTTTATTTTTTTGTGAATCATCAAGGCACCTATTGCTAGGTTTTCACTAAAATGTTCATTTTTTCAGGACTTTTTCTGATTTTTAAGATTTTTTCAGGACATTTACCAAGCACTAAATACCTTAGGCATAGAATTGCTTCAGATGGAGAACGTTGATTGGTTCTCAGAGCTGTTCTCCTTCAGTTATTGAGAGTTGATAGGCACCAGAGCCAAAAGTAGCAGTGATTACAAAGGGACCCAGCCAGTTGGGTTCGAACTTCCCCTTGCGTTCTCTATGTGATTGATTTTTAAGATTTTCTCTCAACACTAGATTGCCAACCTGAAATTCTCTATGTCTGACTTTCTTGTTGTAGCCTCTAGACATTCTTTTCTGATACACTCTGAGATGATCATACGCTGCTTGTCTGCACTCATCTAGTAGTTCAAGTTCTTGTAACCTCGACACTCTGTAGTCTTCATCAGTGAAAAGTCCATGCATTCTGATCCTGAGTGATGGGATTTCAACCTCAATAGGTAGTACCGCTTCAGACCCATAAACTAAAGCGAAAGGTGTAGCCCTAGTAGGTGTTCTGATACTTGTTTTGTAGGCCCATTCTGATACTTGTTCTGATACTCATTCTGATACTTGTTCTGATACTAGTTCTGATACTGATTCTGATTATGATTTTGATACTGATGCTGATAATTGTTCTGATACTAGTTCTAATATTGATTCTGATACTGATTCTGATAATTGTTCTGATACTAGTTCTGATACTTGTTTTGATACTGGTTGTGATACTTATTTTGATACTAGTTGTGATACTTGTTCTGATAAATATTTTGATACTAGTTCTGATACTTGTTTTGATAATTATTCTGATACTTGGTATACTTGATAGCATCTTTTTCCATTTGAAAACTCCCAAGCAAGATCATATCGTGCAGTCCCAATGTCTAGCAAGGTGGAGAACAAGAGGAATTAGCAAGCTGGTGGAAGAGATGGAAGACAAGAGAATGAAGGAGAATGAAGGAAAGAAATCCTCAAGGGGAAACTCCTCAAGAATACTCAAGCTAAGGAAAAATCATCATGTAAAGCATATTTGGATAAGTAGGGAAAGGCTAGTATAAGATAAGTCACAAAAGCGTAGTGCAAGAGCAGGAAAGAATGCAATCCAAAGGAGTAGACATGTCAAGAGGCTTCATAGCACTGTGTTTTACTCTTTCTTTCTTAGATCAAGACCAAAGGGGAAAAGGATAGCGACAGACAAAAATGAATGGACGAAGATGGATATGAAGGCTAAACATGGAAGGAATGAAAGCAAGATCATCATAAGTTAGCTCACAAAATAGCCAAATGTTCGCGTATAGATCAACATTGTCAAGATCAAAGAGAGAAGATGGAATGGATGAAATATGTAGAAGAACTACGCATGATGCCTGATTGCCAAGTTTTCATCATGGTACTTATCTAAGGTGCCACAAAGGAGTGGTTTTCACCATAGGATGAAAATATTTCTTTACTTTTGCTACCAAGGTGCTTGTTTCCAGGTTTTCGCCAAGGCACATTTTCAATTTTATTTTATTTTTCATTTCTTTTTTGGAAGAAGGCAAGCTTTTTAGATAATGCTCCTTGAAAGGATAGACCATGATATGCTAAGGATTCAAAATGACACGCTCAAAGATACTGATAGGGAAAGGGAGATGAAAGAGAAAATGGAGGATAAGGTTTTATGTGAAGCGAGTGAGGTTGGAAGATAGGATGAATAGGCAAGTGAGGAAAAAGGATAGGAGGTAGAAAGATAATGCATGGAAGGATTGTGAAAGGGTAGATGGAAAGGAAGGCAAATTCAACATCAACACATACCTTGAAGGGCGGTGAGAGAATGGAGGAATCGTGAATGAAAGAATACGTGAAGGAATATGGTGAATTGATAGCAGAGGTTGTGGTTTAGGCGGATGGAATGGAGAAATGCTTTTGGAAGAAGATGAAGTGGAAGCCTTTGGAAGCTTGAATGTCAATTTCAATTTTTTCTCAACACCAGACTCTTTCAAGAGAGACTTTGGAATCCATATAGCCATAGGCTTTTTATTTCCTTTTGATGATCTAGAGAGAATATTTTCAATGATGGATTTTGGAACCCATACTTGTCTTGTAATTTTTTTCTTAGATATCTTTTTTGACTTTATGCCTCCATGTCGATTATAGGAGACATGGTGATCTTCTTTTTTTGATGGATTCTTGTATTGCTTTTTTTTTCTTGTATTGAACATTCAAGTTACTTCCAAAAGACTTGGGATTTGTGGAAGAGGGAGGATACGACTGGTTTAGATGGGTGGGTGGATGAAAAGGATTCAAGGGTATGCATCTATGTTGATCTTGAGGAAAGATGGGAGATGGAGGTATGTAAGGACCCAAGATGGATGGCAAATTAGGAGAGTTAGGAGGGGAAAGTGAAGGGACATAAGGACCCAAGATGGAGGGAAGACATGAAGCCCTTAATAGTGGTCGAAGAGGTCCAAGGATGGAAGTGGAAGATGCAAAAGGATAATCAATAAGCTCATCAGCATCTATATGACAACCAAGGATATCAACATCTTTAGAGTGAGTATTAGAATTTTCAATAGAATCATGTACATCTTGAATATGAGCACCTTCTTTGATAAGATTGTTCAAAGCTTGCAAAGACTTAGGAAGAGTAGAAAGTGGAAGTGAACATGGAGTGGTAGAACAAGAAGATGGAAAACTTTGATCTTGACAAGGATCTTTGGATAGCATAAGCACATAATTTTTCTCTTGATTTTCAATAAGCTTAACATTGGAAGTAGTAGCTTGATCTTGTTTAGGAGAAGATGTAAGACATAGTGGAATGCATGAAAAAGGGGGTACAAGATCAAAAGAACCCTGAGGTGGATAAGAGACATCAGAAAAAGGAGTGGATGACATGGAGGCTTCTTGATCTTGATCTTTCCTTATGTTCTTTTCTTTATCATTTTTAGGGTCCTCTTGACATGGAGCCACTTCTAAGGACAAGGAAGCATGTTGGGATTGTATGGATGATTTTGGAAGAGATGGTGAAGGACTAGCTGAAGTAGGCATTATAGCATATGAAGGCTTAGGCTCTTTAGGTTTATCATTATTGAAAGTATTTGCAGCCAAGTGAAGGTTAGCTTGAGTTTCTTTAAGAGGTAGCCCTGGAGGATAACTATAGAGAACCGCATGAAAAGTATCAGGGCTTGTGTCAGATGAAAGTTCTGTGAAAGATTTGAAAGACTCGGAAGCTTTAGGAAATGTATGGGAAATGTGAAAATTATACCTGATATGTAGACACAACACTCAGTAAAATATTAGAGGTTAGCTATAATCAAAATCGTGCAAAATTGAAATCTAATCTAACCAAGCGATTTACTGCCTTCTAGTAGGTGTGAGATTAATGTTCTTAGATTATTATCGAGATCAGTGACCTAGACGACACCTAAATGAAGGATTTGAATGCAATTGATCTAGATATGAGATTGAATGCAATTATTCTATTTTTTTGAATTTTTCTATGCAATAAGAATGATAAAAACTTGATATGAATCTATGCTATTGAAAACTGATATGCTATGCTAATCTAGAAATGATATGAAATATGAATCTAAATGAATGCAAAAAAAATAAGATTGATCTCACAAAGATGTCGATTCGCAAGAGCTTTGATTCTTCAATTCTAATTCTCCAGCGTGATTGTGCAAAATATGAGATGATTTGTGAAGAGCTAAAGCCTTAATTTATAGAAATCCAGAGCTTTGGAGGTGCATGGGAAAAAATCATAAATCACTCAAATAACTCAACTTGATTTTTGAGTTATTTTTAAATAAAAGATAATTAACTCACAAAAATATGCAAAAGCTAAGTTTTAACTCAAAATAGAGTTTAGCTTTAATTGATAATTGATAGTTGTCTGCTTTTATGATTGTGCATGTTTTATTTATGAATTAATTTAATAATAAAGTGTTTTATTCCCAACTTAACTGCTTTTAAAAATAAAACAATTGATTTATGGGTTAATCAATTATTTAATCAAACTTTTATTAAAAACTATATTATTAAATAATGACAACTTGCTTTAATTAATTAAATAAGAATTTAATTAATTATTCATATGATATTAGATTTATTGTCAAAATTAAATAATACAATTAATAATAGATATAATTAAATTTAATTACACAATTAAGTGGCAAATATTAAATCTAATTAATTAAATATGAAAATATTCAATTAATCAAACTTTAGGATAAATGTGATTTATTGCCAAATAATTATAAAATTAAAGATAATTAAGAATATTACTAAGAATATTCTCCGATGCAGAATTTAAGATAATCAATTATGATTCGATGATGTTAAATGTGCCTTAGGTTAGGACTTTGATGTCGATTTTGTTCGATTTGTCGATGTAAGAGGTTAATGAACTTATAGCCCATTTTTGAAGTATTACAAATCTCAATACGTCAAAGGAATCAATAATAATGTTTCTTTTGGGAGCTATTTGCACGACTTTTCCAGGATAAGAGATTGTATGATTTGTTTGAACAGGAAAGAAGAAACAGTTTATCTTTGTTTTATGTTTTATGTTTATCTTTGTATTATGTTTTTTTCTTGCATCGACGAATTATAGGCAATAATCTCACAGTGAATTAATTTGCTAATGATCACTAAAACAATCACGTTCTCTGATTTTCTCAACCTCACTGATAATGTGGGATATGTAATGATGTTTTTGTGATCATGGATGCAACACTTAAACTTTAATCAATTACATTTTGTAAGGTAGCGTTTATAAAACTGTGATAATAGTCTTTGCACCTAAGAGGAATTAACAACAATCTTTTCCTTGAGAGCAATTTGCGTGATTTTTCTACTACATTAATAGACTCTATGATTCTTGTCGGAGTAGAATAGAAGAACAAACGTTTTATTAATTTGCATTTATATTGAATTTCAGACTGGTTTTCCCATGCTATCTATATGGCAAGCGATATTTACTCTTCAAGCAAACGTGTAAAGTATAGCTCTAAAATATGTGTAAAACAATATTAAAGCACCTTCTTATAATCGATAAGCAATAATGACCTCTGTCAGATTTGTAGTTTCACGCGTTTCTGTTAACTACATGCCTGGCAGTATACTCCAAAAATGACGAATTAAGTATTCGATACTCGTTTTGGTCACATAAAAGTTTAGTTTGTTTAGTTTAGATCAGAAGCTGTTTTGATTAGTGTGGGCTCAGATGTCGGAGGTTATTTCATTTCTTATTTGGAGGCTTAATAGGCTTACGTTCCTGCGAATATAAACCAATCCGACGCAGATGACTGATCAATCATGCAAATAGAAAAATACACTCAATATAGAAAAAGGATGAATCAAAACAGCACGGTATTGCGTGTACCTAATAGGTGTGCCGATTTCAACCAGATAATGATGTCAAGCGGATCAAGGAAAACGGTATTATAAAGTATTTTAACTCCACGTTGTCTTATCGATTGAAATTAGATCGAACCTTTCCCCTTATCGAAATATTAGATTCGGTTGTTTGTTTCAAGAATGGTAAAAGAGTCCTAGAAATATAAGACCATCTAACACTATATGAGTAAGTAGATACTGGTTTTGAATTAATGCTATTCAGCTTGCTCTCTGACCGTTCCGAAGAAAATCTGATATAGCGTCTAGGCTATGCTAGTTATGCTCGAGATAAAGGAAAAGTTAAAGCTATATGAATGCTTCCATTAAAATCAAGTATTTACAAACGATTATATATTGAAATGATGCATATTGCATGCACCCTAAACAATTTTCTTTAAAATACAAATACACAGTTTCTGCTTTAGGTTTTCAAAATGTTATCATTCGGCTTCTTTAGAAACTCAACTTATATGTACATGCTAAAGACTTTTCACTTAAATGTTTATCTTTCCCTTGAACTCTTGGTCGAATACTTTAATTTTGGTTTTTATTTAATGGTTATCCGTTTCATATCATTGATATTTGTATATCCCTCAGAAGTAACAAGGAATGATTCAAAACATTAAGAGGAGTTCAAACGCTTCCTCTATTCTTAGTGAAACCTGTTATCCATGAAGTCTAAGTTGGATTTCAATGCTTCTTACAAATTCTTTTAATGTGAGTATATATCAATGCTGTCTGTAAACAGCCCTGCATTGTGATCAACAATCCGTCCAAGTTTATTATAGCTATTGTGCCTCCCTACAGTTTGATTCATCAGATTTTACTGTTTTAGATAATTGTGTATCAATGTCATTAAATATTTTACCTAGTTGATAAAGAGTTGAAAGAATAAAGAACGTGCATTTGTCCGTGTGTCATTTATAAAGTAATAATTTAGTTATAAATTTGAAAATAATTTTTTGCAATTGGAGTTCATTTTTTATTAATATTAAATAAATGGAAGGTCTTCAACTACAATAATTGTAAATAAGATTATGTCTAGTCACATCACCATAATAATAAATGTGTAGTTTAAGATTATAATATTTAAAACTATGACAAATCTAATCATGATTTTCTATGCTTAATATAATCGTGTATTTATTGTATATGCATAAATGTCAGATATAATTACAAGG
Organism: Chamaecyparis obtusa; assembly: GCA_027943335.1. NCBI lineage: Eukaryota > Viridiplantae > Streptophyta > Pinopsida > Cupressales > Cupressaceae > Chamaecyparis > Chamaecyparis obtusa. The sequence continues at coordinate 163,684 of BSBK01009413.1, read as the reverse complement.
CATTACATAGTCACTTTAAGCACCTAATCTTAATCTAATTATTTGATTATAGTTTATCTTGAATCTAATCACGATATATTTGTATGTTACCTTGAATGTATGTATTTCTTATATATACATAATATTAATTTTTTGTTTTATTTCTTTGGATTTTGTATGCTTAATAGATTAGGCATTTTTTGTGAGTTGATAAATGACACCTTTGACTATGATGAATTGGCTAATCTAAATATTTTTAGTAACAATTTAGTTATTTAGACATAGTTGATGTTCATATTATTACTAAGGTTGTCCAACAATATGGTGATGTTGCTCATACTTTTAAGAAACCTATTGAGAATATTGAATTCTCTACATGCTTTTTGGAAGTAAGGAAATAAAGAATCCTTGTAGAATGAAAAATAAAATATATTTTTAGTGAATGATTTTCCTTACATGACACTAGACAAAGGTCTAAGATAGTTTAAGGTATGCACATCATATATAAGGGATTTAGTGGATTTCATTTTTTTATAAAACAAACAACTTATATAATTATGATTGCACTACAAGACCATTTTTAGTATCTTGTCACTCTAAATCACCTTTTAGTTTCTACAAAAATTAAACAGATCCCTTTCTTCTATGTTATTTATTATCAAACTCATAAGATCTTGCAAATGCTATAGGTGAGTTTATTTAGAGTACACAAAATAAATATCACTATGATTTATAAAACATAATACATATATCAATATATGTGCATGGAAACTTATTCCCCCATGCATAATATAAAAAAAACCTACAGACATGTAAGCATATCAATTAGAAAAGGAGATGTGTCCTACTATGCACCTAATATTAAATAATGAAATATTATTTAACTAAATTCATGAAAATAATATACAAATTGTGTGTCTGTGTATTTGTGTGCCTTTATGTTTTCGAGAATGGTAGCTCTCTAGAATGTTATTCCATAGTCAAGTATAACGATCTCATCTCTAGGAAACTCTTTTTATAGATCTTATGTGGTATCTATTCCTATTCTCATATACTATGTCCATCCCATGTACAAAAATATCAATTTTCTTTACCTTTCATACTACATCAGCTCCATACTATGATCCTTTTAAATATTTTAATTGTAAAAGAGTAGGAATCTATCCTACTAGATTTCCTTTTATAGAGGATAGGAGGAAATTGGATGTTGATGAAAATAAAGGAATACATAGAAGATAAAGAAGACAGGGTAGATTAGATGAAAAAGATAAGGAAAGAAAAGAATATTTCTCTATGAAATCTCACTCAACAAAGAATGCAGAAGGAAATGATTCAAATGATGAGGTCTTATTTTTGGTCATCAAGGATGGATCCAATGTCAGATCTAAAGGACAAAATACTACTCTACATGCGATAAAAGAATCTAGATCTTGGTTCATTAATTTAGGTTGCTCAAATCACATGACCAAAGATAGAAATGTAATTATACATCTAGAGGACTACGAGGGGGCATCTGTCTTATTTTATGACAAAGGTCCAACACCTATTTGTGGTAATGGGGCTATTTGTATTTATGATAACATAAAGATATCGATGCTTACTATCTAAAAAGATTGATTCAAAGTATTTTGAGTTTAAGTTAAATTTACAAGAATGGTTTTCAAGTTAATTTTCTTGGGAAATATGAAATCAAAAATGGATCTGAGAAGCTTATTGCAGAAGGAAAAAGAAATCATAATATTGAATATCTCTAGAATAATGAAGGGAGTTTATATTTGGTGTTTAAGAATGAATGTTGACCATGGTACTAAAGAATGGGACATGTCAACTTTGATAACCTAAAGTAGACCAGCTATTCCAATATTTTGAGAGACATGCCAAGGGTTACCAGACCCATTAATATAATGTTCACAAAATGTCAGGCTGGAAAGAAAAGAAGAAAAACATTATAAAATAAGTAATATTCAACCTCATGACCTTTTGATGTAGGGGCATCCAAGGTTAAGGCCGGGGCATTCTTATCCTCGGTGAAACTGCATGGGGTGTTGGTATTTTGGCCGGTGTTACTCAGTTGCAGCCTTGACCGATGGTCTCGGTCATTGAAGGAAGCTCAATCACTGAAGGAATTCGGTAGTCTCTAGAGCTTGGTGAAAGTGTTACTCAATCATGCCTGCGGTGCTCGATGATTCCTAGCTTTCTCGGTTAATTCACTGTCACTTGGTAGTTCTAGTTTACCGACTAGAGTTTTGTGTGATTTGTTGAGCCAACTTGGTGAATTTATTATTGGTAGCTATTGTTATAGGCCAACATGCTGAATTAAATGTTTGTATACAATTTGTAAGATGACTTGTATGTAATTTAATTATTTATTTTGGGGAGTTAAGGGTTTCATCCAGTTGACTTGTGGCTGATGACTAGTATTTATAGGATGTTTGGGTAGATGCTTAGGGACAGAAGAGAGAAGAGCAGAGATCGTTAAGGGATGAGAGAAGTTCATGACTTGAAGACTTAGTGAGTCAAATCTAACGTTCTGAAGTTGAAGTTGTGGAAAAGTTCTTGTATGATCTTGCAGATCAGATTGATATCTGATAGTTGTTTGTAGCAGAGCTAGGGGTTGCATACTTGGGAACAAGGAGATTTCTTGGAAGCTTGTGAGCTCAAGTTTAGATCTTCCTTAGGGTTTCCATCAGCTTCTGATTATTTTCAGAACTGAACTAGCTAAGTTTGTATTGGATCTGGTTGTGGATCTTTCAGAATTGTTTTCTGATTGTAATTAGCCCTGACCTTGAAGGCCTTATGGCTGGGCATGTTAATGAAAATTAGTGTTAAAAAATTACTTTGTGTTGCATTGTTCACTATTCCGCTATGTAATTATGTTGGCTGGAAGGTTTGGACTGTCCTTCATTGCATCCACCATCCTTGACTGCATCACCTTTTGAGTTGATTGTGCTAATCTATGCAAACCTACAAGAAAAAGGGGGTGTAAGGTTGAAAGGTACTTCATGTCACTTGTTGATTATTACATTAGAATAACGTGGGTAACATTTTTGGTAGAGAAATATGAGACTCAAGATAGGTTTAACATTTTCAAAATCTTATTTAAAAATTAGATGGATACAAGGATGAAGTGTTTAAGGTTTGATAGAGGAGGATAATTCACATCATGTCGATTCAATATCTTTTGTGAGAGATCTAGATTTAGAAGGCAATTATTTGCACTAAGGACTCCACAACAAAATGGAGTGGCTGGAGGAAGTGAAAAACTATTGTTGAGCTGGTTAGAATAATATTAAAAGATGAAAAAAGGTAAAAAATCTACTTGAGAGGCATAGTACATACTACATTTTATCTTCTCAATAGAGTGCAAATAAAAGTAAATTATACAAAAACCGCTTATGAGTTTTCGTTTGGGAAGATAGATTTACTCTCAATTATTTTGAAATATTGAAAAATAAATTTTATGTTAAAAGAAGTGAAAATAATATTAGAAAGTTTTATGAAAGATTGGATGAAGGCATTTTATTAGGATACTCAATGAAAAATGAGGCATATTGGTGCTATAATTTAAGAGACAAGAAAATGATAGAAATTGCAAATATTAATGTCAATAAAATAAGGACTTTGACTACTTTTGAACTAGAGATTAAACTAGAATAAGATCTTGTTACATTGACAAAAAAGATGAATTCTTTAGAAATATAATGATAAAGACTAAAAAATGAAGAAAAAGAATTAAAAAAAATCACGAGGACACAACTAGGTATGTAAAAAGTGATCACTTATAAGAACAAATAATTGGAGACAAGGATAAGGGTACTCATACAAGAAGATTGACTAGAATAGGTGAACAGTTAAAATTTTATTGTCTTTATGAAATAAAACCAAAAAGCTATGCTAAAGCTTGTAAATATGAATGTTCAACAAAATCTATGTAACAAGACTTAGATTAGATACATAAAATCTAGACATGAGAACTAGTAGCTAGATCAATGGAAAAAAATGATTTGAACAAAGTGGGTATTCAAGGAAAAGATAAATGTAGATGGACAAGTTAGTAGAAATAAAGAAAGATTGGTATGTAAATGTTATAATCAAGTTGAAGGTATATAATTTTATGAGAATTTCACTCTAGTAGCTAGAATGGAAGATATTATAATGTTTCTAGATTCACTACATACACAAATTTTAAGGTTTATTAGAAGGATGTTAAGTCTGCATTTTTTAATTGGGTACTTGAGGGAGAAGTTTATATTAAACAATTAAATATTTTCAATATTAGAAAATTAAAAAAATGGCTTCCAAATTCAAGAAGGAATAATATGGTACTACACGGACCTAGGTCATGGTATGTCAGACTAGATTGAGTATTTTCTGCAATAAAATTTCAAAAAATTATAGAGAAGAACAATGGTATTTTTATCTTTTAAACTAAGTATACCAAAAGAGTTGCTCAATAAATTTAGATTAGAAGAAACAAAACCAATAGAAAAACCAATGGCTATTGGTTATAGTTTAAGTAAATATGATGAATCTTTCCAAGTTAATAAAAAATTATACAGATCTATGACTAATGGACTATTGTTCTTAACTTCTTCAAGACTAGATATTACAAATGTTGTTTTTCCTAGCTACTATATATCAAAAATATCCAAAGAAATTTATTGAGGTAGTAGTAAAAGGGTGTAATTAAGGATATGGTATTCACTATCTTACATTAAAAAACTAGAAACCATTAATCTATCTCCTCTTACATTGGAAAAAATATGATCTTCTAGGCTTGAGGAGCATCAAGTGTTATCTTAATGTAATGATCCTTCGATATTATATAAGATAATAGTGAAAATGTGAATGAATAATGTGAGAAATAGGACTAGGAAGAGACAATAGGATATTTCTATTAAAATAAATAATTATCAAACTAATACCCAAACATTAACACTAGATCTAAGAAGCTAATATAGTGACTGACCTACACCTAAAATATGAGCCCAAGTTCTCTATCAAGGGTGACCTAGAATGCACGGGATGACTTGAATCATCCCTTCTTATGGGAGTAACCATTGACATGCAATAAAATTATGTAGAAACCTAGGATCAGAAGTAGATCGATATAAATTCTTGATTATGAATCTAAAATTTTTCTATCAATCACCTACGCACAAAAAATGAGAATAATGTTAGGAGAAAGGAAACTTCCTTATCCAAACCCCTATTTAGCAATTAACTTTAAAATTGAATTGAAATTTCTTAAAAGGAAAAATGAGTCCACTATCAATTGCAAAGGGTTAATAAAAGACTTATACAATGATGATGGAAGTGATTCTTGAAATGGGATCACAAGTATTGGTTGAATGGAATGAATCCACAAAGAATCAAAGGTCATCATAAAATACACTCTTGCATAATGATTTTTTACACTTTCCACAATGAAGGATATGAGAAATGAAATTCCTTGAGTACTTGATAGGATTGAATACTTGATTTCTCCTTGAATGCTTGAGAGATATGATTGAATTCATCAGACCTATAGGATATTCCAAAAATAAATTTGGAAGCCTTACTTGTATACATCTTGTATCCATTTTAGGGCTCAAAACCCAAAGGAGGCTAACACAAAGTAGGAATACTACCTAAAATCAAAATAAATTTTTATGATACAAATTTGGGGCAAATTTTCCATGTAATGGTTGCCTCCCAATGTAGGGGGGGCATGAAACATTGGCCTTGACAAGGAAAAAAGTGTTGAAATTTAGATAAGGAGTCAATATGGACACAAGAATACTCAAAACTTTCACAAAAACAAGTCATGATAAGAATAAGCATTAAAAATAGGCCAGACATGATAATAGGTCCTATGCATACAAATGATTATCAAATATATGAAATAATTAAAGGTGTAAACCCTTAATTAAGGGCCCACATACAAAAGTAAATCATAGGGAGGTTTTGTTTATTATATTATTAATTAAATGTATAAAACAATCCTATATAGTCTAGAATGGTGGAAAAAGGTAAAATCGGTGGAAAAAAGTAAAATAGGTGCTAAAGAAGTATAATTTATATAATTTAACAAGGTTCTTACAATTTACAATACCACATTTATCCCTCTTTAGTGGGATTGGGAGCCTATGTACATACTCATAGTAAATTATAAGAAAGAGATATGATAAAGAGATGGTTATGGGAAAGACTTAGAAAAGATAAGGAATCTCTAAATTTGAGGGATCAAGTGCCCAAACCAAGGATCATAACTCATATATAACCACATTAAATATATATGAACCAAAAGTTATAACAACTAGTATCACATTCAGAATGCTACTACAAGAGAACAAGTGGTCCTAGAGGAAGAGAAAGAACATACATAAAATATGAGAAAATAATTTATGATACAAATCACTTATCAAATATATGAGATTGTGGAGGAGATAAAAAGGAAACCATAGATGTCATGGGCTAGAAAATTGTGTTATGCTAGGTGATCCATAAAAGAAAGTGGAGGTATAGTAGGAAATCTTCTAGAAAGCTATGTTATTATAGTCAACCCATCAAAGGATAAAAAATAAAAGATATTTTTAAATGGAAATCCACCAAAAGAGGATTCCCAAGGAAAGTATTGTTTCAAAAGGAAATACACTATATAGTATAAAAAGATCCAAGAAGAGATTTGTGTCCAAGAAAAAAATCCATAGAATGCCTAGGGGCATGAAAGATGAATCCTAAAAAAAGAATTAACTCCTTTAGAACCCATTGAATAATGCACATGGGAATAAAATTATTACTCCAAGGAAAGCATTGTATCCTTGGGAATTTAGCTAAATATTGTAGATGGATGTAAAAAGATTTTTTAATCGATCATATAATACACAAGGAGGCCCAATACATGACCTCCTCTTTAAGATGGAAATATAAACTTGTAATGCAATCTTAAAGAAAAGTATAAAAAGGATTCCTAAATTCAACAACAAGGAGATCTCCCTTAATAAATAATGCATATATAACCCTAGAAAAAAGGTGTAACTCTTTTTAAAGCCAAGGAAATATAATTGGATAAAATGATTTTGAAAAATCTATAAATGGATCCTTAAGAGTCCTAAATAGGTCTTTGTTCCAAGAAATCTACATCCAAGAAGGATTCCTTGAAAAAAATTAACATTATTGAGAAAAATAGGGGGAGAACCATAATTTTCCCTTTTCTTCCAAAATTTCTAGGTAAAAATGGATTCTTTATGAAAGACAAACCACTTCTTGCTCCCAAGTAAGGGAATTCCTTTATGATAGACATGTTCTTTCAAGCATGGAAGAAGTTTTAAATAGAGATGTAAATCACCTAAAATGGATAAGATCATCATGTAGAATAAACACCTCCATGTGATAAAGGATATTATGTAATAAATAAATACCATACTATAAATAATAGGAAGTGGATACTTAGAAAGGAAAAGAAAGATTAAGAAATGAAACCTTTCCCCATAAGGCTAAAGGCATGGGAAATGATAACACATTATATACCTTAAGTGTTATATATTTTATAATAGACATGAACTTTAAAGAAAGGAAAAGGTTGCAAAAAGCTCCTAAAAAAGAGAAAATCCTCATGTAAAACAAATAAGACCATACAAAGAAGGACATCATGTTATAAAAGAAACAAGTCAACAAAGAGATAATGGATCTCTTGGAAGGATAGAGAATTCAAGCATTGGTCCTCCCTCCGAAGCATGAAGACAAGGAAAAAATCAGCATTATTATAATTAACATATCTTAATCACCTTGGAAATGCTCACCAAAATGATTTTCATCAACAAAATAAATAAAACCCCTATAAATTTTGAATCCAAGTGCCAAGACTAAATCATATTATCTCTGACAAAGTTGACTTGTTATGAAACTTTGCTAATGTGATAATGAATCTATAGATCGAAGTAAGCATCATGTAATATGACTGTGATTGAAGTGAACTAGTAAGTCACATTTAGAATTGATGCTAATCATTGAAAGTTCAAACCTGTCACCATATCAATAATGTATCACTACAAAACTGATTGGCATGTATCAAATACGTCCCATATATAGAAAAATTATCAATATACTACATATATACATTAAATATGTATCAAACTCATCACTTCCATATCCTGAATAATAAATATTCTCAAATGCTAGTAATAAATCAAGTTCCAAGTGATCAATTCATCAAATTCCAACTAATCAATGCTAATTAATTGCATGAGAATTGCAAAATGAAACTAGTTAGTGTTTGGGAATCAATGAGAACACAACGATAGGAGAAACAATAATAATGTAATTTATTTTTTTAATATTTTTTTTATTGATGAATGCATCTATGTTAGGAATGAATGCTAAATATGTCCTATGGGGGAGTATTCAGAGTCATTTTGTAATAGTTGTATGTTGCATTCATGACTATGATTGTCATTGATGTCAACATAGGGATCTACTGGAGATTAGTAGAGAAGCAGACAATGTTTGAATTAGCAAACATGGAGTATGGCAGATCAAGCTATGCAAAGTTGAGGACTTATTATAGATTATGTCCTAAGATTTTTGTCAATAGCAGGTATGAAAATTAAATTATTCATGAAAGTTATGTGTAATTTAGTGGAAGCAGTATTCAGATAGTGGTCCTGAGAAGCGGCTTGTGATAACTAGATTATATCTCCTAATCAAGATAGAATCTGGGCATGCGGAGTTATATGATTAATGAAGATATTATGGTCATGACCTGGATGAGACAGAATGATAAGAGGTCACATGGGTGAAGATTTTTTTTTTTTGAAGCTGACAGTTTTATGTTATTATGGAATATTATGTAATGTGTGAAGGTTTATATTTTTTAATTGGTTAAACATTGTTGGCCGACTCATTTATAATTATTTGAGTGTGGTATAAAGGAAGGATTGTTTTCCTTAATTACAATATGATATATAGATATGAATTGTGGAATTGAGCAATATATGTTCATGTTGATATTGTAAGAGGATATGTGAATTGCAAAGATGTGGTATTGAGATCTAGTGAAGCAGTTGGTGCAGTTTGGCATAGGTAGAGGAGAAAAGATAAGTTGCTGAGATTAGTAATTGTTGATATTATTCTATTTAGATAATACAAAGATCATTTGGATAGGGTGTTCAATGATCTTTCCCTTGACGTTGTTTGGACAGTGAGTCCTTCTGTCTTCCATAAATCTTAACCGGGTTAGAATATTTTAATAGGGATTTAAAGTCTCCTAACAGGGACTCATATATACTGAATGTATTTGATAAGGCTCCTAACTGATTCCATCCTCTCACAAGTAATTTTCATATTCATACACCTTTTGTGGGCATCATTCCCATGGGGGTTTACTATCTATCAAGAGGTTCCCTAGTCAACATATCTTTTGTTATTGTGTTATTGTGTATGTTTATCTTTCTACATGGTTGTTTCTTATATTGATTACATGGTTGAAATATGATAATGGTGGTAAAAGTTGTTTTTATCTAATAACTTATTCATCCCCCCCTCTCTATTATATTAGGGGACTTTACTTTCTAACAATTGTTATTAGAGCGGCAGGTCCTTAAAGGAAAATTTTAGCAACTTAAGGGGATCTATGGAGACTCATTCCAGGAAAGAAAGACCTAAGTTTGATGGAGTAAACTATGACAGTTGGAAATAAAAGATGAAGACATAGTTTCTATGTTTAGGACCAAGATATTGTTTAATCACAAAGAATGAGAAGACTATCATTGAGGAATACCAAATTGAAGAATGTACTAATACAAAGATAGATCTATTCATGTGTAATATACTTGTGAGAGAAGAATTTATGTTAGCTCTTCTGGAGAATCAATACATTCAGGTTAAAACTCTAAGGGCATCTCATGAAATTTGGTTAGCTTTACAATCTACTTTTGAAGGTGATGTGCATGCTAAGAGAGTCAGATTATAGAATTGGATTGTTCATTTGAAGATATAAAAATGATGGAAGATGAATCTGTTAGAAGTTATATTGGTAAGATATTAGAGATTTGTGTAGGTATCAAAGCTTGTGAAGGACACAAGACTAAGGATGAAGTGATATGGAAGATCTTAAAGACATTAATCCCTATATTTAAGCAGACAACATAGATGTTTGAACAATTTATACCTTGTACTAAGAATTTTACTAGAGAAACTCTTCTTGGAAGATTAGAAGCAACAGAGATAGGCTTGAGACAGACAAAAGATCAACCTATAATTAAGACAACATTTAACGCACTTAGTGTTCACCCTAGTTTGTCAAGAAGTACTAGTGTTAGTGGAGATTATGCCAGTTACAAAAGATCTAAGATCAAAGAAGATAGAAAGATTGAGGAAGGAATTTCCTTTCTTGTGAAAAGACAACCAAAAGGTAAGAATTTTTTTAAATGTTGGACATGTCAAGAATATGGTCATTTTGCATCTAAATGTCCTAAGAGAGTAAATAAATATAATAAATTTAAACCTAGAAGATATAAAGAATGTTCCTATGCTAATGATGAAAAACTTAAGGCTAGTATTGAGAGATTATTAAGTGAGAGTGATAATGAGAATCATGATATAGAATTTACAGTAATAGTAAAAGAAGAAAACTCTAAAACTAAAGTTAGAGAAGAAAACACTTTAGTTTCCCAAGTAGAAAATAAAATTGATTGGATCATATACAATGGTTGTTCACATCATATGACTATAGATATGAAGAAATTTATAAATTTTAACAACTATGATGGAGGAATTGTTAAAATGGAAACAATGCACCTTTCTTGATAAAAGGAATAAGATCTATTACTCTTGATGGAAAGACTCATATTGATGATGTTTATTTTGTGGATGGATTCAAACATAATATTTTGAGTGTTGGAAAATTATTTGATAAGGGATATCAAGTTTGGTTTACTGTGAAAACTTGTGTGATCAAGGGATGGTAATTTGATTGGAGCTGGATCAAGAACCAGAGGTAATGTATTTCAATTGAATCATGCTGAGATGACATGTTTGATTACTAAAATTGATGATAGTTGGTTATGGCACATAAATTTTTGTCACAAAAACTTTGATAACATTGCGAAAGTAAGTACTACATTTTCAGTAAGAGATTTTCCTGAGATTATGAAACCTACTAACATGATTTGCAAAGAATGTGTTATGGCTAAGTAGAAGATAATTTTATTTCCTAGTAAGAAGTTCACAATAGAAGCAAAGTTGGAAATTATTTATATAGATTTGAGTGGTCCCACAAGGACTAGAGGATTCTATGTTGAAAGGTATTTTATGATTTTTGTGGATGACTTTACTAGAATGATGTGGATAGCATTTCTTAAAGAATAAATCTGAAGCATTTGACAAGTTTAAACTGATTAAGAACAAAGCTGAGAATGAATCTGGAATGAATATTAAATGTTCAAGGTATGATATAGGTGGAGAATTTACTTCAAAGAAATTTAATACTTTTTGCAAAGTGAATGGTATTAAGAGACAACTTTCAACCCCTAGAACACCTAAACAAAATGGTATTGCAGAAAGAAGGAACAAATTAGTAACTAAACTAGAAAGAGCTATGTTATTTGAAAATGATTTGGCAAAGATATTTTGGAAAGAAGTAGTGAATACAATAATGTTTACAATGAACAAAGTACAAATCAGAGCAGACAGAAATAACACACCTTATGAATTATTGTTTGGACATGCGGCATCAGTTAAGTATTTCAAAACTTTTGGAAGTAAGTGTTATATTAAGAGAGATGGTGACATTGGTAAGTTTGATCCCAAAAGTGATGAAGGTATATTTCTTGTTTATTCATTGAAAAGAAAATCTTGTAGATGTTTTAATAAAATAACTAAGACTATTCTTGAGAGCATAAATGTTAAAATTGATGAGAAGTTCAAAATTCAGGAAAGAATGCTTGATTATGAATCAGATGAAGAAGTTCATCCTAGAATTGATCAAGAAAATGTTAAATTATTTTATGAAAATGACAGTGATTTTAAGAATGAGAGTTACATTGAGGAGATAAGAGAAGAACCTAGACTAGAACATAGAGTTGAAGCAAGAACTAAGACAGCGACGACTAATAAGAATCTAGCAAGAAATCACCCTGTTGATCATATTATTGGGAGCATAGAAAAAGGAGTTTCTAACAAGGAATAAGGTACAGGATGAACTATGTTTTATTTCTCAAATTGAACCTAAAACTACTGATGAAGCTTGTAAAGATAAAAATTGGATTGAATAAATGAAGGAAGAACTAGATCAAATTGAAAAGAACAAGACTTGGAATTTGGTCCCTAGACCTAATGATAAAAATGTTATAGGAACTAAATGAGTATTCTAGAATAAGATGAATGAACAAGGTGAATTTCTAAGGAACAAAGAAAGATTGATATGTAAAGGATACTCACAACAAGAAGGAATTGACTATGAACAAACTTTTGCACTCGTTGCAAGAATTGAAGTAGTAAGAATGTTTTTGGCTAATGCAACTTATAAAAAATTAAAAGTGTATCAGATGAATGTAAACTCAGCATTTCTGAATGGAGAATTGGAAGAAGTCTACATTGGGTAGCCTAAAGTTTTTCCCTTGATTCATGAAGGAGATATGGTATGTAAACTGAACAAAGCTTTCTATGGACTGAAACAAGCACCTAGAACATGGTATACAAGACTAGATAAAATATTTGATAAAATTGGGATTTTCTAAAGGCACAACAAATAGTAATTTATATCTAAAAGAGATTGAGAATGGCTTATTGATTGTAGTTATCTTTGTTGATGATATTATCTTTGGGGGTGAAGATGAAGCTCCTGATAAATTTGCTGATGAAATGAAGACATAATTTGAAATGAGTATGATTCGTAAGATGAAATATTTTTTAGGATTATAGATAGCACATAATAGTGATGGTATTTTCTTATGTCAATCAAAGTATCTGAAAGACTTGTTGCAAAGATTTGGAATGGAAAATTGTAAGCTAGTTGGCACACCTATGCCAACTGGTCATAAGTTATCTAGCACACATGAAACTCCTATGGTTGAGAAAAAGAAGTATAGATCCATGATTGGAGGATTGCAGTATTTAAATCATACAAGACCAGACATATCACATGTAGTTGGAATTGTTGCAAGATTTCAAGTTGATCCTATAGAGTCACATTATGCAGCAGTAAAAACAATATTTATATATTTGAAAGGCATAATTAAATATGGGTTATGGTATGATAAATCAAATAACTTTACCCTATGTGCATATATAGATGTAGATTGGGGAGGTAGTGTTGATGACAAAAAGAGTACAAGTGTTGGAGCATTTTTTCTTGGAGGAAGATTGGTTTCTTGGCTAAGTAAGAAACATAATTGTATATCACAGAGCATAGTAGAAGAAAAATATGTAGTAGAAGCAAACAATTGTACTTAGATAGTATGGATGAAAAAAATGTTGAAGGATATTGGAATCAAATTTGATGAGCCTGTTATCATACATTGTGATAACACTAATATAGTATGTCTAAGAATATTGTATTGAATTCTAAGGCAATGCATATAGAAATCAAGTATCATGTTGTAAGAGAGAAAGTTGTAGAAAAAGAAGTCAGACTTGAGTATATAAATACAAAAGAGAAGGTTCCAGATATATTTGCAAAGCCCTTACCAAAAGATACATTTCAGTATTTGAGAGGTATGCTTGGTTTTATGCCCGAACCTACTTTTGAGAAGTGATGAAGATAGTTGCATCAATCTAGTGGTATATGAGCTCTATCCTTTCTAGACTATATGCTTATACATCCTCTATGGGGGAGTATGTGTGTTTTGAGTTGATTCATAAAGAATCTTGTGAATGTATTTTCTGAATAGTGTCTTCTGACATTGAGGATTTGAATGGATTGACATATTGATGCTTTCTTTGTCATTAATGTCAACAAGGGAGAAGAATACAATGTAAAATGAAAAACACTTAGTGATTTGATTGATGAAGAGGAATTGAAAATAAGGATAGTACCTAATAATTGATTTGATTGATGAAAAGGATGTGAAGATATTTCAAAGCAATAGCATTGTAGTATGGTATTTATGGGACTTGGATGTTTTTCATCTATGTTGCCATCAATGCCAATGGGGGAGATTGTTAGGAAAGAATTCTGAATATGTCCTATGAGGGAGTATTTTGAGTCATTCTATAATAATTGTATATTTCATTCATGACTGTGATTTTCATTGATGTCAACACAGTGATCTACTAGAGATTAGCAGAGAAGCAAAAACTATTTGAATTAGCGCATGTGGAGTATTATAAATCAAGCTATATGAAGTTGAGGACTTATTCTATATTTTTTCCTAAAATTGTGGTCAAGAGCCCATATGGAAACTCAATTATTCATGACAATTATGTGTAATTTAGTGGAAGCAATATTCAGACAGTGTTCTTGAGAAGCAGCATGTGATAACTGGATTATATCTCCTAACCACGATAGAATCTAGACATACAGAGTTATACAATTGATGAAGATATTTTAGTGGTAACTTGGATGAGACAACATGATCAGAGGTTGCACGAGTGAATATTTATTTTGTTTTGAAGCAGATAGATTTATTTGATTATGGAATTTATTATGTAACTCCTGAAGGTTTATAGTTTGTAACTCCTTGATCCTTGTTGGCTGACTCATTTGTAATTATTTGAGTGTGGTATAGAGAAAGGACTATTTTCCTTGATTTTAATATCAGATATAGATATGAATTATGGAATTGAGAAATATATGTTGATGTTGATATTGTAAGAGGATATGCGAATTATACAGATTTGGTATTGAGATATGGTGAAGTAGTTGGTGCAGTTTGGCACAGGCAGAGGAGAAAAGATAAGTTTTTGAGACAAGTAATTGTTGGTATTATTATGTTTGGATAATACATTGATCATGTCCTTGAAGTTGTTTGGACAGTGGGACCTTTTATCTTCCATAACTCATAACCAGGTTAGAATCTTTTAACAAGGATTCAAAGTCTCGTAACAGGGACTCATATGTACTAAATATATTTCATAAGGCTCCTAACAGATCCATCCTCTCAGAAGGAATTTTCATATTAGTACATCTTTTGTGGACATCATTCCTAACGGGGTTTACTCTAAGATCAAGAGGTTCCCTAGTCAACATATCTTATGTTATTGTGTTGTTATGTATGTTTATCTTTCTATGGTTGTTGTTGATGGCAAGTTGACTATATTGTTTTATATGACTAGATATAGTGTTGTCATTATGGAAACAAAGTCATATAGTGGTTTGGACTTAGCACACATCATCAGAAGATTAATATTTGGCTAAGTATAGAGGACTGGATAGTCAACAGAGCACTAGTAGATCAGAGCATCAATGCAGTTGTGTATGACCTAGTTATGATATGTTCCCTTGAAGTTAACCTTATATGTATGTATTCACGCTAATTCTAAGAGTGCATGATCAGATGATATCATATGATGATGATACAAATAGTTGAAGAGGTACAACCAGTGAATGCTAGAACATAATAGAGTATGCAATCGATTGTTGGTAATTTGTTTAGCAATGATAATATTGTTTTGTAAAGGCTATGCGCCTATTGCATTTAGGTTATAGACATGTAATTGTGTTTGTATGTAAACATGATCAAGCCAATTCAATTGGAAGCATTGTATGTAATCGGTTATAGGCCAACCTAGTTAATTGTTTTGATAAGTGCATATAAATATGAGATACACCATTTTTAATTGGTATGGAAGTTGTTATAGAGTTGAGATAAGTAGAGTAGAAGTGTGCGAAGAGTTAATAATATGTATTAGAGCTTTGCAAGAGGTCAAAGCATTAGTGCATCAAAGGACCTGATCTGACAAAGTAGTGTCACAATGCCAGTTCATCCAATAGATATAGTGTGTATCTGAGATCAGAAGGTTGTATCCTTCACCACTTGAGTAGTGAGCTCTAGGAAACCATGTCCACACCCCTAACAGGGCTATTGCAAAAGACTCCTTATAGGGTCCGACCCTTGACAAGGTCATTGTACTAAAATTATTGTAAAGACAACTCCTAACAGGGTTAAGGATCTTTTAACAAGGATCATAAGACACTAGTACAAATTATTAGTGGTTGTCAATTCCCATTGGGGTTTTTACCTATTTGGGTTTCCCCGTAACCACATTGGTGTTATGTGTTGAGTTCATATTTCTTATTTGTGTTAATGTTCATTTTAGTACTTAAGCATTCAAGATAAGTTTAAAGAGTAAAGTAAAAAGATTAAATATAGTGAACACTAATTCGCCCCATCCCTGCTCTCAGTGTTCCCATTCATAACAATTGGTATCAGAGCTTTAGTCCTCAACAAATAAGTTTAACCACTTGAGGAGATCATGGAAAAGAAAAAAATGAAACATCTAAAAAGAAATCTGGAAGCTTCTCTTGAAAACCTGGACAGATCTAAAAATGAAATTGAAGAACTAAAAGAAAAATTTGGTGATGCTCAAGAAGTCATCAAAAGAATAAGAAAATATTTAAAAGAATGTTCTACTAGTGATTTAGGGATAATGGTCAAAAAGCTAAATTAAGAAAACACATCTCTAAAAGATCAGATTGAAGAGTTGGATGACAAGCTAACTAACCATCAGGAAGTCTATGATGAATAGATCAAAGAGAACCTTCAACTAAATGAATAATTGAGGCAAGAAAACATGGAAATCTTGGAGGTAAGAAACAATAAAGAAAACTTGGAATTTAAGTTAAAAGAAGCAAAGAATCACATTGATAAATTACACACAAGCAAGGATCTGATAGAATCTCAATTATATGCTCAGAATCTTAAAGGAGATACCAACAACATTGGATTCAATGAAGCACAAAATTAGATTGATGACATGTGAGAAAGGATGAAAGCACCAGAATAAACCACTGATGCTAAGAAGACAAAAAATCAAACTAAAGATAGTATTGAACCATCTAAGGATGAGCGCAAGCCAGTAGACCAAACTTGTTATGCATGTAACAAGAATGGACATATACCTAGTCACTGTAAAGAGGTAAGACCTTTCAATGGTTACTATTATTCATGCAATAAATTTGGTCATAGAGCTATGAATTGTAAGACAAGTCAGAAGAACAAGACTCAGTATAATCAGAGAAATTAGAATCAGCCAAATGTAAGAAGTTCTCAAAATGTTACATGTTAGATATGTACCTATAATGGTCACTCAGCTAGACAGTGTAAAATGGTAACCCATGTCAATACGCTGAGGAATTTAAGGGCTCCAGTTATTTGTCACTCATGTAACAAGGCTGAACACATCTCAAAGTACTATAGATCAAGAATGAAAAGCCTGGAAAGCCCTAAAAAGCCAGAAGAATCAATTTTGGATACCGAAGAAGAAGTCAAGTTTGTGAAATCTTCAAAAGATGCAAGCTTGATTTGGTCATAGGCAAAAAAGGATAAGGTTGATGTGAATGTAATGGATGTTAGAAAGTAAAGTCCACCAAGATAACTGAGAGGGGGGGGGTGAATCAGTTATTAGATAATTATAACTTTTATCATCTTCAATAGCATTAAACCATGTAAGCAATATAATTACCAGCCATAGAAAGATATTCATACACAATGACATAACATATGTTGACTAGCGAACCTCTTGATCAAAGAGTAAACCTTGGTGGGAATGATGCCCATAAAAGATGCACTAATATGAATATTCCTTGTGAAAGGATGGAATATGTTAGGAGTCTTATGAAATACATGCAGTACATATGAATCCCTATTAGGAGATTTTGAATCCCTGTTAAAAGATTCCAACCTGATTAAGAGTTGTGGAAGACAGAAGGACCCACTGCCCAAACAGTTTTAGGGTAAGATCACTGAACACACTGTCCAAATAATATTTTCATTACTAAATAGAATAATATGTTACATCTTCTCTGACTGTTCCAAACTACACTCACCATTACATCAGATCTCAATTTTAGATCTTTGTACTTCGCATGTCTTCCTTCATAAATTCATTTTCATACTTAGCTCTTTTCTTCACTTCATGCATACAACATCACACACAATCACTACTTCCAGATCACAAATACATACTACTACATACAAATTCATTACAATAAGTAAATACATTCCTTCCTTTATACCACACTCAAATAATTACAAGTGAGTCGGCATACAATTACAAAATAAAAGTTTCCACACACTACAACAAAATTACACAAAACTGTCAGCTTCCAAATACAATAAATCTTCACTCATGTGACCTCAAAGTCTATTTTATCATCCATGTCACTATCAATGTGTCTTTAACTTCCCTTTAACTACACAAAATCAGATCCCATCCCGATTAGGAGATATCATCTGATTTCCACAAACTGCTACTTGGGAATACTGCCTGAATACTACTTCCACCAAAATGATCATAACTTCCATGAATAAATGAATTATTATCTGCACTCTTAACCATAGACATATAATATATCAAAGAGTATAACCTCAACATCACATAGCTCCAACTACAATAACCCATGTGCGCTAATCCAAACTCTATCTGCTTCTCTGCAAGTCTATGGTAAATCACTATTTTGACATGAATGCAACAACAAATTCTATAGAATGACTACCAAACATTTATCATTAGTTCCTTACAATCTCCCCCATTGGAATTGATGGAAACATAGATGAAAAAATCCAATGTTCCAAAAATCCAATACTCCAACACTGCTTCTTCAAATCCTCTTCATCAATCAAATCTTGCTTCGTTATCCTATTCAGTTCTCTCCAACAAATGTCTCAAATTGTTTTTCATGTACACTTCTCCCCCATTGACATCAATGAAAGAAATTTCATCACTATGTCAACAAAAACTCAATGTCAAAAGACACTTTTTGGAAAATACATTTACTAGAGTCCTCATGACTTAGCTCAAATACACATACTCCCCCATAGAGGAAGTACCAACATCCAGTCCAGAAGAAAGATAAGGCTCATATACCAATGGATGGATGCAACCAACTACATCACTTCTCAAAAGCAAGCTGGGGCATAACCCCAAGCATACCTCTCAGATACTCAAATGTATCCTTAGGAAAAGGCTTTGTGAATATATCTACTATCTGCTCCTTTGTACTTATGTACTCAACTCTGACTTCTTTCTCAGCAACTTTCTCTCTTACAACATGATACTTAATCTCTATATGCTTTGTCTTAGAATGTAATACATGATTCGTAGACATACTAACTATACTAGTGTTGTCACAATGTATGAAAATAGGCTCAACAAATTTTATTCCAATATCCTTCAACATTTGCTTCATCCAAATTATCTGGTTACAATTGTTTTTTGCTGCTACATATTGTTCTTCTACTATGCTTTGTGAGATACAATTCTACTTCTTGCTTAGCCAAGAAACTAATCTTCCTCCAATGAAAAATGGTCCAGCACTGGTGCTTTTCTTATCGTCAACACTGCCTCCCTAATCAATATCTGTATATGCACATAGAGTAAAATCATCAAATTTTTCATACCATAGTCCATAGTCCATTGTGCCTCTTAAATATCTCAATATCCTCTTTACTATTGCATAATGTGATTCTCTAGGTTCAGCTTGAAATCTTGCTACAATTCCAACTGAATGTGCTATATCAGGTCTTGTATGAGTCAAATACTATAATCCTCCAATCATAGATCTGCATTTCTTCTATTCTACTGTAGGAGTCTCATTTGTGCTAGATAACTTATGTCTAGTCATCATAGGTGTTCAAACTAGTTTACAATCCTCCATTCCAAATCTTTTCAACAAGTCATTCAAGTACTTTGTCTGACTTACAAAGATACCATCATTGTTTTGTGTTATCTATAATCCCAAAAAGTATTTCATCTCACCAATCATACTCATTTTAAATTTAGTCTTCATTTCATTAGAAAATTTTTCACTAGCTTAATCTTCTCCTCCAAAGATAATGTCATCAACAAAAATAACTATAACTAAAAAACCATTTTCAATTTCTTTTGTGTATAGATTGCTATCAACTGTTCCTTTTGTAAATCCAAACTTTAATAAATACTTATCCAGTCTTCCATACCAAGTTCTAGGTGCTTGTTTAACTCCATATAAAGCTTTCCTCAATTTACATACCATGTCTCCTTCTTGAGTTAAAGGAAAACCTTCAGGTTGCTCAATGTAGACTTCTTCTTCCAATTCTCCATTCAGAAATGCTAACTTCACATCCATCTGATATACTTTGAATTTCTTCTAAGCTGCATATGCCAAAAACATTCTTACTACTTCAATTCTTGCAACAGGTGCAAAGGTTTCTTCATAGTGAATTCCTTCTTGTTGTGAGTAAATTTTACATACCAATCTAGCTTTATTTATTACTACTCCTTGTTCATTCATCTTTTTTTTGAATACCCATTTAGTTCCAATAACATTCTTATCTTTAGGTCTAGGGACCAATTCCCATGTCTTATTATTTTCAATCTCATCTAGTTCTTCTTTCATAGCATTAGTCCAACTTTCATCTTCACAAGCTTCATTGGTAGTCTTAGGGTCAATTTGAGAAATCAAACATAACTGTTCTTGTGCCTTGTTTCAAGTTAGAACTCCTCTTTTGTTTCTCCCAACAATCTGTTCAAAAGGATGATTCCTTAAAAAACTCTTGCTAGGTGTCACTGTCTCATATCTCTCTTCAGATGTAGGTTCTTCAATAACTTCACTATGGCTTTCATTTCACAAATCACTGTCAGTTTCATAAAACAATTCAGTAGATCTAGTGTTAGGTTTAGGATGAGCTTCTTCATCAGATTCATAATCAAGCATTCTTTCCTAAATTTTTAACTTTTCATCAACTTTAACATTTGCACTTTCAACAATAGTCTTAGTTCTTTTATTGAAACATCTATATGCTTTTCTTTTCAAAGAGTATCCAAGAAATATACCTTCATCACTTCTAGGATCAGACTTTCCCATATCATCATCTCTCTTTATATAACATTTTCTTCCAAAAATTCTAAAATACTTAACTGAGGGTGCATGTCCAAACCATAATTCATAAGGTGTCTTGTTTGTGTCTTCTCTGATTTGTACTCTGTTCATTGTATATACTATTGTGTTCACTACTTCTCTCGAGAATATATTCACCAAATCATTTTCAAATAACATAGCACTTGCTACTTCAGTCACTAAAGTATTCCTTCTTTTTGTAATGCCATTTTGTTCAGCTGTTCTAGGGGTTGAATACTATCTTTTAATGCCATTTTTTTCACAAAAGGTGTTAAACTCTCTAGAAGTAAATTCTCCACCTCTATCGGATCTCAAATATTTAATCTTCATTCCAAATTCATTCTCAACTTGAATCTTAAAAATCTTAAACTTATCAAATGCTTTAGATTTTTCTTTAAGAAATACAATCCACATCATTCTTGTAAAATCATCAACAAGAATCATAAAATACCTTTCTCCATAGAATCCTCTAGTCCTGGTAGGACCACTCAAAACTATATGAGCAATCTCCAGCTTCTCTGTAGATTTAAAATTCTTACTAAGATAATAACTTCTCTTCTATTTAGCCATTACACACTCTTTGCAAATCATGTTAGTAGGCTTCATAATTTTAGGTAAATCTCTTACTACAAGTGTAGTACTCACTTTCACAATGTTATCAAAGTTTATATGATAGAACCTTCCATGCCATAACCAATTATCATCAATATTTGTAATCAAACATGTCATCTTAGTAGGAATCAACTAAAATACATTACCTCTAGTTCTAGATCCAATTCCAATTAGATTTCCATCTTTATCCTTTATCACACAAGTTTTCTTAGTAAACCAAACTTGATATCCCTTATCAACTAACTATCCAACACTCAAAATATTATGTTTCAATCCATCCACAAAATAAACATCATCAGTATTAGTCTTTCCATCAAGAGTAATAGATCATATACCTTTAATCAAACAAGGTGCATTGTTTCCAACTCTAACAACTCCTTCGTCATATTCATTCAACTTTATGAAATTTTTCATATCTCCAGTCATATGATGTGAACAACCACTATCTATAATCCAATTTTCTTTCTTTTCAACTTGAGAAACTAAGGCTTTTTCTTTCGTAACATCAATTTCAGAATTCTCTTCTTTAATTGATAGAAATCCTATGTCATCATTGTTTTCATTATCTCTTTCACTTAAAGTTCTTTCTATACTAGCTTCAAGATCTTCATCATTAGCATAATAATATTCCTTAAATCTTCTAGGTTTGAAATTACTTGTGTACTTTTTAACTCTCTTAGGACATTTAGATGCAAAATGACCATATTCTTGACAAGTCCAACATTTAAATATTTTCTTACCGTCTAGTTCTATTTTCACAAGCAAGGCAATACCTTCTTCAATCTTCTCATCTTATTCATCTCTAGATCTGTTGTTGCTAGCATAATCTCTACTCATAGTGATGCTTCTTCAAAAAGTAGGGCAAACACTAAGAGCACCGAATGCTATCTCCATTCTAGGTAAGTCTCCTAATAATCTTAGGTTCATTTCTGCTACTTCCAATCTTCCAAGAAGAGTCACTCTTGTAAAGTTTTTTGTATAAGGTATCACTTGTTCAATCATCTATGTTGTCTCCTTAAATACAGGAGTCAATGTCCTCAGAATTTTCCATATCACTTCATTCTCTGTCTTTGTTCCTCTACAAGATTTTATACCTATAATGATTTCTGACATTCTAACAATATAACTTCTAATAGATTCATCTTCCAACATTCTTATATCTTAAAATGCACATATCCAATTATGTAATCTAACTCTTTTTGCATGTTCATCACCTTCAAAAGTAGAGTGTAAAGAATTCCAAATTTCATGAGATTTTTTCAAATATTTTACCTGACTGTACTCATTCTTTGGAAGTGTTGTCAAAAGTGCTTCTATTGCAAGTATGTTACACATGAATAGATCTCTCTTTTGTAGTACATGTTTCAAGATTATCCTCTTCAATGATAGTCTTATTATTATTTGTAATCAACCAATAACCTGGTCCTAAACATAATAGGTGTGTTTTCATCTTTTCTTTCTAGTGGTCAAAATTTACTCCATCAAACTTAGGCCTTTCTTTCTTGAAATTCTCCATGGATCCTCCTAAGTTGTTAAACTTCTTTTTCAAGGACCTACTGCTCTGATACTAATTGTTAGAAAGTAAAGTGCACCAAGATAACTAAAAGCGGGGGGAGGGGAGGGGGTGAATTATTTATCAGATAATTATAAATTTTATCATCTTCAACATCATTAAACCATATAAGAAATATAATTACCAACCATAGAAAGATATTTATACACAATAATACAATGACACAAGATATGTTGAGTAGGGAACCTCTTGATCAAAGAGTAAACCCCAATGGGAATGATGCCCATAGAAGATGCACTAATATGAATATTCCTTGTGAAAGGGTGGACTCTATTAGGAGTCTTATGAAATACATTCAATACATATGAATCCCTATTAGGAGATTTTGAATCCCTATTAAAAGATTCTAACCTGGTTAAGAGTTATGGAAGATAGAAGGACCCACTGACCAAATAGCTTCAGGGTAAGATCAGTGAACACACTGTCCAAATAATCTTTGCATTACTCAATACAATAATATGTTACCTCTTCTCTAACTATGCTAAACCACACTCACTATTACATCAGATCTCAATTTTAGATCTTTGTACTTCACATGTCTTCCTTCACAAATTCACTTTCATACTTAGCTCTTTTCTCCACTTCATGCATACAACATCACACACAATCGCTACTTCCACATCACAAATACATAATACTACATACAAATTCATTACAACAAGGATATACATTCCTTCCTTTATACCACACTCAAATAATTACAAATGAATCAGCATAAAATTACAAAATAAAAGTTTCCACATGCTACACCAAAATTACACAAAACTGTCAGTTTCCAAATACAACAAAATCTTCACTTATGTGATCTCAAAGTCTTCACTATCATCTACATCACTATCAATGTTTCTTCAACTTCCCTTTAACTACACAAAACCAAATTCCATCCCGATTAGGAGATATCATCCGATTTCCACAAACCGCTACTCAGGAACACTGCCTGAATACTACTTCCACCAAAATGATCATAACTTCCATGAATAAATGAATTACTATCTATGCTCTTAGCCATAGACATATAACATATCAAATAGTATAACCTCAACACCACATAGCTCCAACTGTAATAACCCATGTACGCTAATCTAGACTTTGTCTGCTTCTCTGTAAGTCTTCGGTAAATCATTGTGTTGACGTCAATGACAATCATAGTCCTAAATGCAACAAAAACTACTACAAAATGTCTACCAAACATTTAGCATTCATTCCTAACATTGGATGCATCCATAGTGGACACACCCTCTATATCTAAATGAATGACCCACAGGGTCATAGGGGGAGCTAATTTAGCTCTAAACCCCTGCACGAATGGTATACTCACCTTCAGAGTATGTTCCTTTGGATTTAACCTTTTGGAGATTATGTGATGACATGTGGAAGAGAGCACTACCTGATTGATTAAAAAATGAAATTTGGAGATTTTTGGTAAAAGTCTAGTTTACGCGGCAAGCATTAATTTGCATTAGAGTTTGATTGATTGAAGAGCACAAAAACCCATTGTGAAGGATTTTAGCTTGATTCACTAGCAAAGAAGTGTGTTTGATCAGTTGCGGAAGCCCTAATCCATTGCAATGATTCACAAGCTCTCAGAAACCATTTGTGAAGTGATTTACAAGTAAGTAATGGCTACTCCTATCGTGTTTGATTTTGTGGAGAGGAATTGATACATTTCCAAGAGACATCCCTTTAAGTCTACCCTAGATGACTTTGAAGGTGCATTCTCCCAAACCCCTATGGGTGTTATGCATGTTGAAGACATCCATGCATACATTCATTGTAAGAAGGAAGCATTAGGTCTCAATAGAATTAGAATGCACATTGAGACCATGAGGAAACTAGATAAAACCTTCCCTAACAAGTTTGCATAGTCAGAGAATGATCCTATTGTTGATTTTTCTATGGCACATGAGTTTTACAAATCTGAATGGATCAAGATCCTGTTAAGTAGAATCCACGATGACCTATTTTGGATAGGTGAAGTTCCAATAAGAATTATAGGAGATCTCATTCATGAGATGATAGGCCTTTCTAGGATAGGTGTCATTCTTCTAGTGGGTAAGGATGTAAGGAAACAAGTATAACAAGCATGCAAGTCAAGAATTCATAGGTGCGGAGTGACTATTGAGCCTATAGAAGAGAAAGACATCAAACTAATGTCTATGATATTAGGGTATAAGTTTCAGCACACTAACAGGGTGAATAGTGTGTCTACAACTACTATTCTTGCATCAATAAGGATTGTTAGAGAAAATGGAGAGTTCAATTTGGGCTCGATCTTGCACACACAACTGATAGACAACATTAAGGCCATCAAATATGATAAGACCAAAATATTTAGGTTTGGGTCTTTAATCATTTACATGTACTTCCATATACTTGGAAAGGTTTCAGATTTATACCGAGACAAAGATATTCCTACAATACCTCAAATATCCTTTAAGGCATCTACTGATAGTTCATTGGAGGATTACATGGAGCTAGAACTAAAAACATTCTGAATCAAGATGTAGATGAGATACAAAATACCAGAGAACATTGTTGAGAAGTACAAGGACAACATCTATTTTATGGTAGAAATTGATGTAACCTTTATGGAAGTAGTTGAACCAAGAACAAAGTGGATCCATCCACTTGGATATAATGTTGATGAACAAGTCCTAGAAGCATATGAACAAGTATTGCTATCAGCCGCTAAGGACCCTAATGAACAAAGATGGGGGACTTATGAAGATAAATCAAGAGAAGTTGATGTTGTTTTGAACAACACATCAACTAAAAGAAAAGTAGCTAAGGTTACTTCTGAAATCCTCAGAATTCATGGAGTAATTCAAGTAGACCTTGACAAAGCAAGAAAAGAAAAGATTCCTTTGGGAATTGAGAGCACATCTACAATAGAAGAAAAGGAATATGATCCTAAGTTAAAGAAGGCCAAGATTGAGAAATCTGAAGATCCCAAGGATAAATAGGACAAACCTGATGTTTTCCCTCATGCACCCATAGAAACAATTGATTTTACAACTCCTCCTGAGTATAAGGAAATGCCTAAGAGGAATAAATAAATTAGCACCAGTCATACATTGAGCAACCAGAAGTAAGAACACTCAAGCACCTCCACAAGCAGGTTTCAAACCTAGTCTTAGTGTGTTGAGTGCAAGGATTGTTGATTAAGGCATGATTGATCAAGTAGGAAAATTCTATGAGAAGTATAGTGAAATTGAAAAATCAGAAATTCATGGAATGATTATTGAACACATGTTGAAGTTTAAAAGGATAGTCCTAGAATTAAAGATAATGATTCCAGACAATGTGTGGAATATCTTAGAATTCCTGAAAAGATAGGCCATTGAAGAGGATCAAAGGATAAGAGAAAAGACTCTAGATGAAAGTGTTAGAAAGTAAAGTCCACTGAGATAACTAAGAGGGGGGGTGGGGGTGAATTAGTTATCTGATAATTATAAATTTTATCAACTTCAACAGCATTAAACCATGTAAACAATATAATTACCAACCATATAAAGATATTAATACACAATAACACAATGACACAAGATATGTTGACTAGGAAACCTCTTGATCAAAGAGAAAACCCTAGTGGGAATGATGCCCACAAAAGATGCACTAATATGAATATTCCTTGTGAAAGGATGGACTTTGTTAGGAGTCTTATGAAATACATTCAGTATATATGAATCCCTATTAGGAGATTTTGAATCCCTGTTAAAAGATTCTAACCCTGTTAAGAGTTATGGAAGACAGATGGACCGACTACCCAAACAGCTTCAATGGCAAGATCACTGAACACACTGTCCAATTGATCTCTAGATTATTCAATAGAATAGTAGAAAATATGGTACCTCCTTCCTTATTGTGCCAAACCACACACTCTGCTTCACCAGATCTCAATCTCAGATCTATGTACTTTGCATGTCTTCCTTCACAACTGCATTATCTCTTTTCTTCACTTCATGCATAAATCATAAAATAGAACCATATTAAAACAAGGAAAAACATTCCTTCCTTTATACCACACTCAAGTAATTACAAATGAGTCGGCATCCAATTAAAAAATAAAAGTTTCCACACACTACATCAAAATTACACAAAACTGTCAACTTCCAAATACAATAATTCTTCACATGTGTGACCTCAAAGTTTGTGCTATCATCCACATCACTATAAATGTGTCTTCAAATTCCCTTTAACTACACAAAATTGGATTCCATCCTGATTAGGAGATATCATCTGATTTCCACAAACTGCTACTTAGGAACACTGCCTAAATACTGCTTCCACCAAAATGCTCATAACTTCCATGAATAAATGAATTTCTATCTGCACTCTTAACCATGAACATATAACATATCAATGAGTATATCCTCAACATCACATAGCTCAAACTACAATATCCCATGTGCCCTAATCCAACCACTATTGGCTTCTCTACAAGTCTCTAGTAGATCACTGTGTTGACATCAATGACAATCATAGTCATGAATGCAACAACAACTACTATAGAATGGATGCCAAACATTCAACATTCATTCCTAACAATCTCCACCATTGGCATTGATGGGAACATAAAAGAAAAAATATCCAATGTTCTAACAATCAAATACTGCAGTACTGCTGCTCTAGAAAAATATTTCAAATCCTCTTCATCAATCAAATCTTGCTTCATTTTCTTGTTCAAATAGTACAAATGGTTTTTTCATGTACACTTCTCCCCCATTGACATCAATGACAAAAATCTCATCATTATGTCAACAACAACTCCAATGTCAAAAGACACTATTCAGGAAATACATTCACTAGAGTCCTCATGACTCATCTCAGATACATATACTCCCCATAGAGGAAGTACCAACATCCAATCCAGAAGAAAGATAAGGCTCATATACCAGTGGATGGATGCAATCAACTACATCACTTCTCAATAGTAGGCTAGGGAATAACCCCAAGCATACCTCTCAATTACTCAAATGTATCCTTAGGCAAAGGCTTTGTAAATATGTCTACTATCTACTCCTTTGTACTTATGTACTCAAATCTAACTTCTTTCTTAGCAACTTTCTCTCTTACTACATGATACTTAATCTATATATGTTTTGTGTTAGAATGTAATACATGGTTCTTAGACATACTAACTGTGCTAGTCTTGTGACAATGTATGACAACATGTTGAACAAACTCTATTCCAATATCCTTCAGCATTTTCTTCATCCAAATTATCTAGTTACAATTGTTTGCTGTTGCTACATATTTTTCTTCTGATATGCTCTGTGAGATACAATTTTTCTTCTTTCTTTGACAAGAAACCTATCTTCCTCCAAGGAAAAATGCTCCATGACTGGTGCTCTTATTATCATCAACATTGCCTCCCCAATCAGCATCTATATATGCACATAGGGTAAAATCATCATATTTTTCATACCACAATCCATAGTCCATTGTGCCTCTTAAAT
Organism: Chamaecyparis obtusa; assembly: GCA_027943335.1. Lineage (NCBI taxonomy): Eukaryota > Viridiplantae > Streptophyta > Pinopsida > Cupressales > Cupressaceae > Chamaecyparis > Chamaecyparis obtusa. The sequence continues at coordinate 135,042 of BSBK01009413.1, read as the reverse complement.
ATCTCAATATCCTCTTTACTACTACATAATGTGATTCTCTAGGTTCATCTTGAAATCTTGCTACAATTCCAACTAAATGTGCTATATCAAGTCTTGTATGAGTCAAGTACTACAATCCTCCAATCATAGATCTATATTTCTTCTGTTCAACTATCGGTGTTTCATCTGTGCTAGATAATTTATGTTTAGTTACCATAGGTGTTCCAACTGGTTTACAATTCTCCATTCCAAATCTTTTCAACAATTCATTCAGGTACTTTTTCTGACTTACAAAGATACCATCATTGTTTTATGTTATCTGTAATCCCAAAAAGTATTTCATTTCTCCAATCATACTTATTTCAAATTCAATCTTCATTTCATCAGCAAATTTGTCACTAGCTTCATCTTCTCCTCCAAAAATAACATCATCAACAAAAATAACTATAATCAACAAACCATTTTCAATTTCTTTTGTGTATAGATTGCTATCAGTTGTTCCTTTTATAAATCCCAACTTTAACAAATACTTGTCTAATCTTCCATATCAACTTCTAGGTGCTTGCTTTAGTCCATATAAGGCATTCTTCAATTTACTTACCATGTCTACTTCTTGAGTCAAAGGAAAACCTTCAGGATGCTCAATGTAGACTTCTTCCAATTCTCCATTCAAAAATTCTGACTTCACATCCATCTAATATACTTTGAATTTCTTGTAAGCTACATAAGCCAAAAACATTCTTACTGCTTCAATTCTTTATACAGGTGCAAAGGTTTCTTCATAGTCAATCCTTCTTGCTGTGAGTATCCCCTACATACCAATCTTTCTTTTTTTCTTACTACTTCTCCTTGTTGACTCATCTTGTTTTAGAATACCCATTTAGTTCCAATAAATTTCTTGTCTTTAGGTCTAGGGACCAATTCCCATGTCTTGTTCTTTTCAATCTGATCAAGTTCTTCTTTCATAGCATTAATCCAACTTTCATCTTCACAAACTTCACTAGTAGTTTTAGGTTCAATTTGAGAAATCAAACATAACTATTCTTGTACCTTGTTTTGACTTAGAACTCCTCTTTTAATGCTTCCAATAATTTTCCCAATAGGATGATTTCTTGATAAACTCTTGTTAGGTGTCACTGTCTTAGATCTCACTTTAGGTGTAGGTTCTTCAATGACTTCACTCTAGCTTTCATTCAAAAAATCACTATCAGTCTCATAAAATAATTCAGTAGATCCAGTGTTAGGTTTAGGATGAGCTTCTTTATCTGATTCATAATCAAGCATTCTTTCCTAAATTTTTAACTTTTCATCAACTTTAACATTTGCACTCTCAACAATAGTCTTAGTTGTTTCATTGTGACATCTATAGGCTTTTCTTTTCAAAGAATATCCAAGAAATATACCTTCATCACTTCTAGGATCAAACTTTCCAATATCATCATCTCTTTTTATATAACATTTTCTTCCAAAATTTCTAAAATACTTGATTGTGGGTGCATGTCTAAACCATAATTCATAGGTTGTCTTGTCTATGTCTACTCTGATTTGTACTTTGTTCATTGTATACACTAATGTGTTCACTGCTTCTCTCCAGAATATCTTCACCAAACATTCTCAAATAACATAGCTCTTGCTACTTCATTCACTGATCTATTTCTTCTTTCTGCAATACCATTTTGTTCAAGTGTGCTCAGGGCTGAAAACTGTCTCTTAATGCCATTTTATTCACAAAAGGAGTTAAACTCTCTAGAATTAAATTCTCCACATCTATCAGATCTCAAACATTTAATCTTCTTTCCAAATTCATTCTCAACTTTATTCATAACAATCTTAAAATTATCAAATTCTTAAGACTTTTCTTTAAGAAATGCAATCCACATCATTCTTGTAAAATCACCAACAAGAATCATAAAATACCTTTCTCTATAGAATCCTCTAGTCTTGGTAGGACTTCTCAAACTTGTATGAACAATCTCCAACTTTTCTACAGATGTAAACTTCTTACTCGGAAAAGAACTTATCTTCTATTTAGCCATCACACATTCTTTGTGAATCATGTTAGTAGGCTTCATCATTTTAGGCAAATCCCTTACTGCAAGTGTAGTACTTACTTTCACAATGTTGTCAAATTTTATATGATAAAACCTTCTATGCCATAACCAACTGTCATCAATCTTAGTAATCAAAGATTTCATCTTAGTAGGAATCAACTGAAATACATTACCTTTGGTTCTAGATCTAGTTCCAATCAGATTTCCATCTTTGTCCTTTATCACATAAGTTTTCTCAGTAAACCAAACTTGATATCCCTTATCAACTAATTGTCCAACACTTAAAATATTATGTTTCAATCCATCCACAAAATAAACATGATCAGTATTAGTATTTCCATCAAGAGTAATAGATCCTATACCTATAATCAAGCAAGGTGCATTGTTTCCAACTCTAACAACTCCTCCATCATAATTGTTAAACTTTATGAACTTTTTCATGTCTCCAATCATATGATGTGAACAACCACTATCTATAATCCAATCATCTTTCTTTTCAACTTGTGAAACTAAGGTTTTTTCTTCCTTAACATCAGTTTTAGGATTCTCTTCTTTAATTGCCAAAAATCCTATGTCATCATTATTCTCAGTATCAGTTTCACTTAGAGTTCTTTCTATACTGGTTTCAAGATCTTCATAATTAGCATAATAAAATTCCTTAGATCTTCTAGGTTTGAAATTTTTTTTGTACTTTTTAACTCTCTTAGGACACTTGATGCAAAATGACCATATTCTTGACAAGTCCAACATTTAAAAATTTTCTTACCATTTGGTTCTCTCTTCACAAGCAAGGAAGTACCTTCTTCAATCTTCCTGTCTTCTTCATTTATAGATTTTATATTGCCAACATAATCATCACTCACACTAATGCTTCTTGAAAAAGTAGGGCAAACACTAAGAGCACTGAATTCTGTCTCCATTCTAAGCAAGTCTCCTGATAACCTCAGGTTCATGTCTGCTGCTTCCAATCTTCCAACAAGAGTCTCTCTTGTAAAGTTTATAGTACAAGGTATAAATCATTCAATCATCTATGTTGTCTTCTTAAATACAGGAGTCAATGTCCTTAGAATTTTCCATATCACTTCATTTTATGTCTTTGTTCCTCTACAAGATTTTATGCCTGTAACAATTTCTGACATTCTACCAATATAGCTTCTAAATGATTCATCTTCCATCATTCTTATATCTTCAAATGCACATATCCATTTATGTAATCTAACTTTCTTTGCATGTTCATCACCTTCAAAAGTAGAATGTAAAGCTTTCCAAATTTCATAACATTTTTTCAAACATTTTACCTGACTATACTCATTCTCTGGAAGGGCTGTCAAAAGTGCTTCTCTTGCAAGTATGTTATACATGAATAGATCTCTCTCATCGGTAGTACATGTTTCAAGATTGTCCTCTTCAATGATAGTTTTATCATTCTTTGTGATCAACCAATAACTTGGTCCTAAACATAGTAGGTGTGTCTTCATCTGTTCTTTCCAGCTGTCAAAATTTACTCCATCAAACTTAGGGCTTTCTTTTTTGAAGTTCATCATGGATCTCTTTAAGTTGTTAAAATTATTTTTCAAGGACCTGTCGCTTTGATACCAATTCTTAGAAAGTAAAGTCCACCAAGATAACTAAGAGGGGGGGGGGGGGGGGGTGTGAATCAGTTATCTGATAATTATAACTTTTATCAACTTCCACAACATTAAACCATGTAAGCAATATAATTACCAACCATAGAAACATATTCATACACAATGACACAATGACACAAAATATGTTGACTAGGGAACCTCTTAATCAAAGAGTAAACCCCAGTGGGAATGATTCCCACAAAAGATGCACTAATATGAATATTCCTTGTGAAAGGATGGACTCTGTTAGGAGTCTTATGAAATACATTCAATACATATGAATCCCTGTTAGGAGATTTTGAATCCCTGTTAAAAGATTCTAACCTTGTTAAGAGTTATGGAAGACATATGGACCCACTACCTAAACAACTTCAATGGAAAGATCACTAAACACACTATCCAACTGATCTCTAGATTATTCAATAGAATAATAGAAAATATGTTACCTCCTTCCTTACTGTGCTAAACCACACTCTCTACTTCACCAGATCTCAATCTCAGATCTCTGTACTTTGCATGTCTTCCTTCAAAAAATTTCTTTCACATAAAACCATATTGAAACAAGGAAAAACATTCCTTCCTTTATACCACACTCAAGTAATTACAAATGAGTCAGCATCCAATTACAAAATAAAAGTTTCCACACACTACATCATAATTACACAAAACTGTCAGCTTCCAAATACACCAATTCTTCACTCATGTGACCTTGAAGTTTTCATTGTCATCCACATCACTATCAATGTGTCTTCAACTTCCCTTTAACTGCGCAAAACTAGATTCCATCCTGATTAGGAGATATCATCCAATTTCCACAAACTACTACTCAGGAACACTGTCTGAATACTGCTTCGACCAAAATGCTCAGAACTTCCATGAATAAATGAATTAATATCTATCCTCTTAACCATAAACATATAACATATCAATGAGTATATCCTCAACATCACTTAGCTCCAACTACAATATCCCATGTGTGCTAATCCAAACACTGTCTACTTCTCTACAAGTCTCTGGTAGATCACTGTGTTGACATCAATGACAATCATAGTCATGAATGCAACAAAAACTGCTACAGAATGGCTACCAAAAATTCAGCCTTCATTCCTAATGGAAAGCCTCCCAATATGTTCTCTAGAGGAGAAATTTTTTTTGTTATATCTAGTGAAAGCTCACCTCAAAACCAAGACATGAACATTACATATCATGGACAAGAACTATGAGTTGGTTGCAAAGGAAATAGAAAAAGCTTTTGAGAAAGTTTTTATGAATAGGCACATGTACCCACCTACTGTGCCAACAACTCAAGTGCCCATAAAGGAAGTCAAGATGGAAGAGCCCACTAATGTACTAGTGATAGGTCCTTAGGACTCAGCGCCTGGAGTTGAAACACCTACAGAGGCAGCAAAGTGTATGTCCATGACAGAGACACACAAAGATGACACATTGTTTATTGATAATGTAAAAATTACTATGTCAGCCACATAAATTGATTTGGAAAATTTTGAAGTAGCCTTCATAAGAAAATAAGAGGTTGAAACTCTATGTGGTAACACTCCTCCCAATCAACAAGAAGAAGTATTGATTGAGGACATAATAGATTAAAAAGAAGAAAAAGATATAGAAAAAGAAATAGAGAAAGAGGAAGAAAAGAAAGGAGAAGAAGGGGTAAAAGGAAGTGAACCAATAGAAATGAAAATCAAAGTAAAGAAAGAAGTAATGGATAGCACTCCTATCACTCCATTACCTTATGTATCATTGTTGTCAAGCTTGACACTGGACACCACCACTTTGGATTCTTGGGGAGAAGAAGACCTTATCAAGATCAATGTCTTAGGCATGGAGAAAGAAAAAGAAAAACAATTAATGAGGAACCCCTTGTTTGTTGAATCAGTCAACATATTGAAAATTCTATTACCTTTAGACAAGAAAGTGTCTAAGGTCCATTCATTTGATTATGTTAGCAACATTCTCACAGCCTTCAAAACCAATTTTTCTACCTTGGAAGAATCTACATCCTTAGTTGCATAGGAGAGGTCTATGAAGAAGAGGCTAAGTGAATTTGTTAGCAACTTTGAACTTGACCTAAGTTCACTAAAGACTGGTCAAGCATCTTTGAAGGAATTTGTAGCAAAGAGAAGGAAGATTATTGCTGACTGTATAAACCAGGACAAGTTGACCACTAATCTATATAAGAAGATCCAAGAGGTAGAAGCTATGATTGATAGCTTAAGGAAATTAGTAGAAGATCCATCCATTGATGTGAACATGTGTAAGAATGTATACTAGGGAAAAATAGATAAAATAGAAAAATCTAAGAAGGAGATGTCCAAGATAAGGGCAAGGAAAACATAGCTAAGGAATGCTCTTGTACCCTCCCTAGATGTGCTTAATCAGAATATCAAGGAGATCGATGCCACCATGGTGACATATGATCAAGGTCCTAGTCTAGATTTGGACAAGATTGAGAAGCTAAAATAAGCCTTATGCGCCCATCTCCAAACTGTCAATGCACTGATTACATTCTGGAAACAAGAGATCCAAAAGTTGCAGATAACATATTCGGATGTCTTAACATTGTAATTACTTGTAAATAGAATTTTTGGATCACCGTTGACATTAATTTCAAAGGGGGAGTATTTTATAGAATATGGAGTCATATATGTAAAGAAAATGTACAATAAAAAGTATAAGGGAGATATAAATTAGAGTATGATAAAGAGTTTTGTGTATAAGGGTACAGATAGTAACTTTGCCATATTCCTTTGTTTCCATCAATGACAAAGAGGGAGATTATTGGAAAGTTGACTATACTATTGTATATGACTAGATATAGTGTTGTCATTATGGAAACAAAGTCATATAGTGGTTTGGAGTCAACACACATCATCAGAAGATCGGTATTTGGCTAAGTATAGAAGATTGGACAGTCAATAGAGCACCAGTAGATCAGAGCATCAGCGCACATGCGTATGATCTAGTTATGGTATGTACCCTTGAAGTTAATCTTATATGTATGTATTCATGCTAAGTCTAAAAGAACATGATCAAATGATATCATATGATGAAGATACAAATAGTTGAAGAGGTACAACCAGTGAATGCCAAAATAGAATAGAATAGAGTATGTGACCGACTGTTGGTAATTTGATTAGTGATGATAATATTGTTTTGTAAGGGATATGAACCTATTGTATTTAGTTTATAGACATGTAATTATGTTTATATGTAAACATGCTTGAGCCAATTCAATTGGAAGCATTGTATGTAATTGGTTATAGGTTGACCTAGTTAATTATTTTGATAAGCGCATATAAATATGAGATGTACCCTTTGAAATTGGTATGGAAGTTGTTGTAGAGTTGAGCTAAGCAGAGCATAACTATGTGAAGAGTTGATAATATGTATTAGACCTTTGCAAGAGGTGAAAGCATCAGCACATCAAAGGAACTGATCTGACAAAGTAGTGTCACAACACAAGTTCATCCAGTAGATATAGTGTGTATCTGAGATAAGAAGGTTGTAGCCTTCACCACTTGAACAGTGAGCTCTAGCACAGTGTGTCCACACCCCTAACATGGTTATTTTAAAAGACTCATAATAGGGTCTAACCCTTGACAAGGTCACTATACTAAAAGTATTATAAAGACAACACCTAATAGGGTTAAGGATATTCTAACAATCATCATAAGACACTAGTATAGATTATTAGTGGGTGACAATTCCCACCAGGGTTTTTACCTATTTGGGTTTCCCTATAACCATATTGGTGTTATGTGTTGAGTTCATATTTCTTATTTAAGTTAATGTTCATTTCAGGACTTAAGAATTCAAGATAAGTTTAAAGAGTAAAGTAAAAAGATTAAATATAGTGAACACTAATTCACACCCCCCCCCCCCTCCCTCTCAGTGTTCCCATTCCTAACAGTTACTTATATTGATTACATGGTTTAAATATGATAATGATGGTAAAATTTGTTTTTATCTAATAACTTATTCAAACCCCCCCCCCCCCCCTCCTCTTAGTTATCTTGGTGGACTTTACTTTCTAACAATCTATGTTTTATAACATCGCGTAAAAAATAGACTCAAAATCAGAAGAACTAAATGTAGAAAATGTAACAATTCCATGCATTGAAGTCACATATAAAAGAAAATTTAGAATTGGAAATGTGATGAGTTAGGTTAACCAAAATGTAATGAATGAATTAATGTTGACTAGCATATATGTGATAACTAAACCAAGATCCTATCTCCTCTTACATTAGAAGGAAAATGATCCACCAATCTTGTGGAGGCTCAAGAATTAAGAGAATGCAATGATCTTTTTTGGAAAAAGTGGCAAGCCACTAGTAATATTATTAATAAATAAATCATTGGTTCAAGACCTCAAGAGGAAAGAACCAAAAAGAAAACCCTCTATCCTTTATCAAGTACAATGAAACATAGAAGAAAAATAACTAAAGATAACCAAAACATAAAAATATACCCCCAGAAATATCCTAAGGGATTATATCACAATTATTAAATTTCTTTCTACATGCCTCAAAACATTTTTCCAGCTCCAAAAACCCTGAAAATCCAAGTTTACAGTTTCTGCAAACCCGACTATTTTGTCTTCTAACTCCGATGCTAATCTAAGATATGACATACCACAAAAAATCATACTTGAAATTTTTCCCTTTGAATGACCTCTGCTATCACTATAAATTATTCCTTTAAGTTATATGAATTTTATAATGTGGTCAAGTTAATTTTATCACAACTAGAATTGGCAAGGAGATCCTCTAGTTTATTGCCTTCCCTATATGTTTCTGAAATTCAAAATTATGGAAATGAATCTATTAGACTCCAAGAATTCTTGAGAGTATATGATATCTTCCAATTGGTAGATTTTCTAGTTATCTAAGCATTAATAATAGGAGATGAATCCCCTTGAATATATATTTTTTTGAATCACAATTTCTTTGCTAGGTTCAAGCCAATTAACAGTGCTTGGGCCTCTACAATATTATTTGTACCTTGTAGGATGGAAGAAGCAACTAAATATTTTTCATCACCAAAATGAATTTTGATACATAATCACATTGCAAATTTACCCAAATTACCTAGAGAAGCATTGTCAAAATTCAATTTAACAAAGTTTGTATTTAGTGGATGCCATTGAACATTCTTCCTATACTACTTGACAAGCGCACCTATTTCTTGAATGGAAGATAGGAATAAAACTAGGTTCCAATTGTTAAGTATGATACATTCCATAAAGTGAAATGAGGATTAGGATTAGAATTGTTTTGTACATAGACATTAGCAATCTCCAAATTATACTTCTGAATTCCTTCCAAAACCTTATTTATTGGAGAGATTACCTTCCTAAAAATACATTTATTTCTTTCCCACCAAATAGACCAGGCAACTGTTGCTGAAATGTATTTCTAGATACACGAAAATATGGATGAATAAAAAAGTAGAGGACATGAATATAAAATACTAGGAAGTGGAATTACAATACTTATCTTGTTCATCACATAGAACCAACACTACTAAGAAAATGAAGACTGCATAAAAAAATGATCCACTCTCTCAAAATCCTTATCACATAAATAAAAATTATTTAAAGTGTGTGTGCTATGCATTTTTTCAAGTTTATCACTGGTTAAAATCCTCTTTCTCAAAGCTAACCAAGCAAAACAACCTACCTTATGTAACACTGAACTATTCTAGCAAAATGAAAAATCTCTTTATTTTGTCTTTTGGATTTCCACCTTTTTAAGAGATTTATAGATAGCTTTAATTTAGTATTCTCCATGCTTAGAGGGTACCCATACCAGTCTATCATCATCCTGAAACAAATATAAAATTCTATCTTGAAGAACAATAAGGAGGCGATTTTGTTTATCATTTCAGATTGGAAGGGAAACTGGGTCCTTCCATATTACTTTACCTGTAAAGATCTCAACTACATCCATGTAACCAATAAGTTTTGAATCCTAATGATCAGTGATGATTTGCATAGCATATGAAAGGATATCATTTTGTCTTAAGGGTGGTAATCCATTCTAGGATTCTTTGTAAAAAAGAACAAGCTTACTTGTACACTTGAAAAAAGTTACATACTTTGTAACCAATTCTCTTGATGACATCACAAAATTCCAAATATAATAACCCTTTGGGGGATCTAGAGAATTTATGAATCTTAATGGATTTGAAGAATCTAGATATTTCTCTTGCATAATCTTATACCATTTAGTCTTAGGTTTAGTATACATATGCCAGATGAGCCTACTAGAAAATTCCATATTCCTTTTTGATAGCTCCAACAATCCCACTCCAAAAACTACTTTACTTAATGACAGTCATTTAGTGAACTCAAAGGGATTTCCCTTTCATCTATCATATAAACATTCCATAGGAATTCTCTAATTAGCTTCTCAATTTGTTGAACAACTTATTTAGGATCTTTTAAAACTAAAATATAATAGCTTGGGATGGAAGAAAAAACTATTTTGATAAGCAATATCCTTCTTGGTTAATAAATAAAACTATCTTTCCATGCAACAACTCTATTTCTAATTCTTACAATGATGTTCTACCAAAAGGTGGCTTTATTAGATCCAATAAAGAAATGAATTCATAGATAAGTACATGGTAATTCCTCCATGGAGAACCCCAAAATATTAAAGTTATTTTTCTTGAGAGAATTACATTCTTATTGAGAGTGAATACCTTTGATTTGTGAGGATTTATCTTTTGACCCAAAATAGTGGTATATAGATATAATGTGTACTTGATTTTCCTAGCCTCTCGACCATTTGAATTTCTAAAAATAAGTGTATCATTATTAAAAAATGAATGTGTAACTATAATGGAAGTGTTTGGTATGTGTACCACTTTCTAGAGCCCTTGATCAAATTTATGTTTGATTATTCTGTTGAAAGATTCTTCTTTTATAATGAATATAAATTTAGAGATAATGGTGTTGGAAATATAGATGGAGTAACTAAGTGGGGGGGGGGGGGGGGGGGGGGTGAATCATTTAACCAGAAAAATATTACCACAAATCCCTTAGATGTCTTATTAATTCATTTACTGCTATCACTTGGTAAACATACAGAGAAATGCTAAAAACTCAGTTATTGCACTAAGTATTAATTATAACTGTTGTTAAGTATTCATCAACGATTAACATGCATGCATAAAGAAAATAACATGAACACAAGAGACACTAGTTTTAACATGGAAACCCAATATGGGAAAAACCACCAATGTAACTAGTTACTATTTTTCACTCTTAGGAAGTGAGCCCTGTTAGGAGCCAACCCAGTTAAAGGTTACAAAACACACTGTTAGGTGTGACCTTGTTATAGGATTTAATCACCCTGTTAGGAGTGGCCTTGTAAGAGGTCTTTGAAACAATTCAATAGAACTATCACCTTGTTAGAGGATTTACAAAATGGCTGTTAAACCAACTCTATTAAGAGATTTTGAAATCACTGCTACAATGGTAAGAAAGTAACAATGAAATGACCTGAATAATGATGCAACTGAATTGCTAATTATAGATCTATGTTCTTCTTCACTAGATCCTTCTTGATCAAATATATCTCTGTTGCTCCTCAAGGATATCTAACCATCCTCCAAAATTTGTTCACACTTTCCTTCAAAATGATTTGCATGTTCACTCATCCACACACTCTTCCTCCTTCACACTTGTCCACAATTTCACTCTCTTTTTCACTTGCACACTCTTTTAATTCACAACTTGACCTTCTATATATACCATTCAGATTGTCCATTCACATTGTCAAGTCAGCACTAATAATCATTACAAACATTAACACTCATTACAATAGTCATCTTGAATAAACAAACTTTATTCCTCAGATTAACAAAATTCATTACTGGGTCGACCTTTCTCAGTAAACACTAATTTGAAAAGAATTCCTTTGATGACCGAGTGATCTTGGTAAACATAGAAAACTACTTTGCTGACCGACTGAGCTCAGTAGACACTAGGAATCGCTTAGCTAACCGACTGAGCTCGGTAGACACTGGGAACTACTTTGCTAACCGACTAAGCATGATAAGTGATATGACATTTGTGTGACATCAAAGACAATACACAATTAATCCAACAATCTCCTTCAGACAATTGTATCCAACAATCTCCCTCTTTGGCATTGATGGCAACATAACATGTCATAGCACAATGAAATTTCATAGAAAACATAGAGTAAGGAACATATCCTTAGCTTCATTCTGATTCTCATCTATGAGAACTCCCTCTGTTAGAAAACTTATCTTTCTGACTGAAAAACTCTCCTTCTTAACTTCTCAAACTCTCCAAGAAAACTCTCCCTCTTAGAAATCTTAAGAAATTTCTTGAAATATGATAGCAAACTCTACCTCTATGACAACACATGCCAAAGACAACACATACTAGGTGAATAGAAATGTATCTTGAGTACTGATTCATATGCAATGATTCCTTGACTAAGCTGCATCAACTAACTGATGTTCAATATGCTCTAGTTGATGCATCACTAAAAATTTATTTAGTGAGCCTCAGATAGGGGAATGACCCCTAACTTACCTCTTAGATACAAGAATGCATCCTTAGGTAGTGGCTTAGTGAATATATCTGCAATCAATTCTTTTGTACAAATATATTCCAATCTGATTTCCTTGTCCTACACCAATTCTCTAACAAAGTGATATTTTATAGCAATGTGCTTGGTTTTGGAATGCATTATTGGATTCTTTGAAATATTTATTGCACTTGTATTATCACAATATGTAACAATTGGTTCTTTGATCTCAACCTTCATGCCTTCCAATAACTATTTAAACCAAACAATATTAGAGTAGTTTACTACTACAACAACATATTCTACTTCTGTTGTGGATTGGGATGTGCAATTTTTCTTTTTACTGGTCCAAGATACCAACCTCTTACCAAGAAAGAATGCTCCACCACTTGTACTCTTTCTATCATCAATATTTCCTGCCCAATTAGCATCAGTAAACACTTTGAAGTCCAGATTGCCTCCAAATTTATACCACAAGCCATAATCTTCAGTTCCTTTCAAGTATCTCAAGATTCTTTTGATTTCCATCATATGATTTTCTCTAGGTTTTATTGAGAATATTGCTACTATACCAACTACTAAGGCAATATCAGGCCTTGTATGAACTACATACTGTAATTTTCCAATCATTGATCTATATAAGGTCTGATCTACTTCTTTTGAATCATCATCTTTGGTAAGCTTCAGTCTAGTACACATGGGGGTACGAACTAGTTTTGCATCTTCCATACCAAAGTTCTTAAGTATTTCCTTGATGTATTTAGACTGAGTAATGTAGATACCATTCTTGCTCTGCTGAATTTGAAGACCAACAAAGAACTTTCTTTGACCAAACATAGAGATTTCAAATTCTTTGTTCATTTTCTCTAAAAATTCTTTGCGATGATCATCATTACCTATAAACAGAGTATCATCCACAAATATTTTTGCCAGAACAATTTTGTTATCTGGTCCCTCCTTGATGTACAAACTACTACTATCATTACCTCTTTTGAAACCAATCTAAATAAGATAGTTGTGTAATCTTTCATACCATGCTCTAGGGGCTTGTTTCAAACCATACAATCCTTTGTATAACTTGCAGACCATATTCCTTTTGTCTGGATCAATAAAACCTTCTGGTTGCTCAATGTAGACTTCTTCATCAAGAATACCATTGAGAAATGTAGATTTTACATCCATCTGATATACCTTAAATCCTTTATGTGCTGCATATGCAAGTAGAGTTCTTACACCTTCTAATCTTGCAATAGGAGAAAAAGTCTCACCATAATCTATGCCCTCTTCTTGAGAATATCCTTTACACACCAATCTAGCTTTGTTTCTTGATACTTGACCATCTTCATTCAACTTATTCCTGAATACCCATTTTGTTCCAATTAAATTTTTATCTTTAGGCCTAGGTACAAGAATCCATGTTTTGTTCTTCTCTATTTGTTTTATTTCTTCATTCATAGCCTCAATCCAAATTTCATTTTCCAATGCATCTTTGACATTTCTAGGTTCAAAATCAGCAAGTAAACATGTACCTTTTAGTTTACTTCTTGTCATAGTATCATCTAATTTGTTTCCAATAATCTTATCTGGTGTATGATACCTCCTGACATATTTGGCCAATATAGGTTCCTTGCCTCTTGAATGAGTTACATTGTCATCTTCTTGAATTTCATCTTCAGGTTCTGATTTCTTAGGCTTGGTAGATATTGGCTTGGTAGCTTCAAACTAAGACTCGGGTCCTTGTGACTCGGTTTGAACTTCTTCTTGTGACTCAGTTGCTATACTAGGCTCGGTAGATGTTGTCTCCTTATTGATAGATGTGTCTGGTAATGTATCAGGTTCAATCTAAGCAAATCTCCTATAATCCTTTGGTTCCTTTCTTCTTTCCTCTTTATTCTTTTTTGCAAACTCATCAACTTTCACATGTGCACTTTCTATGATTTTGTGAGTACACAAATTCAAACATCTATATGCCTTACTTTTGCAAGAATATCCCAAGAATATTCCTTCATCACTTTTCACATCAAATTTTCCTTTTCTAGATTCTTTTAAGATGAAACACTTACTACCAAATACTTTTAGGTAACTTACATTGGGTTTATAGCCATACCATAACTCATAAGGAGTTTTGAATGTGTCTTTCTTCAACTGTACTCGGTTTAAGGTATGAACTGCAATGCTAATAGCTTCCTTCCAGTATTTCATAGCAATGTTCTTTTCAATCATTAGAGTCCTTACACAATCCATGATAGATCTATTCCTCCTTTCAGCTATTCCATTCTACTCAGGAGTTCTTGGGGCTGATACCTATCTTTTGATTCCTCTTTCAATGCAAAAATTATTAAATTCATGGGAGATGAATTCACCACCTCTGTCTAATCTCAAGCACTTCATTCTTTTCCTTGTTTCCTTTTCTACTCTTGCCAAATACCATCTGAATTTCTCAAATGCTTCTGACTTTTCTCTTAGATACATAACAGTCATCATTCTAGAGTAGTCATCAACAAAAAGAATAAAGAATTTTTCTCCAGTATAGCTCTCAATTCTAATAGGTCCACATAAATTAGTATGCACAATTTCCAAAATATCTTCAAACTAATAGTTTTTACTTTTAAAGCTAGTCTTTCCCATTTTACCAATCTGACAATTCTTGCATAGACCAACATCAGGTTTCTTCAAAGTAGGAATGCCTCTTACTTTCTTGAATTTTCTTATTTTCACCATGTTATCAAAATTTACATGACATAACCTTTTGTGCCATAAGCAACTTTCTACAATTTGAGCAATAAAACATGAGCATTCACCAAGATCAAGATAAAACAAGTTACCTTTGGTTTGTTTGCCTGATCCGATCAATTTTCCCTTGTCAGCCAACAGTCTTGCTTTGCCATGCATGAATTCTACCTTGAATCCAATGTTGATTTTCTCTGCTACACTTAGAAGATTATTCTTTAGTCCTTCAACCCAATATGCATTATCACACATAAGTTCTTTGGTTAATGAAATTCATCCTCTTCCTTTTATGCAACAAGGTTCATTGTTTTCAAACCTTACATTACCACTGTTGGTGTCTGAAATGATGCTTATGCTCTAATAGGCTACCAATGTACTTTGAGAGTGATATTAGGAATGGTTAGTTCCAAGTGTGGGAGCTCTGCAAGGCAATTGGACCAACTATAGGGACTTAATATGCCCTCTTTTGCTTTTGGTTCTGCAAAACCAAGGTGGGTGCACCTAACCTAGTATAAAATATACTTCATACACCAAGAACTAGGTTTGAATAATAGATAACAAAATAGCAAGAAAGTACTAAGTGTTAACCACACACTTATTGACTCTCCATTGCTATGGGTAGAACCACACAACCAAATGCTGAAAAATTAAGGAATGGTTCTTAATTTGTGTTTTTGAATCATAAAAACCTTAATCAAGACATGTCAACAAAGAAGTACTTATCTAGGCTAGTGCCTCATCCTTTGGGCAAGGTTTCTTAGACAAACTACACACACACACACACACACCAAAATATATCTAAGATTCAAAGCCATAAACACATTTGCAATCTCCTTTACTACTTACAAAGTATCCTTACATAGACAAAAGATAAATTTGTGTCCCATCTAGAGTATCATTTCATCTAATCCTGGATTAGAACTCAAGAATGAGGGCACATACATAAACTAGTTATGCAATGAACTAGAAAGCTCAAAATTTATCTATGTTGACACAAAGGAGAGACAAGAATCAGGTGTCTGCATTAAGTATGAAGAATCCTCAAGTGTATACAATCCATCCAAAGGGACCCTGCTTGCAAACTACAGCTTAGACCTACAACTTTCTTTCAATAGTGAAAAAATCAAGATAGACAAGTCATTACAATTCAGACTAAGAAGAGGACTCACAACCCAAAAGTTTGAATACCTAACTCCCAATAACCTCAAATGATCATAGAAATCCCTTTATACCAAGGTTACAATGCAAGCACAATGATCATTTCAAACTCAAAAATTCAAAAACACCTAACCCAATCGAGGAGTTACCACAGACAACACAGGGATCAAGCCGCAGCATGCAAGCTCAAACAGTCTAATGCATTTAATCAACATCAGATCTTCAATCATGAGAAACCCTAAAAAGGCACTGAAGATCAATCAAAAGTTTGCAAAATTCAAACTAGAAGTGACCCTGCAACTGCTTTTGGTACATTTCATTTACTCCCCTATGGCAAGACACTCCTCTTCTACAATCATCTCAGACCCTGGAGCACACTGGAAATAGAAAACCAATCGCTTCTCACCAAACAGGGTTGTTTCTACATTGAATTCCATAAAAATGGTACCCTTTGTCACTAGAAACTCTCAAAAATTTAAACTCAAACTGCAACAGTCACCATGCAATTCATGGGCTTTAGTCTTTAAACTATCCAAACACCTCAGGCTAACTCCGCAATGGCAATGCCAAATAGTTGTTGCATGATCACATAGACTAGAAATGGGCTATGCAAACATGTGACATGCCACTTCCCATTGCCTTCTTCATAACCACTGACATTGCCGCTACCACAAAAGGGTTTGTTGCATGTTTGCAAGCTAGAAAAATGGCTCATGCAAACATGCAACAAGCTGCTAACATGCACCCTCCCGGTTGTCATGTCACCACCCAGAATCTAACAACACATCGGCGATCCACAAATCGAACTGAGACCAACATTAAGTCCCTACCGTCAGATCCTCCTATCTTCTCAAGTTCATGACTTTAACTCATCCAGGCACCTCAGGTTACTTTCAGCGAACACATGACAAAGGAAAATCCCATTCATGGAATGAAAGTCTAAACCCCAGTTAAATTTAGAGAACACACGACTACACGTGTCAAAATAACCCCTTAAGTTATTCAGTGAACTGGCGACTGAGGACATTTCGCCAGTTTGTGAAAATAATAGCACTGTCGCTAAAACATCACATGAACCAGCGATAGGAAGAATATTTTGTCGGGCTACCAAATATTTTATCCACACCACCAAAAACACCAAGAAATTCAACCGGGTCCATGCAAGAAAATCCATGACCATCTCATAATCTCATAGATCTGACACACTTCATAAGCTTTTACACCAACCATTGATTCTATATGGATGTTAAGTCCCACTGTAATTCCACATCACCATTTGGCTCTACCAACCAAAAATTTACACATCAGTGCCACTGAGCAGATAAGTCCCACCACACAACTCTGCAACTGTGACACTAGACCATTGTCACATGATCACATAGCCTAGAAATGGCCCTTGCAATCATGCGACAAGGCCATAAGACCACCACATCACCACCCATCAGCCAATGAAAAGATAACATCAGCACTGCGTGACATCCTAGACCCACCAGAAGACCCCACATCATGAAATGCCACCGAGCCCCAGGGACACATAGCAAGTGGTCGCATGATTGCATAGCCAAAAATTGGGCTATGAGATCATGTGACAGCCAACCCCAGGCTACCACATCACCACCTTGGACCACCAAATAGCAACCACCATCAGGCCCCATGTGCAAGGAAGGAACTGGTCGCATGTCAGAAAACTATGACATGCGATCATGCGACAACCAATAGCAACATGTGCCTTCACCCCCCCTCTGACATCGGGCCCACCTACTTGAAATAAACAAAATCAATGACAGGTGCATGATCACATGGGGTGAGAATATTCCATGTGATCACATGTCGACCGTCGATCTCCTCCCTCTATCACTTGAAGAATCTAGGCCCACCAACCATCGCACTTGCACACTTAAGATTGATGAACAAGGAGTGCTGGTAGAAAAGAAGAAATACAAGGTTGAAAACACATAGGGTTTTTGGTGAAAGATGGAAAACATTTAAGGTTTTCACAATGGTGAATGATCAAAAATACACGGGATTATAAATAGATCAAAAGGTAAGCACACAAAAGCTAGAAGGCAAAGGTCAAAAACAATGAGGGTTTTCACACAGACTGAAAACATCATGGATTTTCAAAAATACTGTGGGTTTTTGACACTGTGGTAGATTTTAAAACTATTTTTGACAGACCTTAGAATTTGAATATCTTCCTAGGTTTTATGATTCAGCACATGCAAATTGGATTGGAGAAAGGTGACAACATGAAGAACATAGGGCAGGAGCACAAACCATGAAACATTTGCAGGGAGGAGGCCATTTTCAAAAGATTTTTGCTGTGACAGAAAAATGGCCGAACAACCACCATCATAGTCTTCAAGGTGTTCAAACTTTGTTCTATCACCAGTCATATGATGTGAACATCCACTATCTATGATCCATGTATCATTTTTTCTTACATGAGAGATAAGTGCCATCTTATCTTCATCATCATCAGATTCATCTTTTACAGCAATGTAGACAATTTCATCTTCACTATTATCAAAATCCTTAGCCATGAAACATGTTTTCTTACCTTTATCCTTGAATGATTTGAAATTCTTCTTGCCAATGTACTTGTGACCTTTCTTCTCATCCTTTCTTTGCTTGTTTGGGCACCTAGCTGCAATATGACCAATTTCTTCACATGAAAAATAGATTAAGGGAGTTTTACCTTTGTATTTACCTCTACCTCTAGTATATTTCTTTGCAAGTAATGCTTCAATAACTTCAAGATCACTATCAGAACTTTCCTCTGATTCTTCTTCACTCTCTGAATAGATGTCCTTTATTTTCTTTCCCTTATTAAGTTAAAGTTTGGCCTCAAATGCTAATTCAACATTTTTGGAAGTTAGAACATAGTTGTCATAGTTATCCAACTCAAAGGCTGTCAATCTTCCCACTAAAGCATCCAAAGTTATATTGTGATTTTCTTCACATCTTCTTTCTTGAATAGCAGATACTCTTATTGCATAGATAAGAAGTAATGTTTTGAGAACCTTACTTATAACAGTTTCATCATCAATTTTTCCTCCAGAAGCTCTGATTGCACTAACACTTGCCTTGATCCTTTCAACATATTTTGCAATGTTTTCATCTTCTCTCATTTTCAACTGATCAAACTATCCTCTGAGGCTTTCTACTTTGGCTCTCTTCACATTGTCATCACCGCCATAAATTTTCTTTAGCTTGTTCCACATTGCATAAGCAGTTGTGCAGTCTTTGATCTCATCAAATTCTTCATAGATGAGAGCTGATGCAATGTCTATCATCATGGTGTTATGGTTCTTTTTCTTTGCAATATCTTCAACAGTTAATGTTCCAGTAGGAGCTGTATATTCTTCATCAATATATTTTCATCCTGAATCACCAATGGAAGCCAGATGAAGTCTCATGAGTCCTTGCCATGCTGAAAATTTATCTCTGTTAAGCCTTGGAATTTCTCTCTTGTAAGACATCCTGATCTTTAGCTTAGGTCCTTCAAACCCTAAATGAAAAGAAACACAACATAGGTCTTATTAGACCCCTTTAGACTCTTTTCCAACAAATGGATCCCCCTGTCTGACCCCCTCTATGGAAGAAAAAAGCCCATCTCAAACACCATTAATAATGAATAATAAAAATGCACCTGATATACATGCCTTAATAGACTTACACTATTTTTTAGCAAAGTCTAATTTTTTAGAACTTCAAATAAAAGTTCCCAATTAATCTTGTCATACAGTTAGATCATTTCAAGTTTTATAATAACAGATTGCAACTGATAAACATCTACTGAATTCAAAACTTCATGGGAAACTAAATCCCCCTCCATTGTTTCCTCGTCGAGTAAAAATCCACCTTGGTTAGGGGATATAATTTTAGCAATGAGTTATTGAAGTCTCAGATAAATAGCCTGGGTGATGATCTTGTAAATTGTGTTGCAGAAGGAAATGGGTTGAAAACATTCAAAAAATTTGGGCTCCTTTATCTTGGTAATGAGATTAATATTATTTGTGTTATAATATTTTAAATTGAAGCACTTTTCCTTGATTCCTCTACTGCTACCAAAAAGTCTAAACAAACTACATCCAAGAACCTTTGAAATAATAAAGCTGTAAACTCATCTGGTTGAGGGAGATTATCTGGTTGTAGAGAGAAAACTAATTTATGAACCTCCCCTAATGTAAAGGGGGTCATAAGAGCTTTATTTTCTTGAGGATAAACTAGAGGAGGAATGTAAGCCAACAACTCGTTTACCTAATCCTCATGTGGAGGTGGTTGTGGAGGAGGCACCAAAAGATTGTTGACAAACTTAACTCTCTCTTGTTGTATACCCTGTGCATCTAAAATTAAATCTCCTAAAATAGAATTATTAATAGAGGAAATTATAATCGCTTCACTTTTTTGTTTCGTTGACATGTGACAAAATTTGGTGTTCTTATCACCTTCCTTAAGCCATAGTTCTCGATAATTTTGTCACGAGTATTTCTCTTCCCTTTTACGCAACTCTTCCCATTCCTCTTGTATCCCATTTTGTTTGACATAAGTTGTTATATCCAACCCATTTTGGAGAATATTTTCATTTATATAATTAATTCTTTCTCTAACACTTGTTTCTATGAGAAAATATTTTTTAAAACTTGATTTTTCCATATTTGAATCTTCCCTTTCATGTATTGTATTGTTTTAAAAAAATGGATTATCTTCATGACATTTTGAAATGGTGCACTTACCCACCACTATTTTAGTAGTTGATGAAAGTGAGGGTGGAGAAACCACATCATTTCAAACTTGAAGGAAGGGATATATCTATGACCTGATAAAGATTTTTAATTAGTTATATTTAAAAGTAAAGGGAAGTGATGTGATATGATAAGAGTTAAGATTTCAGCCCGGGTAGTAAATTCTTATACTTTCCAAGATTTAGAAATAAGGAATATGTCCAAACATTATTCTATCTAAAGATAACCTATTCTTATATTTTCCCATGTATAAGATGCTTTAGAAGGAACAAGGTCTATTAAATCATTATCATTCATAAAAATTCCAAAATCTTCCATAGTTTTGATCGGGGGATAGATTCCACCTTATTTAAAATTTAGTGAAATGATTGCATTAAAATCACTAACCCAAATGACATTTACATTTACATATTGGTGAATCACATTGGTAAAAGCTGACCATAGTCTTTTTTTATCCTAAGTAGATGTTGGCCTGTAAACATTTATAATATAGAAGGATGGATCAAAATGTAGCTATTTTAAAAAAATTTAGTTCATCTTTTACTTGATTAACTAACCTTTAATTGATTTATGATTCCATAGTCTTGTAAGACCTCCTGAATCTCCAATAACTTATGATTGAACTACCTTCTATTGTGACCATTTATCAACTAATTTCTAAAAAGTTTCCTGTGATAGTTTTGTCTTCTGAAGTAAAATTACATCTTTTTGAGAATAATCAAGTTGTGTCTTGATTCTACCTCTTTTTTAAGAGGAATTTATGCCTTTGACATTCCAAGATAATATCCTCATTCTTCCTTAGGAGAAAACTTGATGCAGGAGCATCCTGGGTGTAAGAGAAATCTTGCATCACCCAAAAATATTTCTATTTTTGTATTCAATAAGGGCTATCTTGTGCAGAGTTTCTATTTATGGAAACTTGCTATTTGTCGTAAGTTGGTCATATGATGTCAGAATGTTCTAATTTTACATGTGGAGGTTCATCTCAGACATATCAGCCTGCCAGTAAAGTTTCATGGCTAGATCAAGTCTAGTTTTGAAGATATTGATGATTTTTGGCATTGGCAATAGGGTACAGAAACTTTGAGCTCAGTTTTGAAGGCTTTAGAGGCCCCGTATGAGGTCAAAAATTTGGGTGATGGGCGGTTGCGCAGTTCAAGCCTATAGAGTGCTTTGTGACATTTCTGAAATGTCATTATAATAGTCAATTGGGTCAACTGGTGTTGACTTATGGTCTCCAAAAGTCGGGCCACCTGAAATGGCAGAAAATAATTTTCCTTCAAAATTTCTGTTCGGGTTTCAAAAGTTATTTTGAGCCGAATTTGATGTAATAAATTGTAAAATAAAATAATTCTAAGTTTGGTCTGCCCTTAGGGCTAAATTTTTGGAACCTTCTCGGGTGGTGGAAAATTCATATATAAAGAAGGCCCGTAGTGTTGTCTAGGGCAGTTCTGGGTAGTAGATCTGGGTATTGATTTGAGGCTTTGTCCTATAGAATATTGTAAGGGAATGCCCATGTGGCTTTGCATATTGTGATTTTGAAAGTTTGTAATTCCACATTTGTGGAGATAATAAGAAGCCAATTTTCTTTCCTTTCATATTGTTGTTATTTCTCTATTTTTGTTTTGTGTTTGTGGTATTAAGGGGAGCACCCTTCATCAAGTGGTATCAGAGCAGGAGTTCTTGAGTGTGTAAATAGATCACCAAGTATGAGACAGTTTGCACTAGGACCGTGGTTAGGGTTTTAGTGGGCATCGTGAAAATGCCTCCATGAAGGGAATGTGGCGGAAGAGCTGGTGTTGTAAAACCTGAGGTTAGAGCACTCCAGAGACAAGTGGGAGCATTGAAAGAGGAGATTCATAGAGGAATGAATCTTAGTGTCAGAGATGAAAGTGAGGATGAAGCCAAAGAAGAAGATTAAGAAGGAGAAGTCAAAATTGTGAACTAGGAGGAAGAAAGACTTTTTCGAGCCATTTCCAAGATCGGAAAAATACCTAAGATTGAGGTTCCTGCATTTTTAGGAAATCTTAACCCAGAAGAATTGATTAACTAGATCAATGAATGTGAAGAATATTTTGAGTATGAAGATATTGAGGATCCTGATAGGGTCAAATTCATGAAGGCCAGACTAAAAGGTCATGCAAAGATCTGGTGGCAAGAGATTCAATTGGAGCGAAATAGAAGAGGGAAAGATAAAATCACAATATGGGATGGAATGGTGGATAAATTGAAGCAGTAGTTCATTCCTATTGATTATGAGCTTGACCTAATGAAGAAGATGCAAAGTTTGAAGCAGGTAGGAAGATCTGTTTAGCAGTATACAGAGGAGTTCTATAAAATCCTCATCAGAACAGGCCATGTGGAAGCTGACAAGGAGAAATTTTCCCATTACCTTAATGGGTTAAGGTTGAGCATTTAGGAGGAGCTAAATATGGTTCGAATGAACAATATTGAAGAGGCATACTAGTTTTCCCTAAAAGTAAAGGAAAAGTTGAACAAGAAGTTTGAGAGCAGACAAAATGGAAGAGGTCATGGTGGATGATCTGGTGGATGGTCATATGGAGGCTGAAATGAAGATCCAAAAAAGAAGGATGAGGCTAGTAGTAGTCAAAATCAAAGAGGAAACAATTCCAATCATTTCCAAGATTAGAGCACTAGAGATTAGAAAGGAAGAGGAAGAGGACAAGGTTTAGGAAGAGGAGGCTTCCATGGAACATGTTTTCATTATGGAGAAGAAGGTCATAGGGCATTTGAATGTCCTCAATGCCAAGGAAGGATAGATAGGAAGAATGAAGGCCAGGCCAGAGTTGCACATGTAGATGAAGATGTCAGATCATCAAATTCAGAAGATGCTAAAAGAGGAGAAACACTGATTAACAGAAGAGTCCTGTTGAGTGGTGAGAATGAACCTGAACAAAGGAGGAGCATGTTTCACACTAGATGCAAGTGTGAGGGAAAATGCTTTGATGTGATTATTGATAGTGGAAGCACTGACAATTTGGTGTTAGAAGAGATGATGAGAAAGTTGAAGCTCAAGAGATAGAAACACCCACATCCATATCAGATTGCTTGGGTGCAGGATGACCACAAGGTCATGGTCAGTGAACAGTGCCTAGTAAAGTTCAAGATTGGTGGGTACCAAGATGAGGTACTATGTGATATCATATCTATGGATGCATGTCATATGTTGTTGGGTAGACCGTGGCAGTTTGACAGATGTGTTGTACATGATGGTCATGCAAATACCTATTCCCTGACAAAGGATGGAGTGTGACATAAGCTAAAGCCATTGAAGGAGGCCAAAGAAAAGGTATGTAGTAATGCAAGAATAACATTTGTTGATGGCAGAAAATTCCTAGATGGTATGAGGCATGAGCATGTGTGTTTTTCTTTAATTCCAAAAGCTAGTAAAGAAGAAGTAGAGGATGTACCTGTAGAGGTTGTAGATTTGTTGAATGAGTTTTAGGATATTGTATTTGATAATGTACCTAATGGATTACCACTGATAAGGAAGATCAGTCATTAGATGGATTTGATTTCAGGAGCCAGTTTGCCAAACAAGGCAGCACATAGAATGACACCAGCAGAAAGTGAAGAGTTGAATAGACAAGTACATGAGTTATTGAAGAAGGGGTTGATTCAAGAGAGTCTGAGTCCCTATGCTGTACTAGCTGTATTAACACCTAAGAAGAATGGAGAATGGAGGATGTGTACAGATTCTAGAGCAATAAACAAGATCACAATCAAGTATAGATTTCCATTTCCACAAATGGATGATATTATGGATTGTTTGAGTGGAGCTATGTATTTCTCAAAGATAGATCTGAAGAGTGGATATCACTAGGTTCGTATTAGAGAAGGAGATGAATGGAAGACTACCTTCAAGACAAAGGAAGGACTGTATGAGTGGTTAGTCATGCCTTTTGGGCTAACCAATGCACCAAGCACTTTCATGTGGCTCATGAATGAGGTTCTGAAAGAATTTTTGGCTATCCTTGAATGGCCTACTCCAAGGAGTGCCACCGAGGTAAGATCTTTTCATGGTCTAGCTAGTTTTTATAGAAAATTTATCAAAAAATTTAGTAGTATTTATGGTCCCTTGACTGAAACAATGAGAGGGGATAGAAAAGAGTTTAAGTGGACTAATGGGGAAGAAAAGAGTTTTCAATTGTTGAAACAAAAAGTTATAGAACAACCTATTTTAGCACTTCTAGATTTTAATAAGGTGTTTTGAGTAGATTGTGATCCTAGCGATACTACAATAGGAGCTATTATGAGCCAAGAAGGTAAACCTATTGCTTATTTTAGTGAGAAGTTAAATGATGCCAAGAGAAAATATTTTGTTTATGATCAAGAATTTTATGCTATAGTTCAGGCATTGAAGAAGTGGAGACACTATCTACTTCCTAAGGAGTTTGTTTTGTATACTAATCATCAAGCTTTACAATATTCAAATAGTCAAGGAAAGTTGAATCAAAGGCATTTGAAATGGGTTGAGTTTTTGTAGAGTTATACATTTATTTTGAAACACAGAAGTGGAAAGTCTAACAGGGTTGTAGATGTGCTTAGTATAATGAAACTATTACTGACATAGATGCAAATTGAGGTGGTTGGGTTCAAGGAACTCAAGAATTTGTATCTAGAGGATCCTGATTTTGGTGAAGCTTGGAAAGCTTGTAAATAACCTGTTACTCTATACAAGACAAAATGGTTGGATTTTATCATTCAGGATGCTATGCTATTCAGAGGGAGTTAGTTGTGCATTCCAAGAAGTTCTATGAGGGAGAATCTCATCAAGGAGAAGCATAGCAGAGGATTGGCTAGACATTTTGGTCAAGATAAAACCCTTGCTTTGGTTAGTGAAAATTATTATTGGCCACAGTTGCAGCAAGATATCAAAAATTTTCTACAGAGTTGCAGAGTATGTCAGATGGTGAAGGGAGTGAAGCTGAATATAGGGTTGTATCAACCATTACCTGTACTAGAGAAGCCTTGGGAGGATATCTGTATGGACATTTTTCTTGGTTTACCAAGGACATAGTGGGGACATGATTCAATTTTTGTGGTGGTTGATAGATTTTTGAAGATGGCACATTTCATTCCTTGCAAGAAGACTAATGATGCTATTCATATAGAAGAATTATTTTTCAGAGAAGTAGTGAGACTACATGGTTTTCCAAAGACCATAGTTTCAGATAGAGACACTAAGTTCATTGGATATTTTTGGTGTACATTGTGGAAGAAGTTGAAGACAGATTTGAAGTTCAGTTCATCACATCATCCACAGAATGATGGATAAATAGAGGTGGTGAATAGGAGTTTGGGAAATTTTTTGAGATGTTTGGTTGGAGATAAGCCAACAAGATGGGATTTGATTTTACCACAGGCAGAATTTGCATACAATAATTCTATCAACAGGAGCACTGGTAAATCACCATTCTAGATTATATATGGGAGTAGTCCTGGAAATGCATCAAAATTGAGAAAGACAAATAAAGAAGAAATAAGTAGTGTTGAAGCTGAGGATTTTGCAGAACACTTGAAGAATATCCATGAGGAGGTGAGGAAGCATATTACAAAGATGAATGTGTAGTATAAGACTAAAGCAGATGTGAAAAGGAGGCATAAGGAATTTTAGGTTGGAGATGAAGTCATGGTTCATTTGCAGAAGGAGCGATTTCTAGTTGGTGCATATAACAAGTTGAAAATGAAGAAGTTTGGACCATGTAAGATACTAAAGAAACATGATTCAGGAAATACATATGAGGTAGAATTGCCTACTGAGCTAAATATTTCACTAGTGTTTAACGTTTCAGATTTGACAGAGTATCATGAGGGAGGTGTTGAAGATGAGGTTATAGTAGCATAGTGGAGTATTCCAACAACTAGTTCAGATATCAAGGAGATTGAAGACATACTAAATAGTTGTGTTGGCAGAAGCACAAGGAACCAGACATATGAAGAGTATTTGGTCAAATGAAAAGGATGACCTATTGAATATTCATCATGGCTAACAAAAGAGAAGGTTAACCATCTTGGTTTTCCCCTGCACACCTAAGTCATGATGGGGTCACTTCTCAAATTACCCCAGGTGTCTGATGCAGGAGCATCCTAGGTGTAAGAGCAATCTTGCATCACCCAAAAATATTTTTATTTTTGTATTCAATAAGGGCTATCTTGTGTAGTGTTACTATTTATGGAAACTTGCTATTTTTAGTAAGTTGGTCATACAAACTTAGAATGTTCTGATTTTACATGTGGAGGTTCATCTCAATCATATCAGCTTGCTAGTAAAGTTTCATGGCTAGATCAAGTCTAGTTTTGAAGATATTGAAGATTTTTGGTATTGGCAGTAGGGTACAGAAACTTTGAGCTCAGTTTTGAAGGCTTTAGAGGCCCTGGATGAGGTCAAAAATTTGGGTGATGGGCACTTGTGCAGGTCAAGCCTATAGAGCACTTTGTGGAATTTTTGAAATGGGGTTATAATAGTCAATCGGGTCAACTGGTGATGACTTATGGTCTCAAAAAGTTGGGCCACCTGAAATGGCAGAAAATAATTTTCCTTCAAAATTTATGTTCAGGTTTCAAAAGTTATTTTAAGCCGACTTTGATGTAACAGATTGAAAAATAAAATAATTCTAAGTTTGGTCGGGCCTTAGCGATAAATTTTTGGAACCTTCTCGGGTGGTGGAAAATGCCTATATAAAGAAGGCCCGTAGTGTTGTCTAGGGAAGTTTTAGGTAGTAGATCTGGGTATTGATTCGAGGCTTTGTCCTACAGAATATTGTAAGGGAATGCCCATGTGGCTTTGCATATTGTAATTCTGAAAGCTTATAATTCCACATTTGTGGAGATAATAAGAAGCCAATTTTCTTTTCTTGCATATTGTTGTTGTTTCTCTATTTCTGTTATGTGTTTGTGGTATTAAGGGGAGAAGCCTTCATCAAAACTTGTTTCTCCTCATCAATCTTTTAACTATTGAGAATTTATCATCAAGTGTGGACTAGGTGCCTGCTTCTATCTCTTCTTTATTTTTTGGACTTTTAGGCTTTCTACCTCTCGGTTTAGGGATTCTCTTACCTATCTTAACACATACTGTAGTTTTTAAAATGGAAAATGTTTAATAATAACTAATATCAAATTTATCTTAGTCTTGAACATAAATATTATGATTGTCATGAGACCTCTAAAAAGAATCATTACAAGGCATATAGTTGTAATCACCTAAAATCAGGTTAATAGAACCTAAGGCCCTATTTTCCCTGGTTCAGAATAATACCTTAATCATGTTCATTTGATTCTTGATCATTAACATAGTTCATCAAACTCAATAAAATCAATTAAATCTCAAATCAAGCATTTACATCCAAGGTACTAAGAAAAATGAAGTCAATTAACTCTAGGCCCAATTAATTAATTCAATCCCACAAAATTCATGGCTAGAGTAATTAATTAAAAGAAAATGATAAATCCCTCTTAATTCAACAGACACAACAAACACACTTTGAATCATTAAGAGGAAATCACATGGATCATGGATCAAACAAAGATGCATCTTAACCACTCCTCATGGATGCATCCTAACCATCCATTTCCTCCAATTTTCTATAAAAGATAAATTCTCAAGGCTTCTTTCTCTCCTACACATTTTCCTACACACTTTCTCTCACACTTGCATTCTTGATTTTGGAGCTAATTACTTTGGACTTGGAGCTGATGGATATTGTTTTCGATAGTTGATTCATGCTTTTATGCTTTCATGTTCATTTCATATGCTCTATTTAATTAGAAAACATCTCAATTAGATTTATAGTAAAAGAATGTATGATCTAATGGCTAATTGTGATGTATTTTCTAGTTTATAGCTTTATTCTTGCATATTTCCTTTGAATTTCTCATTTTACTATTACATTGTCATTGTTTAGGGTTAGGTGTAACAGATATTGACACCCTTTTCACACTTGTGTTAACTAGAGAGAAATAGGATAACTTCAGTTGTTAATTTTTTCAATTTCCTTGATTAATTCTTCTGAAAATTGATGCAATGTCCTATTGAGGTGTTGTGTTGTAGATCCATAACTCTCACACACATTTATGGTTCCCACAGTGGGGCTGGGCCCCATATTTCATATTTTTCTAGCTTTCTCTACTAATTTTCATGTTGTCTTTTTCTATTAGGGAATGACATACAGGAACCAAGATCGCATTTGGGAAGAATAGTCACACCCTAGATTTCCTAGATCGCATCTAGGATTTCCTCGATCGGATCCAGTCAGGTATCATTTCTAGAAAAATTTAGGGTCTCATTTGGGGTTTAGGATCATATTTGGATAATGCGGTCGTACTCAGGAAATAGGGTTACATCTGGTTGATTTTAGGATCACATCTGGGAAATTTTCTTGAATTTTTGAGTTTTCTGACCCCTAATGAATTGAATTGTTGATTTATGTAGTTTTTAGAAGCTTAATTGTGGTTTACAAGATGAAGGATAGAGATCCAAATGATTAAACTACTAACAATTGCTTGTAGGTTGCCTTAAAATTTCAACTAGACTTAATGCTTTTGTTTTTAGGCACTTAAATATAATTTAATTTCATTTTGTAAATCATTTAGAGGATTATGCTCTTTTTCGCTTGAGGGAAAATTAGAAACTAAAAAATTGAATTACAACTTCGGGTTAAATTAGGAAATGATTGCTAAAACTTGCATAATATGTCTTAGATTTGCAATTTGAGCTAGGAGATTATGTTCTTCTCCTTCAAGGAGAATAAAAAATCCATATCTCAAAATTGCATATCTACTTTCTTTTAGAGAATTATCTTTGTAAGGCTTATAAATTAGGGATTTCTAACAAGCTAATGGCTGAATGTTGTTTTTTTACTTGATCTTAAACAACTTAATAGTGGTTTGCAAGTTGGTTGTCCAAGACAAATCTCAAGAAAAACTACTAATGCTTGTCTTGCAGGTTACCTAAAGAAATTAGCTAAATTTCATGCTTGTTTTTCTAGGAACTTAATACAATTTGAGGTCAATTTGCAAACTAATTAGAGGATTATGCTCTTTCCCCCTTGAGGGAAAATCAGAAACTCAAAAGTTAGCTTGCAATTTAGGGTCAAATAGGAGTAATTGGGTCAAATTTGCATGATGTTTTTGGGATTCTTGATGTGAGTTGGGAGATTATTCTCTTCTCCTTCATGGACAATAAAAAATCCAGAGCTCATTATCACTTATCCAATTTCTTTATTGTACACATTTAGAGGGCCTACCTGTTGAGGAAAAAATCTCCTAGGAATGACCCAAGTGGGGACAAGTCTTAAGCCAACTCTTCCACCCCACTATAAAATTTGAGGCTTCCTTGAGGCTAAATCCTCCAAAGACATAATTTATCTTGTCTTGGTAGATTTATGATCAATCCAAATGATAGACTTGGATCTCACATAGAGCGAAGCTACTTAAATCTCACTTGTGAGACTACACATTTTCAAGTTCCTATAGGGCATATGGTCTAAATCCTTCTTGTAGGACTATGGGAGATGGTTATTAATGAATTCCTTCATTAAAAACCTAATATTAGATGCTACCCAGATCACCCCCGAAACGTTTTTATCACTTGTGTGAGGAAAATTGTAATTGCCCCAAGACATTCACCATATCAAGCCCTGATTAACGTTACTACTTAGCTAATATGGGCTCCAATATCCATTATGTGTTATTGGACTACCATATGCTATAGAGTCTTTGAGTGTGTTCCTAAGTCACTGAACAAGTGGTACTAATCTCTACCTAGCATAGGGAAGGATAGGTGTGTCTTCTTAAAATGACTACTTGATGTGTTTTTATTGCAAATTTAGATAATTCCTCCCAAATAAACAAACACAAAACATTTACAAGCACTTAAAAACACCTGACAATCACTGGAATTCCACAAAAATGACCCATTTTCCAAAAATTCACTGAAATAGAAAATTTCTTGACATCATAAGATCACATCCGAGGTTCCTAGATCATATCCTATATTTTGAATCACATACGTTCAAACCTGGATCGCATATGGTAAACACACCATTTTCAGGATCACATTTGGTCACTACTACATTTCCTGAGTTGCATCTCGTATTTCTTGGATCAAATCTGGGGTCGAAAAACTTTTCCAGTCACCTATAAAAGATCATATCTGGCAAAGAGACCATTTATGTACTTTCCAGAACTAAAATTTTTGCACTTTCAGATACCCATTTCAGCCAATAGTAAGATCATGTTGTCAAAATACATCCATTTGATAACTTGAAAGAGATATTTTTGAGAAAGTCTTGTTACCTTGCATCATCCAAATCTACATTGTCCAATTGTGGAGTCAGTTTATCCCATCTGTTACAATCAAGTTCCCAACTCATAAACAGGGCACTTTGACACCCTTTGATGTTGGACCCATAAGAAAATTTCAAACCCACTCTTGCATCGTTGGATTCACAATCAGACATTACAAACATCTAGACCCACTTTTAATAAAAGACACTCATTAACCCCTTAATCAATTTTTCATGGTTAATACTAGACATAAATAATACCATTTTAACATGAACCCATTCACAAATGAAGTACCATTTCTCAGATTTGAAATAGGAGAAACCTCATGACTTAATCCTTTATTTGGAACAACACCAAACACCACACATACAATGACACCTGGATTAATAAACATGAATAATCAGGAAGATTTCCATTGGTATCAAAGAGAATACAAACAAGAAGAATAAAACAATCAAGAAGAATCTCAACAACAAGAAGTGCCTTATGATTATGATGATGATGAAGAACCCACTGAAAAAGAATACCAAAGAGCTATAAACAACAAATGATTCCACACAATCCTTGAGAGAACTTTGGAAGAAAATAAGGAGAAATACTTCCTAGAACACACCTCTCAAGGAGTAAAAATACCAAAATACTATGATGTCAACCAACTAAAACAAAAAGAGGATCTTAGTCCTATATCCATTTTAACGAGGCAATTAATTGCTATGCAAAAAAAAATCAAATAGACCAAGAAAGAGAAGGACAAACCAACAAAGAAATACTCATTGGAAGACATATGTCCTTTCCCTTTTGGCAAGGGACTAAAAATGATACTATTTCCCAAAAATGTCATGATTCTGCAATATGATGAATACATGGGAAATTCTAACCCTCAAGATCATGTGAGGGAGTTTTTCACAATTAGTACGGAGTTCCTGAATGAACAAACATATCTAATGAGATTATTTCCAGGAAGTTTAGGTGGACAAGCTATGGACTGGTTCTCAAAATTACCCACAGGAATCAAGACATTTGATCAACTAGTGCAAAAATTCATACACCAATACTCCTGCAACATCCAACACATAGTAACAATGTTGGATCTATGCAATACAAAGCAGAAAATAGGTGAATCATTCTTGAGTTTTGTACAATGATGGAGGAAGATATTTGCATGATATGCTAGCAAGATACCTGAAAATGAAAAGATGGACATCTTTATTAACAAATTGGTTCCTGAAATGATTTTTCCAATACAATTACAAGGACCACCAAGTTTTGATAAAATAATAGATAGTGCCATCAATATTGAAGAGGTCTTGATTAAGAAGGGTGACATCATTATCAACAAGGAAAACAAAGATAGGTACTATCCCACCAAAGATAAGTACAAATATGGAAACAAGAACAAACATGAGGTTAATGATGGAGTGGTTGATACTCCTAATCCAAACCCTAAACCTGATGTTTTCAATCTTGCCATGAGTCTTCAAATGAGAAAGAATCCAAATCCTACTATGACACCAATGGCAAGCAAGACCTTCAATAAACCTCCTATTTGAATAGATCCTTGGATGGAAAGACCTAAGAGGATATTTACACCATTGGGAGATACCTTGGAAGTGGTCTTAAAACCACTCTTGGATAATAAAATAATCATGATTCTTGATTCTAAACCTTGGGAACTAGAAATAAAACCCAAGTGGTGGAACAACATTGATTACTGTGATTTTCATCGCAATAAAGGACATAAGACCAACAAATGTATGAAGTTGAGGTGTTTTAATCAAGACTTTAGCGAAGAAGGTAGAGTCAAGGTAGATGGACATCAAATAAATAATGATCATATAAGGCATTCCAAACTCCACTACCTAATTATGAAAAAGGGGAATCATCTAAGAGTAACAAGATTAACTATGCATACATTGATAATGATAATGTAATTCATAAGGTGGAACCATGTGAATACTCCATCAATATGATTGTTGGTGTAATTAAATATTACTAATTACACTTTACTTAAGTTTACTTAGGATAATGCATTTTCATATTATTTGTCATTGTGACACCTAGGAGTTTCCATTTCATTTTAGCACATGGTTAGGAGAATTTCCACTTTAGGTGTGATAGTTGTCATCACATACCTCTTTGTGTGTGAGATCCACCTTTAGTGTTCTTATCACATTATCATCCTCTCATTGTTGCACATGCTTCACATACTTTCATGTACAATGGAGGATGATTCAACTTTGGTGGACATGTGATTCCACCTTGTGTGGGTGATATCTTATTATCTCCTTATCACGTAGTCTTATTGCATTGCCTATATATTCAAGCACTCCTACTTTGTAATCAATTCAATTGGCTATAATCAATTATTTGATCATTTTTCCTATCTCTCGTGCACTATCCCTTGAGCTTCTAGATCTTGGAATTTATTATTTTCCTTAGGAAAATTCTTACATGGTATCAGAGCCATAGGAGTTTCATTGTATAGCCTATTTTGAGAGACTTTTATTGTAGGTCAAAATTAGAGCTTTCTGGTGCAAATCAAAGGTTGGCATCACATTGAGGAGGTCCAAATATCCCTAAATTGAATTTTGTTTCATCCAAATCAGACATCTAAAGCCAAATCTAGAGCCTTTTGAATTTTCAAGGTTCAGTGGCGGCGATTCAGAAAAAATAATTTCAAAGGCAATTTTCAAACAATGATATCTTAGTCATCTAGAGTCCTTTTTTCGAGTAATGTTTTTTGTTTTGGGGTAGAATTTCACGATCTACACAATGGTATAGGTGATTTTTGATGTGTTCTAAAAATTGAAAATCCTAATTTTTACAACTTTAGAGGCTTCGTTTGGGCTCATATGGACACATTTTCAGTTGCTATTTCTTTTTAAAGTTCATGATTTTTTGTCTACTTTCCAAATCTAGTATCAGTTTGGAAAAATTTGGAGTAGACATAGTACATTCAAAATTTGGTCTATTTTGGCCTATTTTTGGCACTTGTAATTTGTTAGATCCTTGAGAGATCTTTTGTCTTATTTGTTTGACTCTACTATAGCTTCATATTTTCTATTGTAATCATCAAAATCAGAAGTCCACTTTGGTTCATTTTGGCAAGTAGCAATTGTACACGCACTACATATAAAGTGCCAAAATCATCATTTTCGAGGGTTCTTTGGTTCATTGCATTTTGGGGGGTGCATTGATTTTTTGGTCTCATTGTTTCATGTGAGAAGTATATCATGGATGGTTTAATTAAGTTGACAAGAGGAAATTATAATCAATGGAGTGAATTGGTTCTTTCTCATCTTAGTGAGCATAACCTATTGTCCTATTTGTATGAGTATAGACCTAAAAGTCCTTCTTACAATTGTGACTCTTACTTAGAAGTTGTTAAGGTTATCTATTTGAATATGGATATGGATGTTATGGATTTCCTTGATGACTATGAAGATGAAACAATGAATAAGCTTTGGACTATTATTTGGGAAATGTATGGAGATCCACATATTCCACCACTTCCAAAACATCCAGAACCTCTAGTTGCAGCTCCTTCTCCTCCTATTGATATCACATCTAGTGTTTCTCCTAATGATGCTTGCATTCACATAGCCATGGGTTCAAGAACTTAAGTGCAATAGGATATTCATTCTCTTCGAGAATTGGTTCCATGGGATGACTACTTGATAGACATTGTAGGTTTGTTTGTGGAGTCCTACATTTCAGATTTGGGAGACTTCAATGATGATATTCATCTTCTCTTTGTTGAAGATGATCCTTCTTCAGTTGTTTTGAGGGAGCATGTTGACCCTCATCTTCAATCTCCACTTGATCATTCTGTCAAGATTGACATGATTGTGGATCCTTTGATACAAAGTTTAGAGGAGGTCACTTTAACTTCAGAGAAGACATTTGACTCTTTGGAGATTACTTTTCATGAGTCTCAAACTTCGCTTGAGATGTCACATTGCATGGTTCAAGCTGATAATACTCATGTGTTGGAGATTCCTATTCAGTTTCTTGAGACATCCTACATTTTGATGATTCTTCCTATAGATTGGGAAGGATTCATTGATACACCTATGGACTTGTTTCTTCCTAAGGGGAGGGACATCATTCAATTTTCTTGGTGCAGTTTCTACATTGATGTAGGTGCATCTATCATGGGTGTACATTATACATTGAGGGGGGGATTTTTTTCTTCTCTTGATACTTCATTTGAGGAGGCATCTTTGTCTTTTGATTTTGATCCAAATTCTTATGAGGATCAATTACCATTGGTTCTTCATTTGTCACCTTCTATTGAGCTTATTCCTAATTGGTTCATGACATCTTCATCAATTATGGACATGGTGACACATGAGCATACTTTAGAGACATCATACTTCATTTGGATTCCCCTTCCTACTTCCTATCCACAATGGGAAGCCTTCTTACATCTATACTTGGTGTATCTTCTTCCTAAGGGGAGAAATGTTGTTTGTAGGAATTGGACTATGTTTTGTCTTCAAGCACTTACCATCCTTGGAGGAGATTACCCATTATGGGGGGGATATCATGTCTCCTTGTTTCCTTCCTTTGGGGGATTTCTTTATTGTATATGCATGATGTATGTCATAATGGGGGGTCTTGATTACTCCATCTATGCATGCATCTTGTTTTCCATCTCTCTTTTGGGGGAGGGTTTTTCCCATGAGGTTTTCCCTCTTTGTCCACTTTATGAGAGATTTCATTGTTCTTGCATTTTGTACATGGGTACCTAACATGGCCTAGTAGCTAGGACCCATCTTGCATTGTGACCTTAAGTGCATTCCCCTAAGTTGCACTTAAGAGGGGGTGTTGGTGTAATTAAATATTATTAATTATACTTTACTTAAGTTTACTTAGGATAATGCATCTTCATATTAGTTGTTATTGTGACACCTAGGAGTTTCCATTTCATTTTAGCACATGGTTAGGAGAATTTCCACTTTAGGTGTGATAGTTTTCATCACATACCTCTTTGTGTGTGAGATTCACCTGTAGTGCTCTTATCACATTATCATCCTCTCATTGTTGCACATGCTTCACAAACTTTCATGTACAATGGAGGATGATCCACCTTTGGTGGACATGTGATTCCACCTTGTGTGGGTGATATCTTATCATCTCCTTATCATGTAGTCTTATTTCATTGCCCATATATTCAAGCAATCCTATTTTTTAATCAATTCAATTGGCTATAATCAACTATTTGATCAGTTCTCCTATCTCTCTTGTGCTATCTCTTGAGCTTCTAGATCTTGGCATTTATTCTTTTCCTTAGGAAAATTTTTACAATGATCAATCTAAAAGGAGTCAAAATCAAAACTAAATCTTCCAATGTTGTAAGATGAAGTCAAGCTAATCTCACTCTCAAAGGAGCTTCAACATCTAACACACCAGCTATGACTATAACAACATCTAAGCAAGCGACATTACCTCCAAATTTTAATCTTACAGATTAGTTACAAAAGATACTTGCTTAAATATCCATCCTAGAGTTATTGAAAATATCTGCTAGTCATAGGGAAATTCTTGATCAATCCCTACTTAGCACTAATGTACTAGTTGATATAGATGTTGATAGATTTGAAGATATGATTGGTCACTTGATTTCCCCACATTACATATCTTTTTTTGAAGAGGATGATAAATCATTGAACCAACCACATTATCAACCCCTAAATTTAGAAGTCCTTATTCAAAAACACTGAGTCAAGTGTGTCTTGATAGATAGAGGTGTTGATTTGAACATCTTCACATATAACTTGGTAAAATAGTTGGGCTTCTCAGAAAATACAATTGATCCTAGAAGAAAGATAACCTTCAAAGCTTATGATGAAGAAGAAATATCCTCCAAAGGATTGGGTGTTTTACCTATCAGAGTGGGAGCAGTAGAGAAAGATGCCTACATCAATTTCTTGATTTACCACTCACGTACAACATTCTTCTTGGAAGACCATGGATACACTCAATGCAAGCTATTCCTTCTACTTACCATCAATGCCTAAAATTTCCTCATAATGGAGTGGTGGTGACTATTCCCGTAGATACTACATATTCTTGCAATAATCTCAAACAAATAGAAAGCATGGTTCCTCACAAAAAGGAAAGCTCTAGTAAGGTGGAGACATACAAGGAAATGGTTTTAAAATTTTTTTCTAAAAAGATCAACATTCAAAAAATAAGTATGGGTGAATACAAGATAGATCCTGCAATATCTTTAATGGATCTTCTGATATCTCCTAGAACACAAGGAAGACCTTCAACAACATTTACACCATCCAATGGTAGTACTCTAACTATACATGAAGGAAGTTGAATGGTCCAAGAAAAGGTATCCCTTGAAGAAGAAAATGAAGAAAAAGCTATTTTGCAGTGGCTCTATAAAGAAAATGAAGAGGATGGAAATGCCAAACATGTTGAGATAGCTCCAAATAAATAAGAAAAAGGGTATGAGATCATGAAACAAATGGGATAAAAAGGAAAATGACCCTTGGGAAAAAAAAAATGAGGACTTATGAAACCTCTACATATGGATTTCAAAAATCATAAAGACAAGACTGGATTAGGCTTCAGGGAGGCAAGATTTAATCCTACAGTAGAAAGTGGTCCTATATTTGATAGATCAGGAGACTCAGATGATGAAGAAGTAGAAGGACAACCTATTTCCTATGAGAGGTTGTTACTCTTACAAAGTGACGCACTATCATAAATTGGTACCAATCATGGACAAGAACCAGGAGAAGAGAAAGTGGATGAATCCAAAGGAAAACAAGAACAAGGGCTTCCTATTTTTGACATACCTCATTTTGATGAGGAACCAAAAATGACAATTCCACAAGAATTGTTGCAAGAAGAAGAGAACTATGCTAATGAAGAAGATGAAATACCCATGACTATTGCCTACTTCTTGGGGGTTTCAAATGATAGTCAAGTAGGCTCACATGAATATGAATGGGATATCCTTTCTGATGCTACCATGGATATAGAGATAGATGCAATACACAAATTTTCTTCTAGAGTCCTGATTGAAGAAGGAGAAATTTCTAATGCTAGACCACTAGAGTTAAATTTGCATAACACTAACATGAACTCTAATAATAATGAACATGAATCTAATAATCCAAACATCTATTTAGAAGAAAAATTAATAGAAGACATCTTTCAAGTTAATGCCGGTGGTAATAACACAATGTTGTCTCTTGAACCTACTGAATCTTTGTCTTTAATATACCCTAAACTGATAAACTGGAATGATCCTACAAACACAAGCTTATTATCTTTTGAGAATGACTATGCCATAGCCTGTTATCTAAATGCTTATGAATTTTTCCCTTCTTCCACCAGTGAAAAGAGAAAAACCATGACTGATGAGGATATCAATTTTCTCAGTCTTAAAAAGAAAAATAAAAAGAACAAGAGATCTGATGGTGAAAACCACCCAGTGGCAGTATTAGATCCTAAAAGAGAAAAAGAAATAGATGTATCCAATGGTGAAAACCTCCTAGAGGCACCAAAGGATGGGATTCTTGATATTCTCCCAAATCACTTTCAGAAAAGGTCCTTAGTTTTGATTGAACCTACATAACCCATTAATTTGGGAACAACAGAAGCTCCTCAGCTAGTCCATATTGCCTAGTCATTGACAGGAGAGGAAAAGATCCAATTCACCATTTTATTTAAAGAAAAGAAGATCAATTTTTCTTGGTCTTATTTAGATATGCCTGGATTAGACACAAATTTGATCATGCATCACTTGTCTATTTTGCCTGATATAAAACCATTAAAGAAAAAACTCAAGAAGATGAATCCACATGTGGCATTACTATTAAAAGTAGGATTGGAAAAACTTTTGAAGGATAGATTCATTAGAGATATGGATTATGTGGAGTAGATCTCAAACATAGTTCCTATTTCTAAGGTAGATAAATCCATTAGAGTTTTCACAAACTTTATGGATCTAAACAAGGCTTTTCGAAAGGATGGCTTTCCACTTCCCAACATAGATATTATTGTGGATCTGACAATGGGATATGAAATGTATTCACTAATGGATGTATTTTATTGGTATAATAAAATCAAGATTGCTCCTAAAGATCAAGAAAAGATTGCATTCACATGCACGTGGGGAACATATTGCTCGAATGTGATGCCATTCACTCTTAAAAATCTAGGTGTGACCTATCAAAGGGAAATGAACACAATATTCCATGGCATGATGCACAAGAACATAGAGGACTACGTAGATGACACATTGCCTAAGTCCAAGATATAGACTACACATATAGAAGATCTAAGGAAAATCTGACATGATGGAACAATTTCAATTGAGACTTAATTGTAAGAAGTGTGCATTTGGCATGTCATCTAGAAAGTTACTAGGATTCATAGTCTCAACTAAAAGAATTGAGGTGGACCCAACAAAGGTGAAAGCTATTCTTGAAATGTAGCCACCTATAAACATTAGTCAAATGAGGATGCTACAAGGCAACCTATAGTCCATAAGAAGATTTATATCTCAATTTGCAGATAAAGCACAACCTTTCACAAAGTTGATGCATAAGGGAACTACATTTACTTGCAATGAGCAATGTGAAGGAAATTTCACCCAAGTCAAGAAATACCTAATGAATCCTCCAATCCTAATGACACCAATTTATGCAAAGCCTCTATTGCTCTACATATCATCTACAGATACATCACTAGGAGTATCTCTTACACAAGAAGGTGAGACTAAAAAGGAAAGAGATATATACTATATCAGTAGAACTTTGGTCACATATGAGTTGAACTATTCAATGATTGCAAAGGCATGCTTATCAGTGGTATTCACATCCAAAAAACTTAGGCACTACATGTTGGCACACAAGGTGAAATTAATGGCTAAGATTGATCCACTCAAATACCTATTGAACAAAGCAATGTTGATAGGAAGACTATAAAAGTGGGTCTTGATCATAGGTGTATTTGACATTGAATATGTGGGAAAAAAAAAGCCATTAAAGGACAAGTGATTTTTGATAAACTTGCAGAAACACCATTAACAAATGACAAGCCATTACTTGTAGAATTTGCAAATGAATCTATCATGCACTTAAAAGAACATCCTTGGAAAATGTATTTTGATGGCTCCTTCACATAGAAATGATTAGGAGCTGGATGCTTATTAATTACACCACAAGGATAAAAGATTCTAAAAGCTTATAAAATGATCTTTCCATGCACCAATAACATAGCCGAGTATGAAGCTCTTGTGAATGGGCTCAAACTGGCAATAGAATGGAAAATTGTTGAGTTATTATCAATCAGGTAAATGATGACTATCAAACAAAAGATGACAAGCTCATGCCTTACAAAAGAATGGTGGATGACTTGAAGAAATAATTTGTCTTGATCACATTCCAACAGATTCCAAGATCATAAAATAGAGTAGTTGATGCGATGGCTACTTTAGCATCGATGTTACAACTAGAGGAACATCAATTTTTCTTCGACTTCCTAGTGAAAGAACTCCCATTTCCCACCTATGAATCACCTAAATCCTAAATTTTTTATGCCCTTGAAACAGAAGTATTATTGAGATATGCCCATATCTACTCTTGTCTAAAGGACCAAACAATCCCTAAAGGCTATTCTTGAAATGAAAAGAGATCCCTCATAAGAGCACCATCACGTTATATAATTAGTACTAATGACTTGTTTAGACATAGTCTAGATGGTACGCTTCTTACATGTTTAGAACATGAAGAGTCTAATTGTACATTAAAGGAAGTTCATGAAGGTGTGTATGGATCACACTTGAACAATTTTTCATTAGCTAAGAAACTTTTAAGAGCTTGATACTATTGGCCCACAATGGAAAAAGATGCTATCCATTTTTCAAAAACATGCAAGAAATGCTAGATCCATGGTAACCTGATACATGCTCTAGCTAGGGAGCTAATTCCTTTCATAACACATTAGCCATTTTAGCAATGGGCCTTTGATTTAGTTGGTCAAATTTACCCTAATTCATCAAGTGGACACAAATACATCATCATTGTAACTGAGTATTTCATAAAATGGGTGGAAGCTATCCCACTATCCAATACAACTCAAAAACAAGTTTCCATGTTTATGTTGAATTATATCATATGTCGTTATGGCATACCCTCATCAATTGTAATTGACAATGGGGCTCAATTCAAAAATAAAGACATAGATGAGTTGTTTCTTCAATTCAAAATCACTCAGTACTATTCCTTGATCTATTACCCTCAAGGTAACAAACAAGTTGAAGCATCAAACAAAACTATTCTAAACATCTTGCATAGGACAATGAACAAATTAGGAAGGGACTGGCATTTACAACTCAATCCATCATATGGGCTTACATAACTAGTATCAGAACACCAACTAGTGCAACTCCTTTTGTACTAGTTTATGGATCAGAGGTAGTATTACTAGTTGAAGTAGAGATTCCATCACTGAGGGTATCATTGAAACATCTAGTCACTAATGAGGACTATAGAATCTCTAGACTGCAAGAGCTAGAATTGTTAGATGAGTGCATGAAACAGGCTTTTGATCATCTTAAAGCCTATCAAAAGAGGATGTCAAGAGGATATAACAAGAAAGTAAAATGAAGAATTTTTTAGATAGGAGATCTAGTCCTATGAGAAAATCCT
Source organism: Chamaecyparis obtusa (assembly GCA_027943335.1). NCBI lineage: Eukaryota > Viridiplantae > Streptophyta > Pinopsida > Cupressales > Cupressaceae > Chamaecyparis > Chamaecyparis obtusa. Next base: position 93,170 of record BSBK01009413.1, on the reverse strand, counting down.
AAGAATCAACAACATCGAGAACAAAAGGGAAAATTTGAACCCAACTAGTTGGGTCCCTTTGTCATTACAAAAACATTTGGATGAAGAGCCTATCAGTTGTCTACACCTAAAGGATATGTTTTACTAGATCTAATAAATACTCTACATCTAAAAAGGTTTTATGCTTAACATTTTGGAGGTATCTCCTATTCAGTCAAAAGAGTCCTAAAAAAAGCACCAAAAATTAGAAAGAGTTCCTGAAAAAAGTTCAAAAACAACAAATATGGATCCTGGAAAAAATAAAAAACAATAGAAAAAGTCCTAAAAAAAAAATGACCATCTCGGTGAAAACCTAGCAAATAGGCACCATGGTGAGTCTACAAAAAAAATTGAAAAGAGAAAAAAATACAAAAAAAATTGGAAAAGAGAAAAAGTGTCTTGGTGAACACCTGGTAAATAGGCGTTACTTGTAATCAATGCTCTATCTATCAAGACAACACTTGCACATTAGTCTATGTAAATATCAGTTTGTACATATCTCCTAGTCACTTTCGTGACATGCCAAATCTTGAAGTGAACTATCAAAAAAATGTATCTTCCTAAGGTTGGAATCTGTCCACATTAGGGTCCTAGGTAAACTATTTTCCCTAGGGGGCATTGATTAAAATCCTATATGTTGATAGGATATTGAGTCCTCAATTCACAATTGTATCATCTTAAAATGGAAGCACTTCCATGGTAGGAATGTTTAGCACTCCTATTAAGTGGTCTGGGGTCATGTTAAGCACCTTGATTAGGTCTTTGCATGTATCTAGCTTTCCCCTTGTTCTACTTCCTTCTGCACCCATTTTTCACTTTATATCTACATTTCATAACATTTTGGGTCTTGATCCTGAGGTTTTTGACCATAAGGTCAAAGTCGACCTCTATCCTGACCTAGTCAAGATTGACCTTGACCCTGACCTAGTCAGTTCCAACCTCATCCTTGACCTCCTAGAAAAATTTCAAGATTCCTTGATTTTTAGGTGTCAAGTTTTCAGGGATATTTGTTTCCCACCTCCGGGTCAGCCATTTCGGGTTTTGGAATTGTAAATCCTCTAATTTCATTTAATTTAGGTATATTTTCTAAAGGTTAGGACTTAATTTTATTTAATTCTCCAAGGTGGCCCCTCTAGAGGATTGTTCCCTAGTTCACTATAAAAGGAGGCCTTTCTCTCTCATTTTCACATCCATTATTTCACATCTTCTTTTTCCATCAAGCTCTCAACTGCAAGAAAGTGAATTCAAGCATTCAAGCAAGCCTTCAAGTATTCAAGTGTTCACACATTCATCCATCAAAGAGATCCATGATTAGCCATTGAAGGATTCAATCTCTTTGGAGCCCCCTTGAAGATCCATCCTTCTACATTCATCTAAGCATCCTCATATGAAAAGATCAATTCAAGATTGGTGTTTAAGATCAAATGCCATTAATTTGAGACATCCTACATTAATTTTACATCCATTGAAGCACTCTTATTTGTGGATTTGAGGATTCAAAATAAAGGTGATTCCATTTTGTGGATTTGTGGATTTCATATTTCCCCCATACACATTATACATCATACACATTCTAAATAAAGGTGATTCCATTTACCTCTATTCATTTTAGTGAACCCAACTAGCTTACTCTCTTTCTTTTTTGTGTTAGATTTCCCTTTGTCTTATTGTGTGTGTTCACCTTCACTATTCATTTTGGTGAACCCAACTAGCTTACTCTCTTTCTTTTTGGTGTTATATTTCCTTTTATCTTGTTAGTATTAGATTTCTCCTTTGTGTTAGATCTTTCATGCTAACTAGATTTCAAAAATACAAAAATATTCATACTTTATATGGTTCTAGTTTAGTTCATTTGCATTTCATTGGTTTATGAGCTTTACTACTATTAGTCCTACTTATAACATTCTGGTTAGAAGAAGTCATAGAATCATGGGTGCCTTTGATCCTAAATTTTCCTCTCCATTCCTTAGGATCTCAGATGATAATTTGTTTCTTCATGATTCCAATCCTACTATGGAGCAAAATTTTTCTCACTCATCTCATGATGAGGATGACGCTTTAAGAGTTACTCCTGAACAAGTTCAAAAACTTTCAACTGAACTTGATAAAATGGGTAATTGTCTTATTCAAGACAACCATAATCAAGATTCTATTCAAGCTATAGAGGCTCTTAAGAAAGTTCTCTATGATCAAGGTGTTAACCTCTTGCATGGTATTACTCACCTCATGTATTCAAATGTTAAACCTTTAGCTCAAGAAGCTCAAGATTTAGGGTTGATTCCTCCTACCCTCATCTCAACACCTACCCCTATCTCTACCTTGGCCTTTGTCTCCACCTCTAACAGCTTAGCCTTGGCCATCACCATCATCAGTATGATCATATTCTAGTGCATCCATTATACAAGGAGTGACCTCATCTGGAGCTATAAATATAGGGTATGGGTGTTGGATGTAATGTGTATGATATATGTTAGTGATGTCATTGTAAAAGGATCTATAGGTGGTACTCCCAGTCTACATGTGCTATCTATGAGATCTCATGTATCGCAGTCTTATTGATCAACCAAGACCCCTATTGGGCCTCCCCATCCCTAATGTGGGCATAAATGGATGTCTCTTGTGACATGCCCTGTATCCTACCATACTTCTTGGAGACCCATGTAATAAAAAAAATTTCCATATTATATCTAGTACAACTAACAAGGTACCTACATAGAAAGAAAAATGGCATCTTCCTAGTATCTGAGGGCCACCCCTCACAATCTACATATGGTCACCACACAACGTTTGTAATGTCATATAGGACATGGTGCCAGTACTCTAACTTGCCTAAATTGGGTTACTGGATCAAACCAAAATACATATAAATATATGGTAGCCTGACATTGTAGTGCCTATCAATTATGGGCCATGTGATAGGGATATGCTCCCATGGCCAGACCTGGAGAAGTAAACTACCCACTATCATAGTCTTTGAGTGTTGATAGACTATCTCATGCAGCTCTTGGTATAAGTTGGCCAAAATATAGCTAGCCCATGCAAAGCGGCTAGTCGACTAAATCATATGCCCAATAACATGTAACCAACCACACATGAATCCATGTTGACTATGATCAGGCATCATGAGTCTAGAAATCAAACCAACTAGATAACTGGGAAGTGGCACATAATTGGTCACCATGTGATCCCAATTGAGATAGCGCCTACCTATAGTATCATCCTTGGAAACATGATGAGCAACCTATTATAAATAGGCAATACTAAGAGGGGGGGGGGGGTGAATTAGTACTCTACAATCTTGATCTTTTTCCCAATTATGGATATAACAAATTATCTTTACACATGCATAACATAAGAAGCTAAACAACATGCATAGCAATAAAACTAAAGAACTCATAACACATTATTTGTTCTCAAGGAAACCCTGGTGGGGATGGTACCCACAAAAATCTACTAATCAAAAGTATTTTGTTAAGGATTTTGATCCTGTTAGGAGTCTATTACAAGCATATAGTGTATCAGTCCTGATTAAGGGACTATAGGCCTTGTTAGAAGCCTCAACCCTATTAGGAGTTGGCAGTACAAAATGTGATTACTAGATGAACCCACTGCCCAAACAAGTAATGCACAATATACACTGATTACAAAAATAGGTTAAGGTACATAACCTTATACTACTTACATCAATATCTCTTTATTTCACTTCACTATCGCTATTACATATGCATCATATATTTCACATCATGTCACTACTTCATTACATCTCATTACTCATCCTCTTTACAACTTACAATTACATTTTTACAAATAAATTTATCTAAGAGTTAACATATAGGATGTCATCACTTTATATTGTTAAGTCATTATTTTGATAAACAAAATAATCCCTTAACTCTTTAATAATTTTGTCTTCATATTCTATCATGTCGGCTTGACACTGTCTTCGATAAAACTATCATAACTTCTTCCGTACATGTCTTACTAACTTGCAATCTAAAATGGGTGTTCAATAGTCATCATAGAGTTTATGTTCAAGTGCGCAAGCACTAAGCTTACTCCAATCAACATCGCAAACAAAAACTATGTCCAGGTTCACTGGTAAAAATATTGTCTCATACTTAGACAATTTGCAATGCACTCTGTCATACTAGCTCTCTGACCTGTGTGATCTTCATGTGGATCATATGTTTCCATAATGACAACATCTATGTAATCAATTCAGCCAAATTTCCAACAATCACCCCCTTTGTCATTAGTGGCAAGATATGAAAAAATTGGCTAAGTGTACAACTTCAAAATCTCAAAATTGTGGCCATATTATAAAATATATATACTATCCTTATAACTCCTCAAAAAGTCTTATCTCTAATATAGTACTCCCCCTAAGAGTATCAATCCTTATCATATACTATCAATTTGCTACTATATATCTCTCCCCCTTTGATAACAATGACAAAATAAAGGTAAGGAGGGTTACAAAACTATATTCTCAAAAAGATTATACCTTAGTTCAATTATTGCAAAGCTAGTAGGCTTGCAACACAATCTACAAAATCAATCTGTATGTCTTCTAACTCCTTCTCCCATGATTTATTAATGGAATCTACCATGTTCAGTAGTGTGCCTAGTCCATAAGATGTTATTTCACATGCTTGGAGGTTTTCAAAGTTAAACTTTTGAAAAGATGTCTTAGCTGAAAGACATTCTTCCAACTGCTCTTCAATAATGCTTAACTTCATAGAAGTGTGCTCTCTCAAAAGAGTGAATCTTTTCATTTTTTGTCTCTCTCATCTTGCAAAACTTTGATTTACTCATATAACTTATGAATTTTCTTCTAAACATCAAATACCTTCACATTGGGGCTTAAAAGAAGGTTAGTTTCATTCAAAAAAATTTCTTCCTTCATCTTCATCTTCTTATCTTCTTCTACTATCAATGTCTCTATTTTTGTACATTGGATGTACAAAGATTTTCCTATTTCCAAATTCTTTCTCAAGTCCTTCATACAGATATCAAGATTGTTGATATCATTGTTGATATTCTGGCTGATGTTCAAAAGCATCTTAGCCTCATAGGCTACTTGAGCTTTCACTTTTGCAATATCAGATAGAGTTGTGAATTCATTGTCAAAAGTGCTCATTACCTTCTTTACTTTCTACAAAGGGTCATCTTCTACAATTTGTGTAGTTACAATGCTTTGTAACTTCTTAGTAAATTCCTTTAGGCATCCTTCAAGACTTTTCACTTTCTTGTTCTTTCCAATGATTTTGTTCAGGGATGTGATCAATTCCAACTGATCATCATCATCTACTTCCTTTCCCAAGTGCTCAATCATAGATCCAATCTGATTCTTCTTTCTAGTCTCAGTAGTAAGATTGATATCTTCTTTAGTGGGAATGGGTACTTTTTTTTCTATCACTGAGGGTTCTACAATAGTGGTTTTTTATTTCTCTTCTCCTTTTGTAGTTTCCTACTCTTCAAAGGCCGAATTGTCAACAATGTTCTCTAGATTCTTGAATACATTATCATCAGTATCCAAGGTGATCTTTGTTCCTTCTACATTCATGGTTTCATCTTCAATGTTAATATTTGGAGGAGAGGGAATGTCCTCTTGTTCTGTTACACCTGCTTACTTTTCTACAATTGATGGTTCTCCAACATTTTTTGACATAACCTTGGTTATTTCTTTCTCTATCTCGGAGTTAACTTCTTCATATCTGCCTCCCATAATCTGAATGGTTCTCTTTTTGGTTCTTAGATGGGTGCTTAAGGCTTTCATGATCTGACTAAAATGAGTTTCATCTTTTATTACACAAAGCTTCCTTACAAGATTTTATCTAATAGCTGTGTCTTCCTCTAATGCTCTCTTCTTTCTATTCATAAGTTTATTATCCAAATCATTAGGTATCTGACCCTGAATTGTATCAAACTTCTTATTAGACAAAATCATATGCTTTACTACTACATTCTCAAAATTAAATCTCTCTGCATAATCATAAAGATCATAGTACTTATTCATTCTTGTAAAGTCTCCATCCTCAATGATCTATTCATTAAGCTTCTCAACTTTAGGTTTCCAAGATTTCTTCTTAATAGAAGTTCCATCATCTTTGATTTCTGCAATTTTTCTTGGAACTAGTTGCACTAATGTTTTCTATCTCTTTTCTGGTCTAGTAGCACTTTCCTTTACTCTTTTGCTAGGTGTGGAGGAAGTGGATCTAGTGGATATCTTTTCTTCTTGATCCTTCTCAATTTCTTCCACTTTCACCTTAACACGTGATTCTTCCTGCTGTGCTACAATTGATGATAAAGGTGGAGTAGACAAAACTTCTTTTTTTCCACTCTCTCTAATTACTGCTGCTATTTTCTTTGCTACTAAGAACTCATGCTTTGTCATCCCTGTATCTTTTAGGATTTTCTCTATAGTACTCTTAATTATTTTCTTAAACTACTTCACTTCAAGTAAGGTCTTGCGAAGTTGAAGTTCTCCTCAAAGGTTCCAAACCTATTACACTGAGTGTCCAACTTACACTTAAGTAACCTACTAACATACTCTTCTGTCTCTACCTCAAATATCTCATAGCCAAGAGGTTCTATGAAATTTTTTCTAGGTTCTACTGCTTCAATGTAGGTAAAGTCAGTATCAACCATAAAACATATGTCATTTTTATACTTCTCCATAAGAGACTTTGGGATCCTTGATCTACTAGATACTATATCCGAAAATGTCTTGATTACCAGTACTGCACTCTCATTCACTTTGTCAATAACATCCCTTCTATACAATAGATTAATCCTTTCCATTGTAGTTTGGCCATCATTCTAGTCATTTCCAATGGTGTAAGGAAATCTTCTCAATAGATGAAAAAACATATAGGTGATTAAGGATGAGAACCTAAACTGTGTATACTTAATTTTCTTAATCTTTTTCAAGTTCTCAAATAGTTGAATTCTTAGAATTTCACACATATCAACTTGTACCTTGTCAACACACATTAGATAAGCTGCATGTATCATTCTAGCTACCATGTCATCCTCTCTTGAATTTGCACAAAACTTAGTGGTTAGGATCTTGCATAAGTATCTGACATCATCTTGTTTGATCTTACTAATCACAATTCCTCTACCATTATAGGATGAATTTGTGTTATCAATGACTATTTTCCTTATGTTTTTCTCATTTAAAGGAATGGCTCCAATTTTAGATAATCCAGTGACTTCATGAATCAAATTAGCTATGATATCTATAATTCTATCTTCTAACCAAAACTTCCCATTATGAATTCTGCTTAAGATAATCTTAGTACATTCTTCATTATCAAATTCATATTGTAATGCATACTTAATGATTTAGTTATCTTTCAAATGTTCAAATCCTTCTTTCAATGTCATGTTTTGATTGTAGATCTTCAGATATTGATTTGTGAAATCACTATCACTATCAGTCTCTAGTTTGCATCCAAGATAACTTCTTACATTCTCTAGGTGTAAAACTCCATCTAGTACAAATGATAAAGCTAACCTAGGATCAACTTACAAGGGTTCTACTGGTTCTCTTTTCAACTTAAGTCTATTCTTATCTTTGACATTGTGTATTAAAGAAATATCCATGATTTCTTCTAATTCCTTCACTAATTTAAAAGACCTATCAAGTAAAATACCTTGATTTCATGATTTTAGGGCTTGCGTAGATTCAAAACAAAATTATTCTCTTTAAATCCTTGCAAAATGCTTCCAATAAATGCATCCTCTTAACACTTAAATTCTCTTTGATGATCAAATAATACTAATCATGACCTTTTATTAATTCAATCTCACTTAGATCTGACATTGCATTCAATTATTTTGCTACTTCTTTCCAAAAAGCTATTTCTATTAACCTACAAAACTTAAAACTTCTTGCAATCTCGTAAAACATAATATTTTTCTTTGTGCTCTTAACCATAGCATTAGAGCATCATAAAATATCTTACATTAACTACACAAGACTTAGCTCATCATATATCTACTTCTACACTAATCTAAGTTCCTATTCTACTACAATTTTCATAAATTAAGTACTTTGAGATGGGTCAGGAAAAGATTCATTCTTACCTTTCAATACTTCACCTTCCTGATTACCTTCAATGTTGAATATGTCTCCTTGGTCTATGCTTTTGATAAAATTCACTTCATCTGAATTACTACAACATCCTTTCTGACTGTTACTTGCATCTTCATTTCTTCTTGCATGATTTCTGGGATTAGGATTAGGATGAAAAACTCTATTGTTCATTCTGCAAAACCTTGTTGTATGTCCAATCTTGTTGCATATCAGACAAACAATTCCATTATTTCCATATCTTGGTCTAGGCTGATTGATTTGTGATCTGCAGTTTCTAGCAATGTGTCAAACCTTGTTCCATCTAAAACATATTACTCCATTTCTTCTATTCATAACTTTAGTAGGTTTCTTATATGCATTGTTAGTATTCCTAAACATTCTACTACCATCATTATTCTCAATAAATTTAGGTTTCCTACATTCAATAGCTCTATGTCCAAAACCATGACAATTATAACAATAACCATTAAGAGGTTTAAATTGCTTACCTATGCAATCTCTCTTCATATGACCAATAGTATTACAAGAAAAACATCTACCTTTGAATTCTCTTTACATACCTTTGGGTGATTCCTCTTGCTTAGGTGATTCTTCTTCTTTAGGTGTATCTTTAGACTTGTTAATCTCATCAGACTTCTTCTCATCTATGCTTTCAGATATTTTTAGATCTGGTTCCTTCCTTTCATCATTTTCTTTAAAAGTGTTGAATCCAAGACTAGTCTTATCATAGAATGGTTTTTGATTAGATATTTGTTCATCAATCTTCTCACTAGTTGAATATAGCCTTTCAAGTTGTTGTTTGGATTGAGTCAATTCACCTTTCACAATCTTATTATATTTCTCAAGTTTAGCATACTGCAAATTGACTTTCTCAAGTTCAGATGTTACTTTACTAAGTTTAGATTTTATTCCTTCATTTTTAGTCTTTAGACTTTCATTCTCAGATTTCAAATTTTCTTCATTCTTGCCATTTCCATCTTTCAAGCTAAGCTTCAGATTTTCTATCTTTAGTTCATGCTTAAGGATCTCATTTTCTTTTTCTAAATTGTCATCACAATATTCAATAAAAACTTCAGATTCCTTTTCAGATCTCAGATCTTCCAACTTTTTAAGTTTCTCACTGAGGTTCTTTGCATCATCATATTTTATTTTCAAAGTATCTTTTTCAATAGTAAGCAAGTCAATTTGTTCAAGAAATTCTTCAAGATTCTTCCATAGTTGATCCATATCCATAGAGATCTTACTCAAGCTGCTAGGCTTTCCTTGAATGATTCCTTTTTCAGTAACTAAGCTCTGATACCAATTGTTAGAAATAGGGAATACTAAGAGGGGGGTGAATCAGTATTCTAAAATCTTTATGTTTTTCCCAATTATGGATATAACAGATTATCTTTGCACAGGCATAACATAAGAAGCTAAACAACATGCATAGCAATAAAACTAAAGAACTCATAACACATTATTTGTTCTTGAGGAAACCTTGGCCAAGGGAAAACCTCAGTGGGGATGGTACCTATTGGTACCCTTTAAATTTTTGAGGAATGGGGCACATTAGCATACATCTGTATCCTATTTTTCTTTCAAGATGCATGTGGAAACCGGGTGTTTTCCAGATGGTTTCATCAAAATTCATTTGTCCATTACCTTTCATATTTTTCAGTGGTTTATTCTCAGTCCTAAAGTTGCATTTTAAAATGGGTTTGCATTAGTTGGGTTTTAGGGGATCTCTTTGAGCCTGAATATAATAAGTCCTGTTGAGTGTCATAAAAAGGTGGAATAGGGGACTTTTCATATGCATTACATGCAGCTCATGTTTCAACTTTCAAGTCATAGTGATGATTTTTTATGGGTTTTGCATCCACTTGTTCCGGGGTGTTTTATTAAATCTGCCTGGTGCACCTTTTCACAATTTTGTCGGAGGCCCTGTTCATGATCTTATAAGTTACATTCTATGATTGGTCATGAGAAATGAGTCATTGCCCTACATTGTAAAAAAGTTTTACTTTTTCCCTGTCAGTTTGTAGCTCATGAAAAATCCATTGGATGAGTTTCCCAATGCGATTCCATTTGTAGTTTCTGCTATTTGCAAAGATTGTGAAGTGCACTAGTTTGCCGGATGTCAACTTTACCAGCAAATAACTTTTACCCGATATTACCTATCAATGAAATTCTCTTTGTATTGCATTATGGACATAGGGTTCTGCTTCCAGTTTCAATTGGGACTCTCTGCCAATCCACCTTCTTAGTTTTTGAAACTGATTCCATTTGCAATTTTCAGTACTTTTCTGCATGTCCAAAGTTTACTTCTACAAATACCTATTTTCAGTGAGCTATATCTTTTGTTTAAAAGATGCCAAGATCGAATCAATTGTGGATTTAGGTTGTAGACATCTTAACATACTTGCATTCCTATTTGTGGCTCCTCTGGGGTCCGTTTGCTATTTTTACCAGGATGGTTGTAGTTGTAGTTTATTGTTTTCTAACGGTGGGTTTGTAGAGCAGAATGAAAGTGCCAAATTTGAAGGTTAATATCTTTCGGCTCAATTGCATTCAAGAGATGCCATTTTACAAGATGCTTTTTGGTATGATAGAGAATAGGCTCGTCTAGTGGTGGCACCCAATTAGGTGATTGTGATAGTGTTTAGGGCCAATTTCTGGGCCTGTTTGCGTGGTTTTGTTTTTGTCAAGCGAGGAATCCTAATAAACAGTGGAAAATGAGAATTTTCAAGGTACCATCCCAGATATTGATGGATAGATTGTATACATCTATGATCACATCCACGTCTTGGAGAATGATATGTTACTAAAAATAAAAATAGTAATATCTTGATTTGATGTGTGGCCTAACCTACAAACATATGTAGAGGATGCATATAATAAAATAACTTCAGAGCTACATGGTTCACCTGATTTGATTATTGGTGACTACTGTGATGGAAATTTAGTGGCATCTTTGATTTCAAGAAGCAAGGACTATGTTGGACAAAATGAAAGCCACACGACTTTCACTCTTCCTAACATACACATTTATTTTTATACACAGATAAGTAGCACCACCTTACTGCTTTGCATGGATCTATTGAAGATTTCCTATTCAGTCACAAACATATAGCAGAGCACATAGGTGCACTGAGTGACAAAAAAAAACCTATTATCTTTTCTATGGTGATACTTGATTGGTTTAAAACTATGACGGAGCTGGCTGAATGGTTTGCCAAGAGCTAGTATTTGAGAGAGTTGGTGGAACTTAAAGACTGTTAGCGCATAGTACTTATAGATCTATGCAAGAATTTGGGGGCTATGAGGATTAAAATGGGCCTCATGCTAATGAATGGAGCCAGCACATGATTAAAGGTTGTTTCTCACGTAATGTAGGGGGCTTGTGGATTGAATGCCAGCACGTGAGTATAAGAGAATCAAACACAATACATGCTAACAAACATAGTATAAAGGGCCTTGTATAATGATTACGGTGGCCTCTGCAAACTAGGCTCATGTAACAAAGGTGAGCACTTAGTCTAGAAACACCTCACACCAAATTCAAAGGAGGTAGTTTATACAATACAGGTGCTCACACAAGTAAATAACTACTAGCAGGGTGAGATAACAACAAAACATATGTATTGCGTTTGATTTTGAAGCTGAAAATTGGTATTAGTTTCCAATAAACAAAGTTGTGCATAAAGTGAGGTAGCCAGGGTGCCACAAAGTGTATGAAGATCTCACGCCATGTAGAAGGACCAGCGTATGAAAATTTCAAGAAGTGATTGTTTGCAGAAGGTAAGTGGAATGCCAACACTAATGAATAGAGGTAGCAGTGAATGCTCTCAATTCCAGCATATAAAATAAAATCAAATGGAAGGGACATAGCAGGAGCTTTAGTCCTAGACACAACTAAAGTCCAATTCATAATGGATGCCTACATAGCAACAAAGGGGAAACATTATGTCCATAAGGAGGCTCCCGCATATGCAATATGTTGCTCACGTGAATGAGTAAAGTCCTATGTATGATGATGAGGCCCACATTTTCGAATGGGTGACTTGCACATATGAAAGGGAATAGTTGATCACATCAAGTAGACATGTTCCCAATGATCAAGCCTAAAGAGGTGACTAGGATTATGTGTGGCTTTGCTGAACTTGGGGTCTTGGCGTTAATAGGATTTTACATTGGTGGAATAGAGTATATGGTTATCCAAGGCAATCCTGGAGCTGTCAACCAGAGAAAAGGAAGATAACGCATGTTATGAAATAGAATGATGGAACCCGCGTTAGTACCATTGGAGCCTACATGAGAAATTGGATGCTCCCACACAAAGTTGGAGAAAGGCATACCATGGTAGATGGATGCCATCCCAAATGTAAACAATGTTCCTGCCAGTGTGAGTATAAGAGAGGTGCTTAATTTGTGGTGACAGTGCAGACAAGAATTGGAGATTGCAAGTGCATCATGGTTGTGTGAATATGGAAGAACACCTATGAATGAATAAAGACTACCAGTGCAAAGCAGAGGGAGGAATCCATATTGAAAAGGTTTGAAGTTGGTATATCCCACATGCAGGGCAATGTGGAATTTTTAACATTTATATACCAAGACATTCATATTACTTTGCGAATAAGAGTGCAGAGGCTCTTGGTGTCCTGGTTGATTGGTGGCTTTTGTGCAATGGTGGGACCCCTATTTTGGCACAGGAAGTAGAAGAAAGTCTTTAAAACATGAAAAACTATAATTCCACATTCATGTGGAAATAGGAAAATAAGGTGTTTATAACCAACTCAACGCACATACAAAGTAAGTCAAAGAAGTGGAGGCTATGCATGTGCCCCCGCTACTAAGCTTCCTTGGTTTCTATGCCCACACCCAAAAGAAGGAAATTTTGCAGTGAAGGACATGTGGTAGCCATTCGTGTGTTCGCCAGATTAAACCAACAGTCAAGAAAAGTTTCCATGATTCAAAGGTAGTAGTTAGTTGTGTGTTCACATAATGTTCGGCGGTTAGAGGCTATAATTCCCTGATTCAGAGATAAGCCAGTCACGAGGTTGCTAAAAGCCTAGCGGTTAGGTGAAAGTATTTCATGATTCAGAGAATGTACCTAGTCACTAGTTCGCTTGATGTTAACTATGGTTCAGATTTCATTTCGAGAATTGGAGAATATAGCTTTCACATGGTCGCCAGTGTTAATTGTAGTTAGTGGATTGACTCAAAGACTTAGAGAGTGCATTTATTTGACAGTTCTCTAGATGATGGGGTTAACCTAAGGTCAAGTCCTAGCACCCAATCAGGTGGCGACAAATGGAAGCCTCTCTGAGAATGTTTAGGTGGACTTTTCAGGCAAATAGGAATGCAACATTTGTCAAAGGTGGTGATTGGGCACTCAAGTGGAACTGAGGTGGCACAGGGTGCAAGGTTGGACCAATCACGTTCTACCACTTGGCAAGTGGGTCCCGCACCTGTGGAAGCATAAAATGAATTAAAAATTCAAAAGATCATTCCTGTGCATATTCAAAGAGATAAAAAATCAAAATTAAAAGTGTCAATTCCTATAGTCTACACTATATGGAATAAATTCATAAATTTAAATCACAGACCTCAAAGAAAAATTGATGGCTGATGGCTTCATTTTTTCCAGGGATTAGATCAGGTTTGTTGTTCTAGACTTCATGACTCATTCAGTGAGTAGTTCAGAGGTTGACAAGTGTCGAGTTGTGATGCTTTCTAGTGTTTCCCCCTTCTCTTCTTATTCTCCATTCTTTTCAATTTGAAAGATTCCAACCTTTTTGCATGATTTTGGCTTTGCAAGTGTTTGAGTTTCATTAATGCAAGTTCTGGTTAAGTTTAGTGTTCTAGTTTTTTGAGTATTTTGGCATTTTGAATGTATTGAAGCAATGTTCTATTAATAAAATACACCTGAAATCTCTTTGCAAGGACTTGATGTCTCTATATGTTTTCTGAAATTCTTATGAGCTAGATTTGTAAGGCATTTCTGGTATGTCATCTATAAGGTAGACTGTGATATTATTCTTCAGTTTCCTTCAAGGAAGGAGTAAATCTTGTTGGATAGTTTATGAGAATGTTAAGGATATATGGATTTGATGATCATGTGTTTGTAATAAAGGTAGTATGTAAGGCATGTTACTAGTTTCAGATGTATTGAGTTGTAAATCTTTGTGAATGTCTATTCAATTTGACTCCATATCCAATGGATTAGGCACTGGTCTTTTTCCAGAATTGCATCCAAACCAAAATCAATCAATCAATTAACTATTTTCATTTCTATTTTTGGGTACTTGATTGTTAAATATAGCATGATGGGCTCGAAACCGTCCAATGATTCACTTGAAAGGGTGAATCCAGTTGCAGGACATTAGTATCCTGTTGATCCATTTTTATATTTTCTCGTGTTGTGAGGAAGGAATAGTTTGTAGGTGTTGTGAGCAGATATCTTGAGGTACACCTACCTATATCTATGGAGCCCGAAGTGCAGAAGGCATTTGAAGCCTTGTCAAAGTTGGGTTTTCTCTTGTTGAGTCAGTTTGTGAGTTGTGAAAGAATGTATGTCAGGACCAACAAGAAAAAACTCTAACAAAATGGAAACTCTGTTGGGGAAGCAAAGTATTGTAGTTGCATAAGCGGTGAGGTTACATTTGGGTTTCCTTATTATTTTTAGTTGAACCCATGAGTCTGGCCAATGCTCATGTGGGAAAGAGTCTTCAATGTTTGAAAGTTCTGAAAATCATTTTCAGACCTGTTTATACCTAGATTTGCTATTGAAATTGGTTTACAAAATTATGTGATTCTACTGTGAGACATACTTAGAATCTTGTAGCATTCAAAGAAGATCAGTAAAGAAAATTTTATTCCTTTGAAATGAGGTGGCAACTCTATGTCAGAACGAGCCCAAAATTTGAAGGTGTTCTTTAGATTTCAAATCAAAAGATGAAGCTATAGCAGCAACAAAATGTCTTTCCAGGTATTTCCCCATTTGTTTATGATATCTCATAAGATCCTTATCCGATGAACAAGTCACTAAGACAAGGAAGTTTGTTGTAAGTTTCACATACTTCTTTGATATGAATTAGTTGTAGAAGAGAAAAGATGCACTATCAAGAAGTTATGTCGTCTGAAACAACAAATTGTGTAAATCTAGATGTTATTCCTAGATTTTCTTTTCCTTTGTTTGGTTTTGAAGAAGATGAAAATAATCTTGCAATGATTAAGCATGAAATTCAGGAAAAGGAAATTGAGTTCTTGAAAATGGAAGTAGGGAAAAGGAAAGATGAATCAGTGTGTTTGTTTTATGAAAGGTTTGTTGCAACATTCAATCAAATTCAAGTTGATGATGTTTTTCAGGAACTTTATCGTGTTGAGTTATTTTTAGAGTTGTGTGTTCTTGAATCAATTCACTGGGATGTGAGAAAAAAAGAAAAGTATATTGTGTGGGTAGAAGGATCTCAGTTTGAACATGAATGTCAAAGTATTACGGTCAAAGCTGAAAATGAGTGTGATCCTTGATCTGAAAATAAAATTTATGTGGAGAAATTTTTTTCTCCTATTGCATTGAAAAATGAAGTATCTTAGTTTTCAGATGTACCTGATGAATGCAATGATGATGCTGATGATGAATGTCAGAGTGATAGGGGTGAATCTATTGATGGTGACTTCTATGACTCTAAAAAGGATAATGATTCTCAGTCTAGAAATGAATGCAGTTCAGAAAATGATGACCCAGGTGAAGATGGTGTAAGTGAATGTAATCATTCTCTCATTGATGAATATTCTTATCATTGTGATCTTGGTATTGATGAGGGGTGTTCATTTTCAGATTTAGATTTCAGTAATTTAGATTTGGATTTATCTTATACTGAAAGTTTCCATGATATTAAATCTGAAAATGAGTTTAATGATTTTTCTAATCCTTTGTTTGATAAAGACATTGACATTGATCAGCCAGTTTTATGTAAGAATTTTTATGATCAGCATTTTCATGCAGTTTCTAACCCATTGTTTGAAGAGTTTCTTGAAGATCCAGTCCATGTTGAAGCTAATATAGTACACTCATTTGATGATGAATTTGGATATGAATGTGAATCTCAGGTCTCATCTCAGCCAGATGAGAAAGAGGTAATATATGAGGAAACTCCTGATTGTTTGTTGCCTTTGCATGAGTGTGAGTATCATAATTTTATTTTTGACCTGAAAAAATGTGATGAGAATAATGATAAATTTGAGGTTTACAATCAACAAGTTTGTGTGCTCCCATTTTGTGAAAATCAGTCCCATATTAGTTTGTCGGATGTGGTGGATAATGTTTCTTTTTCTTTTGTGCAAACTAATGATATCAGTGAATGTGACCAGCACATTTATGAGAATGATTAGTATGTTCAGATTGAGTTTGATTCTTAGGCATTGGACTGATATGGATATATAGATTATATTTTACCTAATGTGCTTGTGAAGAGCTTTCATGTTTTCAGCCATGCGGGGGCAAGTGAAAATTTTAGTTTGTTTCCAATACATGGTGGAAAAGAGAATCGTGTTTTTGATCGGGGGTAAGTGAAGTTTCCAGCCATGAGTTCATTTGTAAGAATTTTGTGTATATTTGTATAGTTGCTTTGCTTTCAGTAGTAGTGTACTTTGCTCGGAATAAAGGAGCTTTAGAACTAATTTTTGGAGAAGTTTGGGGTGATAAGGACAAACTTAGTTTTTTCAGTGGTCTGCTCTTCCAGAAGATTCTGGTATTCTTCCCATGATCTTGTGATCAAGCATCCACAGTTAGAGCCACTGTTGGTACCCTTTAAATTTTTGAGGAATGGGACACGTTAGCATACATCTTTATCCTATTTTGCTTTCAAGATGGATGTGGGAACTGGGTGGTTTCCGAATGGTTTCATGAAAATTCATTTGCCCATTGCCTTTCATATGTTTCATTGGTTTATTCTAAGTCCTAAAGTTGCATTTTAAAATGGGCTTGCATCAGTTGGGTTTTAGGTGGTCTCAAGAGTTAGAATTTGTGTAAGTGTGAAATTCACCCAGGAGGGTCACTTTGAGCCTGAATATAATAAGTCTTGTTGAGTGTCATGAAAAGGTGGATTAGGGGACTTTTCATATGCATTACATGCAGATCATGTTTCAATTTTCAAGTCATAGTGATGATTTTTGATGGGTTTTGCATCCACTTGTTTGAGGGTGTTTTCTTAAATCAGCCTGATGCACCTTTCACAGTTTTATCAGAGGCCCTGTTCATGATCATATAAGTTACATTCTATGACTGGTCAGGAGAAATGAGTCATTGCCTTGCATTGTAAAAAATTTTTACTTTGTCCCTGTTAGTTTGTAGCTCATGACAAATCCATTGGATGGGTTTCCCAACGCGATTCCATTTGCAGTTTCTACTGTTTGCAAAGATTGTGAAGTGCACCAGTTGGGACTCTCTGCCAATCCACCTTCTTAGTTTTTGAAGCTGATTCCATTTGCAATTTTTAGTACTTTTCTGCATGTCTCGAGTTTACTTCTACAAGTACCTATTTTCAGTGAGATATATCTTTTGTCTAAAAGATGCCCAGATCGAATCAGTTGTGGATTCAGGTTGTAGACATCTTAACGTACTTGCATGGCTGTTTGTGGCTCCTTCGAGGTCCGTTTGCAATTTTTATGAGGATAGTTGTAGTTGCAATTTATTGTTTTCTAATGGTGATTTTGCAGAGCAGAATGAAAGTACCAAATTTGAAGGTTAATATCTTTCAGCTCAGTTGCATTCAAGAGATGCCATTTTGCAAGATGATTGTTGGTATGATAGAGAATAGGCTCATTCAGTGGCAGCACCCAATTAGGTGATTGTGATAGTTTTTAGGGCCAATTTATGGGCCTATTTGCATGGTTTTGTTTTTGTCAAGCGAGGAATCCTGATAAACAGTGGAAAATGAGAATTTTGAAGGTACCATGCCAGATATTGATGGATAGATTGTATACATCTATGATCACATCCGCGCCTTGGAGAATGATATGTTACTGAAAATAAAAATAGTAATATCCTGATTTGATGTCTAGCCTAACCTAGAAACATATGTAGAGGATGCATATAATAAAATAATTTCAGAGCTACATGGTTCACTTGATTTGATTATTGGTGACTATAGTGATGGAAATTTAGTGGCATCTTTGATTGAAAGAAGCAAGGATTATGTTGGACAAAATGAAAGCCAGACTACTTTCATTCTTCCTGACATACACATTTATTTTTATACACAGATAAGTAGCACCGCCTTACTGCTTTGCATGGCTCTATTAAAGAATTCCTATTTAGTCACAAACATAAAGCAGAGCACATAGGTGCATTGAGCAACAAGAACAAACCTATTATCTTTTCTATGGCAATACTTGATAGGTTTAAAACTATAATGGAGCTGGTTAAATGGTTTGCCAAGAGCTAGTATTTGAGAGAGTTGGTGGAGCATAAAGACTGTTAGCGCATAGTACTTATAGATCTATGCAAGAATTTTGGGGCTATAAGGATTAAAATGGGCCTCATGTTAATGAATGGAGCCAGCACATGATTAAAGGATAGTGCTCACGTAATGTAGGGGGCTTGTGCATCGAATGCCAACACGTGAGTATAAGAGAATCAAACACAATACATGCTAAAAAATGTAGTATGAAGGGGCTTGTATAATGATTATGGTGGCCTGTGAAAACTAGGATCATGTAACAAAGCTGAGCACTTAGTCTAGAAACTCCTCACGCTGAATTCAAAGGAGGTAGTGTATATAATAGAGGTGCTCAGGCAAGTAAATAACTACTAGCAGGGCGAGATAATAGCAAAACATATGTATTGTGTTTGATTTTGAAGTTGAAAATTGGTATTAGTTGCCAATAAACAAGGTTGTGCATAAAGTGAGGTAGCCAGGGTGCAACAAAGTGTATGAAGATCTCACGCCATGTAGAAGGACCAGCGTATGAAAATTTCAAGAAGTGAGTGTTTGCGAAAGGTAAGTGGAATGCCAGCACTAATGAATAGAGGTAGCAGTGAATGCTCTCAGTTCCAACATATAAAATCAAATCAAATCGAAGGGATGTAGTAGGAGCTTTAGTTCTAGACACAACTGAAGTCCAATGCATAATGGATGCCCACACAGCAACAAAAGGGAAACATTTTGTTCATAAGGAGGCTCTCGCATATGCAATATGTTGCTCACGTGAATGAGTAATGTCCTATGTATGATGATGAGTCCCACATTTTGGAATGGGTGACTTGCACATACAAAAGTGGTTAGCCGATCACATCAAGTAGACACGTTCCCAGTGATCAAGCTCGAGGAGGTGACTAGGATTATGCGTGGCTTTGTTGAACCTGTGATCTTGGTGTCAAGTGGATTTTACATTGGTGGAACAAAGTATATGGTTATCCAAGGTGATCCTAGAGTTGTCAACCAGAGAAAAGGAAGATAATGCATGTTATGCGATAGAATGATGGAACCCATGTTAGTACCAATGGAGCTTGCATGAGTAATTGGATACTCCAGCAAAAAGTTGGAGAAAGGTGTACCATGGTAGATGGATGCCATCCCAAATGTAAACAATGTTCTTTCCAACCTAAGTATAAGAGATGTGCTTAATTTGTGGTGACAGTGTAGACAAGAACTAGAGACTAGAAGCGCATGATGGTTGCATGAATATGGAAGAATGCCTATGAATGAATAGAGACTGCCAGAGCAAAGCAGAGGGAGGCATCCAGTTTGAAAAGGTTTCAAGTTGGTATATCCCACATGTAGCGCAATGTGGAATATTTAACATTTATATACCAAGACATTCATATTACTTTGTGAATAAGAGCGCAGAGGCTCTTGGTATCCTAGTTGATTGGTGGCTTTTGTGTGGTAGTGGGACCCCTATTTTAGCGTAGGAAGTAGAAGAAAGTCTTTAAAAGATGAAAAACTATACTCCCACATTCATGCAGAAAAAGGAAAATAAGGTGTTTATAACCAACTCAATGCACATACAAAGTAAGTCAAAGTAGTGGAGGCTATGGATGTGCCCCCCCTACTAGGCTACCTCAGTTTTCATGCCTGCACCCAGAAGAAGGAAATTTTGGAGTGAAGGACACATGGCAACCATTCCCATGTTTGCTAGATTAAACTGACAATCAATAAAAGTTTCCATGATTCAGAGGTAGTAGTTAGTCATGTGTTCACGTAATGTCTGGTAGTTAGAGGCTATAATTCTATGATTCAGAGATAAGCCAGTCGCGAGGTTGCTAAAAGCTTGGTGGTTAGGTGAAAGTATTTCACGATTTAGACAATGGACCTGGTCGTTAGTTCACTTGATGTTAACTATGGTTGAGATTTCATTTCGAGAACTGGAGAATAGAGCTTTTGCATGGTCGCCAGTGTTAACTGTAGTTAGTGGATTGACTCAGAGACTTAGAGAGTGCATGTATTTGCTAGTTCTCTAGATGATGGGGTTAACCTAAGGTAAAGTCTGAGCACCCAATCAGGTGGTGACAAATGGCAGGCTCTCTGAGAATGTTTAGGTGGACTTTTCAGGAAAATAGGAATGCAAAATTTGTCAAAGGTGGTGATTGGGCACTTAGGTGGAGTTGAGGTGGCATAGGGTGCAAGGTTGGACCAATCACGTGTTGCCACTTGGCAAGTGGGTCCCACACCTATGGAAGCATAAAATGAATTAAAAATTCAAAACAGCATTCTCGAGCATATTCAAAGAGATAAAAAATCAAAATTAAAATTGTTAATTCCTATAGTCTGCACTATATGGAATAAATTCATAAATTTAAATCACAGACCTCAAAGACAAATTGGTGGCTAGTGGCTTCATTTTTTCCCAGGATATGAAGTGTTATATATTGCCAGAAAGGTGAGAGAATGAGGATTTCATTTTTGGAATTAGATTTGATGCAGGTCTAGCTGGTTTCAAGATATTTGTAGTTGAACAAAATAGGGGTCAAGGGATTTTTTATGACATATCTTGTTTGTTGCAATCCGGTGACTCATGTTTTCAGTTGGGGCAGGTGAACATGTGTTTTCAAGGGGATAGAGTAGATCATGTTTGTTGTTCCAGACTTCATGACTCATTTAGTGAGTAGTTTAGAGTTTGACAAGCATCGAGTTGTGAAGCTTTCTAGTGTTTTCCCCTTCTCTTCTTATTCTCCATTCTTTTCAGTTTGAAAGGTTCCAACCTTTTTGCATGAGTTTGGCTCTGCAAGTGTTTGAGTTCCATTAATGCAAGTTCTAGTTAAGTTTAGTGTTCTAGTTTTTTGAGTATTTTGGCATTTTGAATGTATTGAAGCAATGTTCTATTAAATAAAATACACCTGAAATCTCTTTGCAAGGACTTGATGTCTTTGTATGTTTTATGGAATTCTTATGAGCTAGATTTGTAAAGCATTGTCATCTATAAGGTAGACTGTGATGTTATTCTTCAGTTTCCTTCAAGGAAGGAGTAAATCTTATTGAATAGTTTATGAGAATGTCAAGGATATATGGATTTGATGATCATGTGTTTGTAATAAAAGTAGTATGTAAGGCATGTTACTGATTTCAAATGTATTGAGTTGTAAATCTTTGTGAATATCTATTCAATTTGACTCCATACCCAATGGATTAGGCACTGGTCTTTTTCCAGAATTGCATCCAAACTAAAATCAATCAATCAATCAACTATTTCCCTTTCTATTTTTTGGTACTTTGATTGTTAAATCTAGCATGATGGGCTGGAAACCATCCAATGATTCACTTGAAAGGGTGAGTCCAATAAGGTACACCTACCTCAGTTTGTGGAGCCTGAAGTGTAGAAGGCATTTGAAGCCTTGTCAAAGTTGGGTTTTCTCTTATTGTGTCAGTATGCGAGTTGTGAAAGAATGTATGTCAGGACCAACAAGAAAAAACTCTAACAGTACCCACAAAGATCCACTAATCAAAAGTATCCTATTAAGGATTTTGACCCTATTAGGAGTCTATTACAAGCATATAGTGTATCAGTCCTGATTAAGGGACTATAGGCTTTGTTAGAAGCCTCAACCCTATTAGGAATTGGCAGTACAAAATGTGATTACTAGATGAGCCGACTACCCAAACAAGTTGTTGGTTCTTGGAAAGGAGTTTACACTCAAAGAGACAACAATATTCCTATGATGGATATTAAGGATTCGTTAGTTCCAAATGTGGGCAATCTATAGGCAAATGGACCAACTATAGGGATGGATTTTCCCTCTTCTACTTCTAGCTCTGTCAAACCAAGGCGGGTACACCTGATCCAATAGTATTTAACTCTTAACTGATAGTCTTAACTCTGCCCCTTATTTCTTTATTGGATCTTTCAACAGATGAAAATAGTGAGAGAATAATAAACAACAACCTATTGTTCATTGATCCTCCATCACTGGGTAGGACAATACATAAAAGTAAATAAAACTAAAATGACTGGTAGTGATTTTAAGATTTTGGGACTTTGAAATCTGAATCACCTTCTCAGAACAAAGATAGGAGAATACAGGGTAGTGTCTTATCCATTGGGCAATAGAATCAGAAAATAGAAAGGATCCCAAAAAAACTTTGAGAACAACTAGTTTTTGAATCGTAAATACAAATACCCCAACTCTTCCCTACTTACAGATAATCCTTATGCAAATTCAATGAACACATACTTTACTTTGAGTAATATTTAATCAAACCCTAGGTCAGAACTCAAAGTGAGATACATACACATAAACCCTAAAATAGGCTTAAAGATTCATAGAACAAACACAATGGAGAGGTAAAGATTTGGTATTTGTATTAAGTATAACTATGATCATTTACATACATCATATTCTGAATAACAAACTTACTAGATAATGGTGCCAACTTGTATTACTTCTCTATTATCTTGACAAAATCATGCAAATTTACAATCCTCGACTGAGTAGCAGGGCTTCAAAATTCTCTTTTTCTTCTTACACCTAACCAACTCAATACCTAGAATGACCATGGGAAATCCTTTTATATACAAGGAAATGTGATAAGCTTCCGGGCATTCTAGGGTTTAAAAAATATCAACCCTAAAACTTTTCAACAACTACAAAATTTACAATAAATACACTCAGTCACAATGGTGAGGAAAATGCAGTTGAGCCGACCTTCTTCACGTCTTTTAATGTAATCTTTGGGCAGCTGTTAACAAATTTGATCTGTGATATTTGCTACCCATTCTGTAATGAATATTTCCTCATATCTCAACCACCCTTATGACTCAAAATTTACTGTTTTGATCTACTTTATGAAGCTAGTGGTGTATCTTCACTCTCCACAGCTGGCATGTACTAAGACCTCCATTTATTATACACCTCTTCACTTGGGAACTCAAACTTAACAAATTCATTCTTCTCGATAGACAACTGTTTCCATTCACTAATGATCTGTATGATTTTCTGTTGGATGGTGTCAAACATTAACTTGGCATTTATCAACATTTTAATTGTGCCATTGAAAGAAGACTTATCACTTAAAACATTATTGATTCATTCTATGAGGAGTCCATCTAACTCCTCCCTCCACTGATAAGCTTCCTTAAATTCTCCTTTGTCTGTAAAAATAGGAGGCACCAGTTCATAACTTGAAAGCATTAGTTTAGATTTCAACATACTTGTCCTCCTGATAAAAATATCCATAGAAATGTTGAAATGCATCAACTTCTTCACAATTTGATGCAATGGCTTTATTAAAGGATCTGGGGCCTCCTGTCCCTTTGATAACATACAAAATAGTTTTACATTGGGAGACCTTTCAATCCATCTCTTCAAAACTGGAGCCATTTCATCCCTCTCTTTATTAATAATCTTAAGCAAAGAAATAAACTTATCCATATGGCCATGTATAATAGAAGGCTTTAAATCTACTGAAAATTCCATAATTATCCCTACTATTCTTTCTTCATATTTCTGATTTATTAAAGTTGTGGCCTTTGCGTTCTCATTCCTTTCCTTTTCCAATTGTTCCCTGATTTCCCTAAATTTATTTGTTTCCTCTGTCAGCTTCAGCTTCTCCCAAGCAACCCTTGCATCCATATCTATTTCTAGGAGTGGTGAGAGTGGAAATTCAATTATTGGGCTTGAAGATGAGGCCACCGCAGGCTTATCAGAAATTGCTAATTGAGGAGATCTTTGGTCCTGTGGTCCTGATAACTGGACAATTAGTTTTTCCTTTTGAATTAGCTCAACTTTGAGCTCATTATAAGATTTAAGGACCATTTCAAATTTGAGCCTAAGCTCTTCCTTTTCTCTGGCATCCTTCTCTGCCACACTAACATTGAACTTGGTAGTTTCAAGAATCAAATTAGAGGCCTCCACACCAGATGTTTCTCCCACTCTCTGAACCATTAGGCTCCCTGTATACCCTATGGAGAAATCACTCTTCTTCCCTTTATTTTTGTCTTTATCTAAAGACCACACGACCAGAGCAGCATGATCTTCAGAAAAAGTAATTCCCGTAGCTACCTGCTTAGCCTGTTCTAGTGTAGTTAGGGTCTTTACCTTGCTCTTCCTTGGTCAAAAACAATGGCATCAGCAATGTCCCATTCTGGTAGGATCAGAATCCCTGCTGTATGAATCATGGCTCTCCCTTCTTCTAGAGTGATCTTCTCAAATTGTTTAGCCATTTGTCCCTTGGTCTCCTCCTCTATTTCTTTCACATCTTCATCAGGGGATTCTTCATTCTTCTTCTCACAAATCTCCTTAAACTGATTTATTTTCATTCTCCATAAGAACTATGAAAAGGCCCTGGTTTTAACAAAATCATCATCGGTGAGGCAAGAGTCACTTGCCTATTTTAGAATAGGGTCTATTTGTTTACCCTCAAATTCCTCTACCGTGAGATCCATCGCCACCTCCTTAGGTGCCTCCGACATTCCCTCTTGCAAATCTTCATTAAAAACAAAAAGATTTCCTTCATCCCTTATTTGCACCAGCTGCTCTGCCCCCCCATGCTCATCCAACTGAATAGGGGATTGAGAAGGAGAGTAAATCTCCTTTTTCGGTCCTTTTTCCTCTTTTTTTTGCCTTTTTGGGGATGGTGCCTGCACTGCTGGATCACCAAGTGGTCTCTTCCCTCTTGAAGTGGAAGGAACATCTTCACTTCCTTGTTGTGAGGTCAGAAGGAAAGTATGTCCACTCCTCTTCTATACTGTGTACACCCCCTTAGGGATCAACTTCATATATTTGGGCTGATTTAAAATCTTCCTAGCCTTTTCTGGATTTGTCTTAGTCACAGATACCCTTTTCTCATTTACAGCACTCATGAGTCCCTCAAAATTCTCCATAAGAACATTTACCTTTCTAGCCCATGGTGCAAAACTAATCAATGGATCATAAGTTTTATCAAAGTTATGAATAAAACCTATAGACTTGTTATAAATCACCCATTTTTCTTTCTTAATTTCCTGAGTTTGAAGGTCAAACTCATTTCTTATTATGTCTTCTAGAAAATTAAATTGATGCTCAATAAGAGCACACCTCACCTTATCTTTGAACATGCCTGAAAGGAAACCCTCTCTATCTGCACACCTCACCACTACCTTTGACATTCTGTAGGGTTGCAAAACCTTATGCAGGTGCACCCATCCTCCTTTCGTAATTACATACTGATGTGCCAGAGTTACATTAGGAAAGAAAGTTCCTCTACCTTTGCCAGTGAGTGTGGTTTCTTGCAAATTTCCAATTTGTTTTAAGATCTCAACATATCCTAGCTTCAATGGGACCTGATATGGCAAAATACAAGGTGCCACCTTACTGCCATACACTCTAAACGCTGTGGAGACAGGATACAAAATGATGTCTCCAAAATTATGGACAATGGTAATGTGCTTGCAGGAATCCATCGACCTAATCAATCTTAATAAATCTTTTGGGATTCTTGGATTATCAATAAATAAAAGAGACCTAAGCCTCGATGCAAAATCCCTATCAAAGGTAATATAACTAGCATCAGTTCTATCCCAGGACAAGGTTGTGGTCCACAATTGCACTGGGAGAGTCTCTCCATATCTTTCCTTCTCAATATTCATCATTATACTAAAAAACTTCTCACCCTTATACAAAAATATGTGCATAAGCATCGAGTACCACCCAAATGGTCTAGAGACCTTCATATTCTTAATTCCTATCAATCCTTCATGAATTATTTCAGCCAAATGAGAAGCAAAGTAAAAAATGAGGGCAAGCTGGGGGTGGAGTGACTGCACCATCATGAACATAAAAGGTACTGGCATATGAGTCTTCTCATCATGCCTTAGGATCAAAGATAAAGACTTATAAACTTCCTGTGCCTTTTTACTAAATAAATCTAGCTTGATGGGCTCTGGTGTACTTGAACTGACAGCACACATTGATCCTATCTGATCAAAATATTTCCTTAGACGTCCTGCCCTTAGATAGTCCTTCTATGCCTCATAAATCTCAGTGAACTCTGTGAAATCTATTTTTTCCAACCCCACATATGGTTCATTTAAGGAGAAAACATGTCTAATCTCATCCTCAGTAATGCTTATCAGGTCTCTTCTTCTTACATCCTTGACACATCTTGTCATAGGATCATAACATTTAGCAATCTGTATTAACAATTCTTCATCCATGAAAACCCCAGGGCATACCAACCTCCCAATGTCAAACTGCCATACATTACTAAGGCGCGCACAAGCATTCCTTTGTGAATATGCTGATTTAAAAAGAATAAGGCCATTGTGCTTATCGCCCACTTTAGCATCTCTCATCCAATTCCCTCTATCATAGAGACCCTCTGCAACTGAATCTCTAGGATGTCTCAGAGTGAGCTCTTTTACTCTTTGTACCCCATTATCAGAAAATGGGAGCAACTGCATCAGATCCTCAAAAATTCCTCTCTTACCATATTCTATTTGACCAGACAAACTTCTCTTGGGTGGCATTTTGAAAATAGGGCTTCTTACCAAGGTATCAATTCCCAATAGGACTTCAAACAATATCACTGACCATATGAAAGAAAACCCCACAAAGCTTTACAAATTTCAAATGACTTGGATGCAAGAGTAAACCTACCAGGCACTTGAAAAATCTTCCGCTTGAAAGCACAGCATGGGAAAATTATCGCTGGAGAACACACGAGAACAGTGAAGAAAAAGATTAATCAGATTCTAGTATATAACATCTACTAACAGCTCACAATTCTCCTGCACATAACAAATTTATTCCACCATTACTGAGGTTGGTGGCCCTATCACTTACTAGACGTGAAAATGTCATTCAAGAGAAAAATTCAAATTCAAGCCGTTCATATATTTCATTTTTGGCGCATCGGGCGATAGAAAATCTTATCAGCAAAATCCTATAGTACCTTTAGCAAGTTAGTTCTCGACCAATGAGAACATTTCAAAATTAACATGTGCAAAAAATAAATTCTTTAAGTTCATCCTGGTCCAAGCAGTGATCTTTACACATCAACATCATCCGTGGCCAATCAAAATGCCCACCTCATTAATAAATCTAACACAGAGGACCCACCAAAAGGCTTCCATCTCTTTATTCAAATCAATGGTTGTCGCTAAACTGCAAACTTAAAACCCAAGCATCTCATCCCAATGGTTTAATGACAACTGTGGGATCTTGCAACATTTTAATCATCTGAGAAACTAAGGTCCCGCTGTGACACATAAGCGGGCACATATCAAATCAAAACATGCCACATAGCAAAAAATTGACAAGTGGACCCAGTCCCTTTCTAACTCGAAGCACTTTGAAAATAGTCAGATCACAGCTATCATCCAACCAATAAGAAATAAACATGTCAAAATGAACTAGCGCAACAAGGGGTCCACTGAGCATTTAAGTCTCTAAGAAGATCGGATGGTCATCGCTATACCGTGAACTTAAAATTTGCACATCTTTGATCAATAGTATAATGAGAACCATCCAATCAAACTGAAGATTAACCCTTTGGAAAACATAGCCCCACAAATAAACACATCATCTTTTGTTAATCAAATCATATTGCACCATGTTTTCATACGGGCGGGTCCCTTCTGACTATCCTTTACCGTCTTTTAAAAATGCGTCAACCACCACCTAGCTTTCTGAGAACCAATAAGAACCACAAGAATTAATGATCTGGCACTGTTAAGACCCACTGAATCCTTTTCAAACATAGTAAATCTGACGGCCATCGCTATACCGCAAGCTTAACGTGCAAGCATCTCAGATCAACGGTATAACGACCACCGTAGATCTTCTCCGCCCTTTAAAGTTTGGAAACTCTTCCTCCAGTCGGGGCCCCCTTTGAGATAGGTGGAAACTCATCGCTATATCGCATGTCAGAGAAAACTGACAACCGGGGTCTTGCGGTGTAATGACAGCCACTCATTTTGCTTTTGTGAGAACTTTAGGAAAATATACCGAAAACCTAGGCCTAGAGAAATAAAAAAGAGAAGAGGGGGATGGGGGCTAACAATTTTCTAACCACAAATGCATGACTTAGAAAGGTTAAAGGAACATGTGAATTAGCATCTTTAGTGAATCAAAAAGGTAACACGGAAATACAAAAAGGAACAAACCAACCTAGGGTTTGGAAATGAGGGAGGAAACCCAAGCCAAAAATGCGGAGCCAAAAATATTTTAAAAAAAGTGATAACAGTGGCTCTTGCTTGGGGACATGTATCTCCTACAGATACATTGAGAAACCAAAATCTCCTAGTTCAGCAAACTAGAGCAAAACTTAAGCCTAAAGCAGGGAACTATATACAAAAATTTACAACCAGAGCTGTACAGGGATCACCAACTTTTTAGGAAAAGTAAAACTTTAAGAACTGCCCATGAACAGGCAATTCCAAGGGTTCACCCACCAAATTTGTCAGACAATAAGAATTCGCTCCCCACCTTTCTTCAATAATAAAAGGCCCTAACCAAACAGGGTCAAACTTTCCATGCCTGTCTTTGTCTTCAAGCCTTGCATTCCACATTAAAACCACATCTCCCTTTGTGAAAGATTTTTGGGTAGTCCTCTTATCATACAAGACTTTACATTGGGCCTGCACCCTTTCATTCTTGTCATGTGCACTAACCCTTAATTCATTGAGTTGAATCAAATCGCTCATCCTGACTACCATGTCTTCTTCTATATCATCATCATAAGCTTGAATGAACTGGTACATGTGTAGAAAATTATTTTGAGGCAACCTAGAATTAATCCCATATACTAAATCAAAAGGGGCACATCCTATTGCTTTTTTCACTGTAACCCTATCAGCCCATAAAGCTTGTAATAATTTTGAATCCCAGGCTTTCTTGTTTTTATCTAGAACTCTCTTTAGAATCTTGATCAAGCTTTTATTACTGGATTCTGCCTAGCCATTTCCTTGTGGGTGGTAAGCAGATGAGTATGAAATTCTAATACCATTATGCCCACAAAAATCAACAAACTCCTTTGATCTAAAACATAATGCATTATCAACCACCATAGTTTCTGGGCAACCAAATCTTGTCAAAATATTTTGCATCGTAAAGTCTGTCACTACTTTGCTAGTTGCCCTTCTTGTAGGGATTGCTTCAACCCATTTAGTAAAATAATCAGTTGCCACCAAGATATAAGAATGCCCACCACTAGACCTATTAGGGATCTCCCCAATGAAATCCATACCCCACTTCTGAAAAGGGGCTTGAACAGAAACAGGCCTGAGTGGAACATTCCCACTGAATTTCAACTTTCCTGAAAAACCTTTGGTAGGGATCACATCTCTTAACAAACTGATGGGCATCTTTAAAAAGTGTAGGCCACCAAAAACTTGCTCTAATGATCTTGTGAGCTGTGGTTTTAGCCATATAATGCCCTCCACAGACTCCACTGTGCATATCTTTTATCAGAAGTTCAGCCTTTTCCTGATCTACACATCTGAGTAAAACACCTTCATTGCTCCTCCACCAGAGCTCACCTTTTATAATTGCATATTTCATTGATTGGAGTCTGATAGTTCTTTTCTTATTATTATCCATCTCAGGGGGTAGGATCATCTTTTGCAAATATTGGATAATATCTTTGTACCATTCAAAACAGTCCATATTGCAAATATAAGGTCTTTGATCCTCTTCCAACATGTTTATTTGGTTTGCATTTAGATTACTCTGGGCCATCAACTTTGCTAGGCCTAATCCTCTTACCAGCTTTGTTATGTGGATATCAATGTTAAACTCTTGAATCCTATTTATCCACCTACATCTCCTTCCTGAGACCTCTTGTTGGACCAGGATATCCTTGATAGCAGCACTTGGTACATAAGCAATCATAGTAGCCCCTACCAAATAACACCTAAATGTCTTGATAGCCTTGACTAGAGCATAAGCTTGTTTTTCAATAATATCATAATTCAATTCTGTTGCCTACAAGGTTTTGCTAAAAAAGGAAATGGGTTGCTCAAAACCCTCAGCATTTTTTTGTAATAATACTGCAGCAATAGTGTAGGCTGATGCAAAAGAAAAAACTTGCATTGGCTTGCTATAATCTGGCACCTTTAAGACTGGGGCATGCTTTATGGCCCTTTTAATGTCATTGAAAGCTTGAATAGCTTCAGTGTTCCACTCAACCATCGCTCCTTTCTTCAACATTTTGGATATGGGAATGCTAATCTCTGCAAAATTTGTTATAAACCTTCTTAAGAAGTTGACCTATCCTAAAAAACACTGAATTCCTTTAACATTTTTTGGTAAAGTTAACTTGTCAATAGCTTCAACTCTTTCTGGATCTATCCTCACACCATCTTTTGAAACAATGTGCCCAAGTAGCTTTCCTTCTGTTACACCAAAAGCACACTTCTTCGGATTCAGAGATACCCCATACTCTAATGCTCTGGTAAAATTCTTTTCAAGATGTTGACAATGTTGTTCTTCCTTTGCTGAGAAGGCTGTCAAATCATCCTGATAAACCACCATGAATCTATTAATAAAATCTGCAAAGGCTACATCCATGGCTCTTTGAAAAGTAGCACTAGCATTTTTCAACCCAAAAGGCATTCTTATATAGACATACGTTCCCCAAGGAGTTGTAAATGTGGTCTTGAATTGTTCTGTGTCTTTGACCATGACTTGATTGTAACCAGAAAAGCCATCCATCATGGACATCAACTCTGACCCAGTGACCCTTTGCAACATATTCTCCATGTTTGGTAACCCATAATTATCTTTCAAAGAATTTATATTGAGATTCCTAAAATCCACGCATAGCCTGATATCACCATTTTTCTTTCTAACTGGTACCAGATTTGAAACCCAAGTGGAATGCCTAATAGGTTCAATTATTCTAGCATCTATCATCTTCTTGAGTTCACTCTGCATTTTAGTAAAGTAGGGTTAACAGGTCTCAACTTCTGTCTAAAAGGCTTTGTGCCTTCCTTGAGGGGAATCTCATGCTGAAAAAGGTCTTCCTTGTAAGCCTTAAGATCGTCATAAGACCAGGCAAAAACATGCCTAAATCTCCTGAGGAGATCAATCAAATTTTTTCTAATTTTTGGGGATAAAGACCTGCCTATATAGACCTTCCTAGGGGCTATTTTTGTGGCCAAATTTATTTCCTCCAGCTCATTAGTTTTAGCAAAATTAGCATGGAAAATTTTATCCTTATTGTCAAATGCTCTTTCAAGAGCAACCAATCCTTTAGGAACTCTATTTGATTTCAATTGCAACACTTCTTCCCCAAAAATAACATCCTTACCATTCACTGTATTAACATAAGAGCTAAAATCCATTTCTTTGTTACCAAAGTGAGACTCACAATGGAGAAATCTTAATATGTCCTGATCATCAGAAAAAACTTGCCAGTTATCTAAATTGTCAGGGATGCAAGGCCTGGTCTGTATCTCCACATTTGAGACATCTACAAAAGTAGCATCCTCTGGTCTAAGGGCAATATTTTCTAATAGGTCAGCCATTCTATTAGAACTTCTCTCCATCCAACAGATATTAAAAGCACTAAAGCTTTCAATCTCATCCCACACAGCATTCCTATATTGTTTCAACTTTTGATTCTTGGAAGCATACTTTGACCTTATTTGGGATACAACCAATTCAAAGTCACCAACTACTTTTAAACATCTTATGCCATGTCTTGATGCTAGTCTCAGACCAATTAATAGAGCCTCATACTCTACAACATTATTTGTGCAAGTAAACAAGGAAAATGAGTACTTGAAAGTTTTATCATTAGGAGATATGAGCAATATTCCAGCTCCAGATCCTTCCCTGCTACTTGCACCATCAAAATACATAGTCCAAAGATCATTTAGGTGAATCCATCCTTCTTGATTTTCTGATCTGTAAGTAGGGTCAACACCTTCATCTTCCTCCTTGTCTTGGACCTTGAAGGCATTGATGTCAGTATCAAGGAAACAATTCATATTGTTCGGCTCCTCTTCTTCTATCATGTGTGGAGTTCTAGATTCTCTAGTAACCCTGATACTTTCTCCCTCAAAATTGAAAGTGGCAAATGATAAGTCACACTGTATGCTTCCTCCCATAGATGCACTCCATTTTCTTTATAGCAGCATCCCATACTGGGGAGGAATATCCACTACTAAAACACTCATAGTCAATAATTTATTAGGATAAGCATCCAACCTATAAGGCAAGGCTTTAATGGTACCAACAACTGGTACTTCTCTTGAATCCATTGTCTGGCACCTACCATGGGGTGAATCCACTTTCAATCCTAAAGACTTCATGATGTCAATTGGCATAACAGTATTCGATGCTCTAGAATCAATCATGCAATTTTTTAGCAACTTTCCATTTATTTGTAAAGTCAAGAAGAAAGGGTCAACTATTCCTGCTACGGTATTGACAACATTTATATCCAAGTAAATCTGAGGAATCTCAGAAATAATCTCCTCACTATAGTTTTCATCTTTATCATTTACCACTGCTATTTGCTTTTCAGTTCCTCCTAAATTTTGAGGATCGGTATGTATTGTGCTCTGTACCCATTTTAAAGCATTCTTCTTATGTTCATCTATTCTCATCATTTCTAATAATGGAACTTTGACAGTGATTTGAGATAGTAATTTATTCATATCAACTGGAATATATTTTGAATCAACTACCTCTGATTTTAGATCCTCAACTATTTTATCAACCTCCTAGATGGGTACCTCTGTAGGCATATCAACTTGAGCTTTGTCCTTATTTTGTATAGCAGGTGATACCTCAGCTATTGGCCTTGGCTTTACTTTATACATAACATTGGGTTTGACATTCCTCTTTATCTTAACCTTATCAGTATGAGGGGAATCCTTGATCTTTTCTTGTGATGTTTTCTTTATAAAAATGCCAGCAGGCTTGGGATCTGAATCACCCACCACTCTATTCCTCAAATTATAATTTGCCTTTGCCTGAGTAACCAAACTTGCTGTTATCAAAGTGATCTCTTCATCAGAGGGCCTTCTCAAGGTAGTAGCTGAGTCATTTTTTTGAACATTACATTGAATGTTGTCTGGCTCACTATCTTCATTATTTGAAAAGACCTTCTGATGCTACAATTCATTTCTAGCTTGGGAAAATGAGGCATCCTAATTTTCATCTTCCTCAGCAGAATCTATTTCACTCAAAATATGAGAAGAAGTCATCCCACACCCCTGATCATCATAAGGCTGCTCCTCCATGCATTCTTGTTCTTCCTAAGGAGACATGTTCTGGGATATGACACAATAATCAGGGTCATGGGGTAACTGACAGACCATGCACCATGGGATATCTTCCACTGCATTCATTGAATTTCTTTGTAACAGGTCAGGGGTTCTATTATTTGGTCTATCCCCCTTGTCTGGGCTAAAAGGTTTTCCATCCTTCCATTGAGTATTGTAAGGAAAGTTCTGCATCCTTGGCAATTTATTAAAATTGTTGAAGGGAGGGTTGTCTCCTCCTGCAGCTTTATTATTTATGTTTTCACCAGGCTTTAGATCCTTGATTTCCTTAAGAATTTGTTTCAGGATTTCCTCATCCTTTGGTTTAACACTTTGGGGCTTTCCTTGATCCTTTCTATTTAACAAAGGTGATCTGTTATCTTCTCTCCTTCCCAACTTCCCTGAGATTCTCTGATTACTTTCTATATTCACAGCTAACTTGTAGGCTTCAACAAGGCTCCTTGGATTTTTGTCTCTCAATAAGTAACCCATTTTTGAGTCGAAGGCATTCAAATATGTAACAAGGCATACCCTATCATCCAATCTAATGACTTGCAATAGTTTATGCATGGCCTTCTAAAACCTAACATTAAATTCAACAACATCTTCATTGAAATCCTTTTTTATGTTATTAAATTCATTCAGCATAAAGCCCTCATGTGTCTTATCACCATACTGTTCTTTAAAACAATGCCTAAGCTAATTCCATGAACCTATGCTATGATGAGGCAAAGCTCTAAACCAGTCTCTTGAATCTTCTGTTAGAGATTGCACAAATAATTTCATAATAACATCATCTGGTACAATATTGTAATCATCAATTACATCAATGAATTTTTTTAAATGTTCTTCACAAGTTCCAACATTGCTTCCTATAAATTTAGGGAGATTTTTTCTAATTTCTTCAGGGATGGGGTTGGGATAACCAGGAATGTCATTGAAAACCAACTGCTTGCACCTTTCATGTATAACACCTAAATTCGGAAAACCAGCACCCTGGGATGTGGATGCATTTGTATTTGTAGTAGAAGGACCATTAAATCCTCTTGGTGGGGGAAAGCCATTTGTCTGATTAGTTGGGTGTGTAACACCAGCTCCTTGTGTCATATTCAAAAAACCAAAATCTGTAGGTCCTGCAGACCTCTTAAGAAAATCAATTTTCTTTTTCATTTCTAATGTTGTTGCTTCTAATTCTGCCTTTTCCAGGTGTTTAGCTAGCAACTCTTGCTCCTTCTTGGCTTTTTCCAAATCTACCTCCAGTCTCAAAGACTGGTTAGGATTTTGCTTAGGGTTGATAGGTTCATTGATTGAAATACCTTTGTCTTTTTGTTTTCCCTTATCCTTTGGAACAACAGGTAGCTCATTTGTTAGTTCAAGGATGGGAATATAGTTTATAGCCTCTAAGTTTAACAATTGTCTTTTTAACTGTTCAGCCCTTATCATAGCTTGTCTAATTCTTTCTTCCTTATCCCTTTCCCTTTTTTCTCTGATAGCAGCCTATTCTTGAATCCTTCTTTCCAGTTGATGAACTTCCTCAAATATATCTTCAGAGTCAGGCAAAGTCATTTCAGATTCATTTTGTTGTGTTTGAGGATTTTCTTGCTGACCCTGAGAGTCCTGAAGGCCCTGTGGTATTGAGGAACCAAGGGTGAAAGGGGGAAGAAAATCCTGACCCCCTCTACTCTTACTTCTCAACCTTCCTTGCCTTTGTGAATTCTTTCTCCTATTCTGGGATATTCCTTCACCCTCCCTCTCTGTGGGTGAGTAATAATCTTCATATTGATTAAGTCCCAAATCAACTGCCTCCTCATATTCTGAGGCATTTCCTTCTTGACTAGGAGGAGGAATATTATGTTGTCTAGGGTTTCCCCTCTGTCTCCAAGTCAAAGACATATCGGTGGTATCTTTTTCCTTCTTACCTTGGTTTCTTCTAGATGTAATAGGAAGCCAACCCTGCAGACTTTTCTCAGGGTGTTCCCTACTATATGACCTTGTATTTCTAAAACTCATACTGCTATATTTTATAAAGCACTAATCATAAAAAAGCTTAGAGTCACCACTCACGGAGTGTGAGATAATATCAAAACCTTTAAAACTGACTCTTTGTAATTTTAATG
The DNA here is from genome assembly GCA_027943335.1 of Chamaecyparis obtusa. Taxonomy (NCBI): domain Eukaryota; kingdom Viridiplantae; phylum Streptophyta; class Pinopsida; order Cupressales; family Cupressaceae; genus Chamaecyparis; species Chamaecyparis obtusa. The sequence goes on along the minus strand of BSBK01009413.1, from coordinate 57,254 downwards.
GAAACCACTCGATTTGATAAACAAGCCAGCCAGGAGTCAAAGCTCTACTCGTACCCACGTTGTTTATGCTGATTTGTAACACCAAAGATATCAACTGATTTAAATACCCAGGTCAGGAGTCTAGCTCAACTTGAAACCTACACTATTTTCTTCTGATTACAATCTCTATTCCCTAGCAAAGTTGCCATTTTGTTGGTTCGTGGAAAGGAGTTTACACTCAAAGAGACACCAATATGCCTATGATGGATATTAAGGATTGGTTAGTTCCAAATGTGGGCAATCTATAGGCAACTGGACCAACTATAGGGATGGATTTTCCCTCTTCTACTTCTGGCTCTGTCAAACCAAGGTGGATACACCTGATCCAATAGTATTTAACTCTTAACTGATAGTCTTAACTCTACCCCTTATTTCTTTATTGGATCTTTCAACAGATGAAAATAGTGAGAGAATACTAAACAACAACCTATTTTTCATTGATCCTCCATCACTGGGTAGGCCAATACATAAAAGTAAATAAAACTAAAATGACTGGTAGTGATTTTAAGATTTTGGGACTTTGAAATCTGAATCACCTTCTCAGAACAAAGATAGGAGAATACAGGCTAGTGTCTTATCCATTGGGCAATAGAATCAAAAAATAGAAAGGATCCCAAAACAACTTTGAGAACAACTGGTTTTTGAATCGTAAATACAAATACCCCAACTCTTCACTACTTACAGATAATCCTTATGCAAATTCAATGAACACATACTTTACTTTGAGTAATATTTAATCCAACCCTAGGTCAGAACTCAAAGCGAGATACATGCACATAAACCCTAAAATAGGCTTAAAGATTCATAGAACAAACACAATGGAGAGGTAAAGATTTGGTATTTGTATTAAGTATAACCATGATCATTTACATACATCATATTCTGAATAAAAAACTTACTAGATAATGGTGCCAACTTGTATTACTTCTCTATTATCCTGACAAAATCATGCAAATTTACAATCCTCAACTGAGTAGCAGGGCTTCAGAATTCTCTTTTTCTTGTTACACCTAACTCACTCAATACCTAGAATGACCATGGGAAATCCTTTTATATACAAGGAAATGTGATAAGCTTCCGGTCATTCTAGGGTTTACAAAATATCAACCCTAAAACATTTCAACAACTACAAAATTTACAATAAATACACTCAGTCACAATGGCGAGGAAAATGCAGTTGAGCCAACCTTCTTCATGTCTTTTAATGCAATCTTTGGGTAGCTGTTAAGAAATTTGATCTGTGATATTTGCTGTCCATTCTGTAATGAATATTTCCTCATATCTCAACCACCCTTATGACTCAAAATTTACTATTTTGATCTACTTTATGAAGCTGGTAGTGTATCTTCACTCTCCATAGCTAGCATGTACTGAGACCTCCATTTATTATACACCTCTTCACTTGGGAACTCAAACTTAACAAATTCATTCTTCTCGGTAGACAACTGTTCCCATTCACTAATGATCTGTATGATTTTCTGTTGGATGGTGTCAAACATTAACTTGGCATTTATCAACATTTTAAATGTGCCACTGAAAGAAGACTTATCACTTAAAACATTATTGATTTGTTTTTTGAGGAGTCCATCTAACTCCTCCCTCCACTGATAAGCTTCCTTAAATTCTCCTTTGTCTGTAAAAATAGGAGGCACTAGTTCATAAATTGAAAGCATTAGTTCAGATTTCAACATACTTGTCCTCCTGATAAAAATATCCATAGAAATGTTGAAATGCACCAAGTTCTTCATAATTTGATGCAATGGCTTTATTAAAGGATCCGGGGCCTCCTGTCCCTTTGATAACATATGAAATAGTTTTACATTGGGAGACCTTTCAATCCATCTCTTCAAAACTGGAGCCATTTCATCCCTCTCTTTATTAATAATCTTAAGCAAAGAAATAAACTTATCCATATGGCCATCTATAATAGAAGGCTTTAAATCTACTGCAAGTTCCATAATCACCCCTACTATTCTTTCTTCATATTTTTGATTTATTAAAGTTGTGGCCTTTGCATTCTCATTCCTTTCCTTTTCCAATTGTTCCCTGATTTTCCTCAATTTATTTGTTTCCTCTGTCAGCTTCAGCTTCTCCCAAGCAACCCTTGCATCGATATCTATTTCTGGGAGTGGTGAGGGTGGAAATTCAATTATTGGGCTTGAAGATGAGGCCATCGTAGGCTTATCAAAAATTGCTAATTGAGGAGATCTTTGGTCTTGTGGTCCTGATAACTAGACAATCAGTTTGTCCTTTTGAATTAGCTCAACTTTGAGCTCATTATAAGATTTAAGGACCATTTCAAATTTGAGCCTAAGCTCTTCCTTTTCTCTGGCATCCTTCTCTGCCACACTAACATTGAACTTGGCAGTTTCAAGAATCAAATTAGAGGCCTCCACACTAGATGTTTGTCCCACTCTCTGAACCATTAGGCTCCCTGTATACCCTATGGAGAAATCACTCTTCTTCCCTTTATTTTTGTCTTTATCTAAAGACCACATGACCAGAGCAGCATGATCTTCAGAAAAAGTAATTCCCGTAGCTGCCTGCTTAGCCTGTTCTAGTGTAGTTAGGGTCTTTACCTTGCTCTTCCTTGGTCAAAAACAATGGCATCAGCAATGTCCCATTCTGGTAGGATCAGAATCCCTACTATATGAATCATGGCTCTCCCTTCTTCTGGAGTGATCTTCTCAAATTGTTTAGCCATTTGTGCCTTGGTCTCCTCCTCTATTTCTTTCACATCTTTATCAGGGGATTCTTCCTTCTTCTTCTCACAAATCTCCTTAAACTGATTTATTTTTATTCTCCATAAGAACTATGAGAAGGCCCTGGGTTTAACAAAATCATCATCGGTGAGGAAAGAGTCACTTGCCTATTTTAGAATAGGGTCTATATGTTTACCCTCAAATTCCTCTACCGTGAGATCCATGGCCACCTCCTTAGGTGCCTCCGGCGTTCCCTCTTGCAAATCTTCATTAAAAACAAAAAGATTTCCTTCATCCCTTAACTGCACCAGCTGCTCTATCGCCCCATGCTCATCCAACTAAATAGGGGATTGAGAAGGAGAGTAAATCTCCTCTACCAGTCCTTTTTCCTCTTATTTTTGCCTTTTTGGGGAAGGTGCCTACACTGCTAGATCACCAAGTGGTCTCTTCCCTCTTAAAGTGGAAGGAACATCTTCACTTCCTTGTTGTGAGGTCAGAAGGATAGTATGTCCACTCCTCTTCTGTACTATGTACACCCCCTTAGGGATCAACTTCATATATTTGGGCTGATTTAAAATCTGCCTAGCCTTTTCTGGATCTGTCTTAGTCACAGATACCCTTTTCTCATTTACAGCACTCCTGAGTCCCTCAAAATTCTCCATAAGAACATTTACCTTTCTAGCCCATGGTGCAAAACTAATCAATGGATCATAAGTTTTATCAAAGTTCTGAATAAAACCTATAGACTTGTTATAAATCACCCATTTTTCTTTCTTAATTTCCTGAGTTTGAAGGTCAAACTCATTTCTTATTATGTCTTCTAGAAAATTAAATTGATGCTCAATAAGAGCACACCTCACCTTATCTTTGAACATGCCTAAAAGGAAACCCTCTGTATCTGCACACCTCACCAGTACCTTTGACATTCTATAGGGTTGCAAAACCTTATGCAGGTGCACCCATCCTCCTTTAATAATTACATACTGTTGTGCTAGAGTTACATTAGGAAAGAAAGTTCCTCTACCTTTGCCAATGAGTGTGGTTTCTTGTAAATTTCCAATTTGTCTTAAGATCTCAGCATATCCTAGCTTCAATGGGACCTGATATGGCAAAATACAAGGTGCCACCTTACTGGGATACACTCTAAACACTGTGGAGACTGGATACAAAATGATGTCTCCAAAATTATGGACAATGGTAATGTCCTTGCAATAATCCATTGGCCTAATCAATCTTAATAACTCTTTTGGGATTCTTGGATTATGAATAAATAAAAGAGACCTAAGCCTCGATGCAAAATCCTTATCAAAGGCAATATAACTAGCATCAGTTCTATCCTAGGACAAGGCTGTGGTCCACAATTGCACTGGGAGAGTCTCTCCATATCTTTCCTTCTCCATATTCATCGTTGTACTAAAAAACTTCTCACCCTTATACAAAAACATGTGCATAAGCATCGAGTACCACCTGAATGGTCTAGATACCTTCATATTCTTAATTCCTATCAGTCCTTCATGAATTATTTCAGCCAAATCAGAAGCAAAGTAAAAAATGAGGGCAAGCTGGGGGTGGAGTGACTGCACCATCATGAACATAAAAGGTACTGGCATATGAGTCTTCTCATCATGCCCTAGGATCAAAGATAAAGACTTATAAACTTCCTGTGCCTTTTTACTGAATAAATCTAGCCTGATGGGCTCTGGTGTACTTGAACTGATAGCACACATTGATCCTATCTGATCAAAATATTGCCTTAGAGGTCCTGCCCTTAGATAGTCCTTCTGTGCCTCATAAATCTCAGTGAACTCCATGAAATCTATTTTTTCCAACCCCACAGATGGTTCATTTAATGAGAAAACCTATCTAATCTCATCCTCGATAATGCTTATCAGGTATCTTTCGCTTACATCCTTGACACATCTTGTCACAGGATCATAACATTTAGCAATCTGTATTAACAATTCATCATCCATGAAAACCCTAGGGCATTCCAACCTCCCAATGTCAAACTGCCATACATTACTGAGGGGCACACAAGTGTTCCTTTGTGAATATGCTGATTTAAAAAGAATAAGGCCATTGTGCTTATTGCCCACTTTAGCATCTCTCATCCAATTCCCTCTATCATAGAGAGCCTCTGCAACTGAATCTCTAGGATGTCTCAGAGTGAGCTCTTTTACTCTTTGTGACCCATTATCAGAAAATGGGAGCAACTGCATCAGATCCTCAAAAATTACTCTCTTACCATATTCTGTTTGACCAGACAAACTTCTCTTGGGCGGCATTTTGAAAATAGGGCTTCTTACCAAGGTATGAATTCCTAATAGGACTTCAAACAATATCATTGACCATATGAAAGAAAACCCCACAAAGCTTTACAAATTTCAAATGACTTGGACACAAGAGTAAACCTACCAGGCACCTGAAAAATCTTCCGCTTGAAAGCACTGCATGGAAAAATTATCGCCGGAGAACACACGAGAACAGTGAAGAAAAAGATTAATCAGATTCTGGTATATAACATCTGCTAACAGCTCACAATTCTCCTGCACGTAACAAATTTATTCCACCATTACTGAGGTTGGTGGCCCTATCACTCACTGGACGGGAAAATGTCATTCAAGAGAAAAATTCAAATTCAAACCGTTGATATATTTCATTTTCGGCGCATCGGGCGGTAGAAAATCTTATCAGCAAAATCCTATAGTACCTTTAGCAAGTTAGTTCTCGACCAATGAGAACATTTCAATATTAACATGTGCAAAAAATAAATTCTTTAAGTTCATCCTGGTCTGAGCAGTGATCTTTACACGTCAACATCATCCGTGGCCAATCAAAATGCCCACCTCATTAATAAATCTAACAGAGAGGACCCACCAAAAGGCTTCCATCTCTTTATTCAAATCAATGGTTGTCACTAAACTGCAAACTTAAAACCCGAGCATCTCATCCCAACGGTTTAACGACGACCGTGGGATCTTGCAACATTTTAATCACCTGAGAAACTAAGGTCCCGCTGTGACACATAAGCGAGCACATATCAAATCAAAACATGCCACGTAGCAAAAAACTAACAAGTGGGCCCAGTCCCTTTCTAACTCAGAGCACTTCAAAAATAGTCAGATCACAGCTGTCATCCGACCAATAAGAAATAAACATGTCAAAATGAACTGGCACAACAAGGGGTCCACTGAGCATTTAAGTCTCTAAGAAGATCAGACGGTCATCGCTATACCGTGAACTTAAAATCTGCACATCTTTGATCAACGGTATAACGAGAACCGTCTGATGAAACTGAAGATTAACCCTTTGGAAAACACAGCCCCATAAATAAACACATCATCTTCTGTTAATCAAATCATATTGTGCCACATTTTCATACGGGCGGGTCCCTTCTGACTATCCTTTACCATCTTTTAAAAATGTGTCAGCCGCCACCTAGCTTTCTGAGAACCAATAAGAACCATAAGAATTAATGACCTAGCACTATTAGGACCCACTGAATCCTTTTCAAACATAGTAAATCTAACGGCCATCGCTATACCGCAAGCTTAACGTGCAAGCATCTCGGATCAACGGTATAACGACCACCATAGATCTTCTCCGCCCTTTAAAGTCTGCAAACTCTTCCTCCTGTCGGGCCCACCTTTGAGAGAGGTGGCAACTTGTCGCTATATCACATGTCAGAGAAAACTAACAACTGGGGTCTTGCGGTGTAATGAAAGCCACTCATTTTGCTTTTGTGAGAACGTTAGGAAAATATACCGAAAACCTAGGCCTAGAGAAATAAAAAAGAGAAGAGGGGGACGGGGGCCAACAATTTTCTAACCACAAATGCATGACTTAAAAAGGTTAAAGGGACATGTGAATTAGCATCTTTAGTGAATCAAAAAGGTAACACAGAAATACAAAAAGGAACAAACCAACCTAGGGTTTGGAAACGAGGGAGGAAACCCAAGCCAAAAATGCGGAGCCAAAAATATTTTTAGAAAAGTGATAACACAAGTAATGTACAATATACACTTATTACAAAAATAGGTTAAGGTACATAACCTTATACTTCTTGCATCAATATCTATTTTCTACTCTTCACTATCGCTATTACATATGCATCATATATTTTTCATCATGTCACTACTTCATTACATCTCATTATTCATACTCTTTACAAATTACAATTACATTTCTAAAAATAACTTTATCCATGAGTTAACATCTAGGATTTCATCCCTTTATATTGTTAAGTCATTATTTTGATAAACAAAATAATCCCTTAACTCTTTACTAATTTTGTCTTGTCAGCTTAACACTATCTTCGGTAAAAATATCATAACTTCTTTCATACATGTTGGACTGACTTATGCTCTAAGATGGGTATTCAATAGTCATCATAGAGTCTATGTTCAAGTATGCAAGCACTGTACTTACTCCAATCAACATCGTAAACAAAAACTATGTCCGGGTTCACTAGTAAAAATACTATCTCATACTTAGACAATTTGCAATGCGCTCTATCGTACTAGCTCTCTGACTTGTGCGATCTTCATGTGGATCAGATGTTTCCATAATGAAAACATCTATGTAATCAACTCAGCCAAATTTCCAAAATATCTACCATAGCCATAGGACCAGACACCTTATACTCCCCGCGACCACCCATAACATAAATATGTAAAATCTCCCAGACATCGTCTGACATCACTGTCATCTCTCCAGTGGGAAGGTGGAAGGTGTTATTCTTGAAATTCCACATCTCCTCTAGTGTAGTCAAAAATTCCCAATTCACCTAAATGTGGGGTTAATCCGCAAGGCTCCATAGTCAGCACCAAGCGATAACACATTGATCCTGTAGGGAGAGCTGCCGATGCAAATCCAAGACTTGGGTAGGCCGTGGGCATCTAAATGCTATCACCTCAAAATGGGTCTATAGAACAAAAAAATAGGGGCACTATGTTAGCATTAGACAAAGGAAAATTCATAAAAAATTCTCAAAATGATCAAATAGACAAGTATAGTTAGCTAAAATTTCCAAACAAACCAAAACTGATTCTGAAATCTCAGATATGATCCATGAAATCTAGGATACGACCTTTTAACAGGGTTTGATCCAGGAAATCCATAAGCGACACTAGAAATATGAGAAGTGATCCAGAAATTAGATGCGACCATGTTTTAACCTAATGCAATGTGTTGGTTCTTCAAAAGATTTTACACTCCAAGAGACACCAATATACTTATGACTGATATTAAATAGTGGTTAATTCGAAATGTGAGAAATCTATTAGTAACTAGACCAACTAGATGGACAAGGCTGCCCTTTGCACTTCTAGCTCTGCAAAACTAAGGTGGGTACACCTAATCCAATAGATACAACTCTATTCCTTACTTAATAGGGTATCTTACAATAGATAACAGTGAAAAAGTACTAAATAATAACCCATTATTCATTGACTCTCCATCACTAGGTAGAACAACTATAAGTAAAGTAAAGTAAAATGGTTGGTATTCAAATATTTTGTTGATTACAATGATTTCAATCATTCCTTATAAAACAAAGATAGGTCCATATAGGTTAGTACCTTATCTATTGGGCATAGAGTCACTAGAAAATAAGATGAATACAAAGATGTTTGAAGAAGATATGGTCTTTGAACATAAATACAAATACCTCAACTCTTTCCTACTTATAAGAATCCTTCATGTAAATCTAATGAACTTATATCCCACTTTGATCAATATTTAATCCAATCCCAGATCAGAACTCAAGGCAAAGACACATACACATAAATCTTTAAAAGACTTATAGATTCATAGAATGAACACAAAGGAGAGACAAAGATTTGAGATTTGTATTAAGTATAACCTTTCACCATTTGCATACAACATATCCAGAACAAATAGGTTGTAAGACAATAACAACAACCTGTACTTCTTCTCTACTGCTTTGATAAGAGAATGATGTAAAATATTACAATATCAGACTGAGGGATAGGGTTTCAAAAATTTTGTATTCTCAACACCTAAAATCTCAATGCCTAAAATGATCATGGAAAATCCTTTATATATAAGGAAATGCAACAAGCTACCGATCATTCTAGGGTTTACAAAATTTCTAACCTAAAAACTTTACAACAACCTTATTAGGTTTACAATAAATATAGTGAGCAAATACGTGAGATATCTATAGATGAGTCACCTTGCTTTATGTCTTCAATGTTGTCCTCGGCTTCTTTTAACAAATCTGATTGCAATATCTCATTGTCTATCCTACAATGAATGTCTTTATGTATCTCAACAACCTTGACTGCTCGAAAAGTAACTATCTTTCTTGTTTAAGAGGTTGGCAGAGTATTTATTTTTACTTGTATAGGAGATGTACTAGTACCTCCACCTATTACACACGGTTATGTGTTCAAACCCTATAAAGAAAACCCTATAGAAAAGACCAAATTCATGGCGGTGGAAGAGATCAAATCTTATGCAGCTCAACCACCACAACACATTCATTGCTCAACTATAAAACATCCATATTTATAGCCTTAGAAGAAAGAAATCAAATCAAATACACTCTGGCGCATTATTTCTTTATTTTTTGCAAAACCCTGATTCTTAAAAACTCAAAAATCAACCGACAATGGTTAATCAATCAAGTTTAAAACATAGCCGTTGATCCTCCTCATTCCTGACAAATTAGATAGCCCATGAAAAATCAATCAGAATGGTCGAATGACCCCCATGAAAGTCACTGGCCACATCATCAATTCTTGACCAATCGAAAACAAACATGTCAAAGAAGAAATCACTAACTACCCTCCACCTAGTGACCTGGTGACTAGCAGCTAACTGGGGTCTTTGGATGCTATTGTTAACCACCGCAACTTGGTGATAAAATGCTCACCAAGTGTTTGAATGCTTATTTGTAACCACTGAGATCATATGACTAACCACATCTCATAGTCGCTAGTCAAAAAGGAATATTCAGATTTGGTTGGGAGATCACCTGACTAAAGCAAAATCATAGTCACTTAATAGAAAAGAATATTAGGTCTACATCCCGCGACTAAGAGACTAAGCTCAAAAAACTTGGGCCCACTTGGACACCTACAATCTTATGATTTTTCTATCAATCCATGTCATCACTAAGCTGCATCCTTTTGAACACCTCACTGTCAGGTGTCATACTCTAATTGATCCCACAAACTGGCTACTCCAACTCATTTTTGACCTCAGCCGATCTGGAGATCTGGTGATTGTGTGAAATTTTTAGTCTCTACATGAACCGCTAAGATCTAGAGACTTGGTGACTAAGTGCTAGGAAAGTCACCAAATGCTATCCTTGACTATCGCGACTTGGTGACTAACTGTTAGGGGAGTCTCTAAACATTTTTGCTAAACTATGTGGGATCTAGCAACCACACGACCAAGGTTAATCATCCAATCTCAGAACATCTTGACCTTAACTGCTAGGATTTAGCGATCATGTGACTAGGTTAGTCACTAGGTCTTAGCATCTTATACACTAACTATTAGACTTTATGAGATCTGGTGACTAACCGCTGCATCTAGAGATCTCATGACTGAATTCAAGAAAAACTGGGCCCACAAGAACATGTGGCACACTACGAATTGAGAACTTTTAACTTGCTCTGACACCATTCCGACCCAAGGTATATCTAGTGACCTAGCGATCTTGATTATCTCCAAGTCATGGGATGCTAAGTCACTTAACCACTGGGATCAAGAGATTACATGACAATATAGTCACCCAATCGCTGAATAGAAAGACTTAACTGCTAGGGAACTGGAGAACTAGCGACTGAAAGAAAAGCTAACCACCTGGCAAGTCACACAAAGAGAAGGAATATTTTGAAAGAATAGAGAGACTGGATGACAAAGGCTTTCTGAGAGTTGCTGAACAAAAAGGAATATGCTAATTTCATTGGGAGATTGAGCGACTAAAGGAAAATTTAAAGCGCACATGCTTTTATGAAAGATTAAGTTACCTAATAAAGTAATGGAGGAATAGAATGCTGCTAGGTCAAATTAGGGCTTTTTCTAATTTTTGAAGGCATACAAAGGGATTTTATGCCCTAGCACTTAGGTTTTACAATTTTTTGATAGAATTTGAACCTTTAAGGATATGAGAAAAAATTAGAGGGATTGAACACAAAATCAGGAAGATAACAAAAATAGAGAAAAGTACCAAAAGTGGCTCTATCTAAGGATTGTTAAACATAAGATTGAACAAGAACCATAGAATCTCTTAGTACAGTAGACCAAAACAAAACTTTGACTGAAAACAAGGAACTATACACAAAACCCTAAACTAGGAACTACATAAGAACTTAGAAAATCTTTCAAGAGAAGTAAAATTTTAGAAATCACCCATGAACTAGCAATTCCATGGGTTCTCCTATCAGATTCTTCAATAAATATGAACCTATTCCACATTTCCCTTCAATGATATAAGGGCCTAACCTGATGGGATCAAACTTCTCATGATTTCCCTTATGTTCCAATCTTGCATTTCACATCAGGACTAGGTCACCATTTTCAAAACTTCTCTGAGTAGTCCTTTTGTCATACAAAACTTTGCACTGGGCTTGCATCCTCTGATTTCTAGCATGTCAATCATTTCTTACCTCATTCAATTGAATCAAGTCATTTATTCTGATAGTCATCTCATCTTCTAGATCATCATCATAGGCCTATATGAATTAGTACATCTTTAGCAAGTTAATTTGGGGTAATCTTGCATTAATTCCATAAACTAAGTCAAAAGGGGCACACCCTATTGATTTCTTTATTGTAACCCTATCGGCCCATAAGGCTTGCAATAACTTAGAATCCCAAGCTCTTTTATTTTTATCCTGTACCCTTTTTGATATTTTGATCAGACTCTTGTTACTGGATTCATCCTAGCCATTACATTGTGCATGGTAAGGAGATGAATATGAGATTTTAATACCATTTCCCTGACAGAAGTCAACAAACTCATCTGACCTAAAGCACATTGCATTGTCAACCACCATAGTTTCTGGGAAACCAAACCTAGTGAGGATATTCTGTGTCATAAAATATATTACCACCTTACTAGTTGCTCTTTTTGAAGGGATTGCTTCAACCCATTTGGTGAAGTAATCAGTTGCTACCAAAATATAGGAATGTCCACCACCGGATTTAATAGGGATTTCACCAATGAAATCCATACCCCACTTTTGGAAAGGGGCCTAAATAGTAATAGGCTTGAGAGGCAAATTTCCACTAAATTTCAACTTTCCTGCAAATCTTTGACAAGGGTCACACTTTCTCACAAACTGATAGGTATCTTTGAAAACTGATGGCCACCAAAAACCTAACCTAAGGATCTTGTAGGTTGTAGTTTTTTCCATATAGTGTCCTCCACAAATCCCATTATGCATTTCATCCATCAAAAACTTGGCCTTATCCTGCTCTACACATCTAAGTAAGACACCTTCATTTCTCCTCCACCACAACTCACCATTTATAATTGCGTATCTTATGGAGTGAAGCTTAATAGTTCTTTTCTTATTATCGTCCAATCCAGGAGGTAAAACCATCTTTTGAAAATACTTGACAATGTCCTTGTACCACTCACAGTAGTCCATGTTACACACAAAAGGTCTCTAATTTTCCTCCAACATATTTATTTGATTTGCATTTAAGTTTCTTTGAGCCATCAAATTTGCTAGGTCCAACCCTCTAACTAGCTTTGTAATGTGGATGTCAATATTAAATTCTTGAATCCTATTAATCCACCTACATCTTCTTCCTAAAACTTCTTGCTGGACTAGGATATCCTTGAATGCAGCACTTGGAACATAGGCAACCATTGTGGCTCCTACTAGATAACACCTAAATGTTTTAATAGCCTTTACCAGGGCATAAACTTGCTTCTCAATGATATCATAATTCAATTCAGCTACTTGCAAGGTCTTGCTGAAAAAGAAATAGGCTGCTCAAAACCATCAGCATTTTTCTATAATTGTACTGCTGCAATAGTATGGGCAAATGCAAAGGAGAAGATCTGCATTGGTTTGTTGTAATCTGGTGTTTTCAAGACTGGGGCATGCTTGATAGCCTTTTTAATATCATTAAAAGCCTGTATTGCTTCCATGTTCCACTCAACCTTTGCTCCTTTCTTCAACATTCTTGATATGGGAATGCTAATCTCTGCAAAGTTTTTAATTAACCTTCTTAATAAATTGACCTCTCCTAGGAAGGAATAAATCCCCTTGTTATTCTTTGGTAAAGATAGCTTATCAATAGCTTGCACCCTTTTAGGGTCTATCCTCACCCCATCCTTTGAAACACTATGCCCTCAAAATTTTCCTTCTACCACACCAAAAGCACACTTCTTTGGGTTCAAAGAGACCCCATACTCTAATGCTCTGATGAAGATTTTTTCTATATGTTGGCATTGTTCTTCTTCTTTAGCTGAGAAGGCTATCAAATAATCTTGATATACCACCATAAACCTGTCAATCAAATCTGCAAAAGCTACATCCATAGCCCTTTGAAAAGTTTCACTAGCATTAGTCAACCCAAAAGGCATCCTTACATAGACATATGTCCCCCATAGGGTTGTAAATGTGGTTTTAAATTTCTCTATGTCCTTAACCATAACTTGATTGTACCCAGAGAAGCCATCCATCATGGACATCAATTTTGACCTAGTGACCTTCTGCAACATGTTCTCCATATTTGGTAATCCATAGTTATCTTTTAGAGAATTTATGTTAAGGTTTCTAAAATCAACACAAAGCCTTATGTCACCATTTTTATTTCTAATAGACACCAAATTTGAAACCCAAGTGGAATGTCTAATAGGCTTGATTATCCCAGCATCCATCATCTTTTTAAGTTCTCCTTGCATTTTAGGTGCCAAGATTGGGTTAACAGGTCTCAACTTTTATCTAAAAGATTTTGTTCCTTCCTTGAGTGGAATCTCATGTTGAAAGAGAGATCCTCCCTATAAGCTTTAAGATCTTCATAAGACCAAGCAAAAACATGTCTGAATTTTTTGAGAGGATCAATCAAATTTTTCCTAATTCTTGGGGACAGACACTTGCCTATATAAACCTTCTTGGGAACTATTCTTGTTCCCAAGTTTATTTTTTCAAGCTCATTGGCTTTATCAGTACTTGCAGAGAAAGTCATGTCTTTATTGTCAAGTGCCCTTTCAAGAGAAACTAATCATTTGGGAACTCTATTTGATTTTAACTACAAAACCTCTTTCCCAAAAATGACATCTTTACTATTCACTGTATCAACATAAGTACTGCAATCCATTTCTTTGTCACCAAAGTGAGATTCACACTAGAGAAATCTTAATATGTCTTGGTCATCAGAGAAAACTTGCCAGTTCTCTACATTATCAAGGATGGAAGGCCTGGCTTGTACCTCTATATTAGATATATCTGCAAACATAATATCTTTAGGTCTAAGAGCCACATTAGCCAACAAATCTGCCATTATGTTTTGACTTCTTTCCATCCAACAAATATTAAAAGAACTAAAACTTTCAATCTCATCCCACACTCCATTCCTATATTGCTTTAATTTCTGATTTTTTGAAGCATACTTTGATCTAATTTGGGACACAACCAATTCAGTCAAGCATTTTATGCCATGCCTTGATGCCAACCTTAGACCCATCAATGAAGCCTCATATTCTGCAACATTATTTTTACATGAAAATAACAAAGTAAAGGAGAACTTGAAAGTTTTACCATTCAGAGATATGAGAAAAATATTAGCTCTAGATCCTTCCTTGCTATTTGCACCATCAAAATACATGGTCCACAAAATGTCAAGATCAACCCATCCCTCCTAGATTTCTGACTTGTGGGAAAGCTCAACACCCTCCTCTACTTTCTTATCTTGGACTTTGAAAGCATTAATGTCAGTATTAAGGAAACAATTCATAGTGTCTTCCTCTTCTTCTTCAATCATATGTGGTGTTCTAGATTCCCTAGTGATCTTGATATTCTATCTCCCAAAATTAAATGTTGCAAATGACAAGTCACACTATATGTTTCCTCCCATAGAAGCACTCCACTTTCTTCATAGTAGCATCCCATAGTGGGGAGGAATATCCACTGCCAAGACACTCATGGTTAATTGTTTGTTGGAGTATGGAGCTAGTTTGTAAGGTAGAGCCTTAATAGTACCTACAACTAGTACCTCCCTTGAATCCATTGCTTGATATCTTCCATGGGGTTTGTCCACCTTTAATCCTAATGATTTCATAACCTCAGTAGGCATAACAGTGTTTGATGCTCTAGAATCAATCATACAATTTTTTAGCAGCTTTCCATTTATATGCAGAGTCAAAAAGAAAGGTTCAACTATTCTTGTAGTAGTACTAACAACATTTGTATCCAAATAAATTTGGGGAATTTTAGAAACAATCTCCTCATTACAATTTCCATCTTCATCATTCACAATTGCTTCTATTTTTTGAGAACCCATAGAATCCACACCATTTACCCAATTTAAGGATTTTTCTATGTGTTCTTCTATTCTCATCATCTCCAACAATGGAACTTTGACAGTAATCTAAGCCAACAATTTACTTATATCAATTGGGACATATTTTAAATTAGAGACATCTAGCTTTGAATTTGCAATTTCTTTATCAATCTCCTGGATGGATATGTCTGCCATTTTTTTTTTATCACGGACTTCATTCTCTTTCTACAAAGCTAGAAAAACCTTAGCTATGGGTTTGGATTTTATCTTATAAACAATGTTAGTTTTAGAGTTTTTCTTTATTTAGACCCTATCAATAGGACTAGCACCTTTAGACTTATCTTGTGTTGTTTTTGCATCTTTGTCTATTTTCTTGATGAAAATTCCAGCAGGCTTTTGATTTGGATTACCAACCACCCTACTTCTCAGGTTGTAATTTTTTTTGGCTTGAGTAACGATACCTGCTATTATCAAGGAAATTTCCTCATCAAAAGGCCTCCTCAACACAACTATTTCCTTACTTTTCAAAACATTTCACTGGATGTTATCAGGCTCACTATCTTCATCTAAAAAAACTTGTTGATGGTATGCTTTAGTTCTAGTCTGAGAATTGAGGACATCTTGATTTTCATCCTCTTCAAGAGAGTCAACCTCATCCCAAACATGGGAAGAAATCATTCCACATCCCTAATCGTCGTAAGGCTGCTCCTCATTAGACTCTTGTTCCTCTTGTGAAGAGACACTCTGGGATATGACACAATAATTAAGATCATGTGGTGACTGCCAAGTAATACACTAAAGGACTTCTTCTACCACATTCATTGAGTTCCTCTACAATGGATCAGGGGTCCTATCATTTGGTTTGTCTTTTCTCTCAAGAAGAATAGGCTTCCCATCTTTCCATTGAGTATTGTATGGGTAGTTCTACATTCTTGCTAATTTGTTGAAATGATTAAAGGGAGGCTTATCTCTTCCCATAACATTATTATTTCTATTCTCACCAGGATTCAAGTCCTTTATTGCCTTCAAAATCTACTTTAGGCTATTATCATCTTTAGGTTTTTCACCCATAGGCTTTCCCGGATCCTTTCTATTCAATAATGGTGATCTATTGTCTTCCCTTCTTCCCAACTTTCCTGAAATTCTTCGGTTACTCTCTATGTTCACAGCTAGCTTGTAAGCTTCAACAAGACTCCTTGGATTTTTATCTCTCAAAAGGTAGCCCATCTTAGAGTCAAAAGCATTTAAATATGTGACAAGACATATTGTGTCATCCAATCTGATGACCTGCAATAACTTATGCATGGCCTTTTGGAATCTAACATTAAACTCAACAACATCATCATTGAAATTCTTATTTATGTTATTAAATTCATTAGCATAAAACCATCATGTGTTTTTTCACCATATTGTTCCTTGAAAAAATGCCTAAGATGATCCCACAAACCTATACTACCATACGACAAGGCCCTAAACCAATCCCTTGAATCTTCTATTAGGGATTGTACAAATAATTTCATGATAACATCATCAAGTACAATGTTATAATCATCAATTACATCAATATTTTTTTTAAAGTGCTCCTCACAAGTAACAACATTACTTCCAGTGAATTTGAGAAGTTTCTTCCTGATCTCTTTGGGGATAGGGTTAGGATACCCAGGGATGCCAGTGAAAACCAACTGCTTACATCTTTCATGAATAGGTCCTGTATTGGATATACCAACACCCTGAGATGTAGATGCATTAGTTTTTATTATGGAAGAGATTTTGAACCCTCCTAGTGAGGGAATACCAGTTGTTTGATTTGCTAAATTTGCAACATTAGTTCCTTGTGTCATGGTAGAATTAGCAAAGTTTGTGGGTCCTATAGACGGTTTAAGAAAATCAATATTTTTTCTTATTTCTAATGCTAAAGCTTCTAATTGTGCATTTTCAAGTTCTTTAGCTAATAATTCCTATTCCTTTTAGCCTTTTCAAGATTTGCTTCTAGTCTTAAAGTGGAATCTATGGGACATTTGGAGCCTATTGGTTCATTAATTGAGACACCCACTGCTTTCTTATTTCCCTTATCCCTAGGGTTCCTTGATTCAAACACTTGTTGGAAAATGGGCTTTTCACTTGTCTACTCAGGAATGGGGACATAGTTTATAGCCTCTAAATTTAACAACTTCCTTCTTAATTGGTCAGCCCTTATCATGGCATGCCTAATTTTTTCTTCTTTCTCATTTTCTCTCTTATGCCTTACGGCTACTTGTTCATGAATTCTCCTTTCCAATTCATACACTTCCTCAAATATTTCCTCAAAATTAGGTAAAGTTGTTTTAGATTCAACCTGTTGTGCTTGAGGCTCTTTTTGTTGATCCTAAGACTCATGGAGACCTTGGGGAAATGATGAGCCAAGGGTGACAGGGGGGACAAAGTCTTGTCCACTCCTAATCTTACTTCTAGATCTCCTCTCCCCTCCATACCATCTATTAGGGATTACTTTCGTATTGTGGGGTAACCTTTCACCCTCTCTTTCTGAATGAGAATAATAATCCTCATACTGGTTTAAGCCTAAATCAACTACCTCTTCATATTTTGAGGCATTTCCCTCCTAACTAGGAGGAGCAACACTTTCTTGTCTAGAATCTCTCTTTTTCTTCCAGGTAAGAGACATGTTGTTGATACTTTTTTCTCTTCTAACTTGACCTTGCCTAGATGTAATTAGGAGCTCACCCTGCAAATTTTCTTCTGGATGTTCCTTCCTCCAAGACCTTGTTTTTTTCAAACTCATTGTGATATATCAATACTTGAATTAGCACTACTCATAGAGATGCTTAGAGTCGCCACCCAAGATAAATGGGATTTTTTTTATTTTTAAATAAACAAGAAAGTGTAGACAAATTTTTGAAAAGAGATCAACTCTGTATTCAAAGGTAACCAACTGGCTTTAAAGTAAGCAGGTCAGGAGTCTAGCTCAACTTGTACTTGTGTTACTTAAAACTTTCTTAACAAGATCCCCAGTAGAGTCACCATTTTGTTGGTGACTCGGATGGGCTGAATCGATCTGGGTAGTAAGATATTGAAAGTTTGTAATATAACCAGAGATTTTGAACTAATTTATTTCTTTGTTATATTCTCATCCCCAATAGAGTCACCATTTCATTGGTTCTCGAAAATATTTTACACTCCAAGAGACACCAATATACTTATGACTGATATTAAGGAGTAGTTAATTTCTAAATGTGATAAATCTATAAGTAACTAGGCCAACTATAGGGACAAGACTTCCCTCTGCACTTTTGACTCTGCAAAACCAAGGTGGGTACACCTGATCTAATAGATACAACTCTATTCCTTACTTAATACTAGATCTTACAATAGATAACAGTGAGAAAGTACTAAATAATAACCTATTATTCATTGACTCTCCATCACTGGGTAGAACAACTATAATTAAAGTAAAGTAAAATGGCTGGTATTCAAATATTTTGTTGATTACAATGATTTCAATCATTCCTTATAAAAGAAAGATAGGTCCATATAGGTCAGTGCCTTATCTATTGGGTATAGAGTCACCAAAAAATAAGATGAATACAAAGATGTTTGAAGAATATATGGTCTCTAAACATAAATACAAATACCTCAACTCTTTGCTACTTATAAGAATCCTTCATGTAAATCTAATGAACATATATCCCACTTTGATCAATATTTAATCCAATCCTAGATCAGAACTCAAGGCGAAGACACATACAGATAAATCTCTAAAAGACTTATAGATCCATAGAATGAACACAAAGGAGAGACAAATATTTGAGATTTGTATTAAGTATAACCTTTCACCATTTGCATACAACATATCTAGAACAACAAGCTTGTAAGATAATAACAACAACCTGTAGTTCTTCTTTATTGCTTTGATAAGAGAATGATGTAGGATATTAAAATCTCAAATTGAGGGCTAGGGTTTCAAAAAAAATTTATTCTCAACACCTAAACTCTCAATGCCTAAAATGATCATGGAAAATCCTTTATATACAAGGAAATGCAACAAGCTACCGATCATTCTATGGTTTACAAAATTCCTAACCTAAAAACTTTACAACAACATTATTAAGTTTACAATAAATACAATGATCAAATCGGTGAGATATTTGTAGATAAGCCACCTTTCTTTATTTGTTCAAAGCTTCCCTTGGCTTCTTTTAACAAATTTGATTGCAATATCTCGTTGTCTATCCTACAATGAATGCCTTTTTGTATCTCAACAACCTTGACTATTCAAAAAGTAACTATCTTGCTTGTTTAAGAGGTTGGTGGAGTATTTATTTTTACTTGTATAGGAGATGTACTAGTACCTCCACCTATTACACATGGCTATGTGTTCAAACCCTATGAAGAAAACCCTGTAGAAAAGACCAAATTCATGGTAGTGAAAGAAATCAAATCTTATGCAGCTCAACCACTAGAAAATGCATTCATTGCTCAAATGTAAAACCTCCATATTTATAGCCTCAGAAGAAATAAATTAGATCGAATACACTCTAGCCTGTTATTTCTTTATTTTCTGCAAAACCCTTATTCTTAAAAACTCAAAAATCAACCGACAATGGTTAATCAATCAAGTTTAAAACACAATCGTCGATCCTCCTCCTTCCTAACAAATTAGATAGCCCATAAAAAATCAATCAAAATGGTCAAACAGCCCCTGAGAAAGTCACCAGCCACATCATCAACTCTTGACCATTCGAAAATGAACACATCAAAGAAGAAATCACTAACCGCCCACCACCTAGCGACTTGGTGACTAGCAACTAATTGGGGTCACTGGATGCTATCGTTAACCACCACGACTTGGTGACAAACCACCTGCCAAGTCTCTAAATGCTTATTTCTAACCACTGAGATAACACAACTAACCGCATCTCACAGTCGCCAGTCAAAAAGGAATATTCAAATTTCATTAGGAGATCACCTAACTAAAGAAAATTCATAGTCACTTAATAAAAAAGAATATTCGATCTACATCCTACGACTGAGAGAGTGAGCTCAAAAAACTTGGGCCCACCTAGACACGTGGCACCTTATGATTTATCTATCAATCTATCTGATTGCTAAGCTATATCCTTTTGAACACCTCACTGCCACATGTCATACTCTAATTGATCCCACAAACTGGCTACTCCAACTCATTTCTAACCTCAGCCAATCTAGAGATCTGGCGATTGTGTGAAATTTTTAGTCTCTGAATAAACCGCCAAGATCTGGAGACTTGGTGACTAACCGCCAGGAAAGTCACCATATGCTATCCTTGACTATCACTACTTAGTGACTAATGGCTAGGGGAGTCTCTGAACATTTTTTCTAAACTGTGTGGGATCTAGCAACCACGCGACCAAGGTTAGTCGTGCAATCTCAGAACATCTTAACCTTAACCACTAGCATTTAGCGATCACACAACTAGGTTAGTCACTAGGTCTTGGCATCTTTTATGCTATTTTCTAGACTTTATGAGATCTGGTGACTAACCACCATATCTAGAGATCTCACGACTGAATTCAAGAAGAACTGGGCCCACAAGAACATGTGGCACACTACCAATTGAGAATTTTTAACCTTCTCTGACACCATTCTAACCCAAGGTATATCAAGCGACTTGGCGACCTTGGTTATCTCCATATCAAGGGATGGTAAGTCACTTAACCACCGGGATCAAGAGATTACGTGACAACATAGTTTCCCAATCATTGAATAGAAAGACTTAACCGCCAGGGAACTGGAGAACTGGCGACTGAAACAAAAGCTAACCGCCTGGCAAGTCACACAAAGAGAAGGAATATTTTGAAAGATTAGAGAGACTGCACGACAAATGCTTTTTGAGAGTCGTTGAACAAAAAGGAATATGATGATTTCATTAGGAGACTAAGCAATTGAAGGAAAATTTAAAGCGCACATGCTCTTATGAAAGATTAAGTGACCTGATAAAGTAACAGAGGAATAGAATGTTGCTAGGTCAAATTAGGGCTTTTTTAATTTTTGAAGGCATACAAAGGGATTTTATGCCCTAGCACTTAGGTTTTGCAATTTTTTGATAGAATTTGAACCTTTAAGGATATGAGAAAAAAGTAGAGGGATTGAACATGAAATCAAGAAGATAAGAAAAATAGAGAAAAGTACCAACATGATGAAACTACAAAATTACTCTGAATTTGGTTGAATTTAATCGAATGCGACCTGACTGGGTGTGATCCTGGAAATCCTAGATACAATCCAAGATACGGTGAAAAATAGGGTGTGACATGGGCTTCACCGAATATGATCCCACATCCGGGATGCGACTGAAAAGTAAATTGGCTATAAAAAATGAAAAAGGTACACAAATTGAAATTTTCAAATTTGACAAGATGCTTTGTTGAGTACTCACAAGTTTTTAGTAATGTGGCAGTTGTTCATGTCACCTCACCAACTCAAATCGATGCTTCTTTGCTAGGATCACCATTATTGCTCAGAGCTCAATGAAAATTAGAAGGTGAAAAGAAAAAATGAATAGTAAAAATGGACATTTTGGCCTATTTGAGCCTCACAGGGGCTCCAGAGCCTTAAAGAACATTTAGAATTAGACACCACATAAGCTTAATATTGGGACCAAAATTGAAACAGGTCTTCTACATCACTAAAATGCAGTCAAAACATAGTTACAAAGCAATGTCAACGGCCAGAATTCATAAATCAACTATGGTCAAATTGCAGTCAAATATGGGCAAAATGAGTGGAAATGATGCTCTCAACATGGTGGATCAGTTTAGAGATGAATTTCACTCAGATTCATGGTCAAAAAAGTTTAAAGTTCAGTTAAAAACACTTAATGAGAGCTGAACAAAGTGTAATTAATGCACAAAAAGTTTGCTAGAAGCTATGAAAAGTGATTTTCTCACTAAAGTATCAAATTTCTATGCCAGGATATTGCTTAAACATTAGTCAAACTTCAACAACTCTCTAATTTTCTTGGTCAAACAGTGTTTCTTTAACACTAAAATTGATCTAAATTACTTCCTAACACTTTCTAATCGATTTATGCTTGATATTGATCCATCCTAATTACCATAATTCTTTCTAAATGCTCGAACACAATGATTTTATTCGAATTCATTCCAATTTCAGTCTTGATGGGGTATGATGATACCATTATTCAAAGACTAGGGGCATGACAATTACTTCAACTAGGTTGATGCTATTAACCTTTACGACATTAATCAATTTCATCACTTCAAATCAAATTGGTTACTTGTCAGCATGTTCAAATTTAACTGAAATTTCTTTCTGGAGTCTTTTTATTGATTTTCATTTAATCAAACTCAGAATCGATAGTGTCAATTCTTGTTCAATGAAGCTCAGAATTGATGAATTTTGAATGAAGTAGGATTTCATTCGATCAAGCTTAGAATTCTTGAATTCAAAGTGGTTCTCTTTATTTCTCTCTAAATCTTTCAAAGTGGTCCTCACCACTCTCTAAATCACTGAAGCTCTAAGTAGTTCTCGTTTCTTTGTAAATCTCCTGAATCTATCAATTTTGTTAAATCATGCTAAATCAAATTTTCTTTGAATCCCTGTGTTGTTCACAAAGAAATTCAAAGAGGGGAAAATGTAATCATCTAAAATGAGGCTAATATAACCTAAGGCCCTATTTGCCCTAGTTCGGAATAATACCTTAATTATGTTAATTTGATTCCCAATAATTAACATAGTTCATAAAATTCAATAAAATCAATTCAATCTCAAATCAAGCATTTACCACCAAGGTACTAAGAAAAATGAAGTCACTTAACTCTAGGCCCAATTAATTAATTGAATCCCACCAAATTCATGGCTAGAGTAATTAATTCAAAGAAAATGATAAATCCCTCTTAATTCAACAAACACAAAAAAAACACTTTGAATCATTAAGAGCCAATCACATGGATCATGGATCAAGACAAGATGCATCTCAACCTCTCCTCACGGAGGCATCCTAACCATCAATTTCCTCCAATTTTCTATAAAAGATAAATTCTCAAGGCTTCTTTCTCTCCTACACATTTTCCTACACACTTTCTCTCACACTTGCATCCTTGATTTTGGAGCTAATTACTTTGGACTTGGTGCTAATGGATCTCATGTTTAATAGTTAATTCATGCTTTTATACTTTTATGTTCATATCATATGCTCTAGTTAATTAGAAAACATCTCAATTGGATTTTTAGTAAAAGAATGTATGATCTAATGGCTAATTTTGATGTATTTTCTAATTTATAGCTTCATCCTTGCATATTTCCTTTGAATCTCTCATTTTAGCATCACGTTGTCATTGTTTAGGGTTAGATCTGAGAGATATTGACACCATTTTCATACTTGTGCTAACTAGAGAGAAATAGGATGATTTCAATTGTTAATTTCTTCAATTTCCTTGCTTAATTCTTCTAACAATTGATGCAATTCCCTATTGAAGTGTTGTGTTGCAGATCCATATGTCACACACACAATAGTCATATTCAAACTTACCATTTATTTCCAAATTCTTATTATTATCCTACATATTGTTCACAATATCATGAGCATCTAAGGTTTAATCAATATTCATACCTTTCTTATAGTCTTCTATTTCTTGAACATCAAAAACCTCATTTGAATCCATGCTAAAATTAGCAACTAGCACATTATTATAAACTTCGTAGGAAGAATCCAAGGCTATGTTATATTCTTGTGAATGATATTTTTCTATCATGGAAGATGATTATTTAAATATAAATGAAGAATAAGACATATAGGATTAAGTAGAGAGACAAATTTATAAACATTCCATAAACAAGAATAATTAATGAACTAAAAACTTAATTTCAAGACTAGATATAGAAATAAATTGTAGAGACAAACCCGTAATAAAATTTTAACTAGATATGGGAGGTCAAGGGAAACCTAGAGGGTGAAGGGAGACATGACTCGTCCTTCACATGTAGAGACCACCCCCAAATTCCAAAAAAAAATGAAAATGAAGTTTAAATAGAGCTCTACATTAGGAATATCCATAGATCCTCCCATTTCTATGTCACCTATCACTTGAACACATAAAGAGGGGGGAAATTTTTGGACAAAGGGGTGTGCCTTAGTCAAACATATATATAGGGATTTTAAATTAGAAATTGAATTTAAATTGTATAAAATGAAGGAAGCATATTATAAGTAGTTGAAGCTTGATAAGTGTTGTATAACTTGTGTTGACATAACTGATGGAGAGTAATGAAGTGAAGGAAGTGGTTGATCATATGATGCAGGATCATGTCGGGTCCTTGGCAATCCCATGTCACCAAAAATAATTTGGAGTTTGTCTATGTTGCTCAATTTTTTCTTTGACCAAGTTGGTTGGTATTTGGTCAGTTTCCTTTGGTTATCAAGTGTGGTCAGTTCTCTCCTAGGTGGTCAGTTATTTCACTTGCGCTCGGCATTGTCTGTCTGCTACTCAGTTATCATGCTTACCGACAGTTCTAGTTTTGTTTCCTATTGTGGCTGACTTGTGCATTTATATTGGATCATGAATTTAATATTTGTATCCATCATTGGTAAGTGTGGCATCCTAGATCTGACTGTTACTTCCATTAATTATGGATCTGAAGGCCGACTCAGTTTAGTAGCTTCTTGTATAAATGTAGATGTTTGGGTGTAGTTTAGGGAGTCAGTTTTCAAAGAAGATAGTAGATATTAGATTGGAGACATTGTAATAGATCCTCACATGTTTGAGGAATTCTAAGATTCACTGTAATATCTGGCCATAACTGGGAAGGCCTTATAGCCTGACATGTATGATTCAATTAATGATAATATATAAAAGTTACTACACTCTCTCTCTCTCCCTGTTGTGTTTGTTGGCTTCTACATGTGTTGATTAGGCTTGGATCATTAGGGTGCACCATTTCTTGGCCCCTCATACTCCCTACCTTGTGTCAGGTGGTATCAGAGAAAGGATAGATCTTGATCTAGTTCTATGTATCTAGGTTTGTAGGTTCCTCTTGAAGCCCTAGTTGAATTGTTGTGGGGTAGTAGATTGTGATCTAACCTGCAATTATAGAGCATTATCAAGATGGTTTGTGGGAGGTGAGATGAAGATCTAGGATTGGCAGATATGCTAAGGTAGATTGCTGCTCGGTTAGAAGTAGTGGAGATAGCCCAGAGAAGAGGTAGACATCTTGAAGATGTTAGTGATGATGAAATTGAAGAAGAACAGGCAAATTTAGAGCCTGCACCTATTATGGATCAAGGTGAAGAAATATTTTTCAAGGCTTTGACAAGTCTAAAGTCAACACCACATTTCAATCCTCCTGAGTATGGTGGAAAGTTGGATTTTGATGAATTGGTAGACTGGATCATCGAGATGGAATAGTATTTTGAATATGAAAACATTCCTAAGGATAAGAAGGTTAAGATTGCAAGCACAAAGTTCAAAAGTCATGCATCCTTTTGGTGGGAATATCTGCAATTGGATCGGAAGAGGAAAGGAAAAGAAAAAATAAAGGTATGGAGTAAAATGGTCAATAAGTTGAAAGGAAAGTTCTTACCTTGTGATTATCAGATTAACCTAGTTTAGCGAATGCAATGTTTGAGGTAGAAAGATAGCTTAGTAAAGGAGTATACTGAGGAATTCTATAGATTGGATATCAGAGCTAGATATGATGAAGATGATGTGGAAAGAATCAATAGATACCTGAATCATTTGAGAGTTTCCATCCAAGAGGAAATTAGTATGGTCAAGTTGGAGAGCATTGAAGATGCTTATCAATTTACTTTGACAGTCGAGGAGAAATTGAACAAAAGAAATGAGCAAAGATAGAGAGGTCATGGTGGTAGATTCCCTAGAGGAAGAGGTAGATCTAATGGTGAAAATGGTAGATCGGAACCACAAAAGACAAATCTAGACAAAGGCAAGAACAAGTGGAAAGGTGAAAATTCTAGAGGTAGAGGCAGTAACTACCAAGGTGGTTATGGAAGAGGAAGTTTTCAAGGAACTTGTTATAATTGTGGAAAAGAAGGACATAGATCTTTTGAATGTACACAAGCTATTAAGAAGGTTGGTAGTAGTAGAAATGCTTTGGTGCAAGAAGAGTCACCGAATGAACTTGAAAAAGAAAATAACTTGATGGTAAGGAGAGCACTATGGAATGAAAGAAAGAAGGAAGATCTGGTAAGGAAAAGTTTTTTCAAGACCAGATGTAGAGCTTTTGACAAAGTTTGGAAGGTAATCATTGATAGTGGTAGCTCAGAGAACATGGCATCTGAAGAGATGGTCACAAAACTATAGTTGGAAAGGTTGGTACATCTGAAAACCTATATGATTTTATGGATCAAAGATGAGCATACACTCCTGGTAAGTGAACAATTTTATGTGAATTTGAAGATTGGAAAATAATATGATAAGGTGTTATGTGATATTATGCCTATGGATTGTTGTCATATTTTGTTGGGTACACCTTGGAAATATGATAGACATGCTATATATGATGGGAGATTGCATAAGTATACTATTGTGGCTGATGGAAAGAAACAAATCTTGTTACCATTGATGGAAGAACCTATTAGTAATGTTTTCACATCTATGAAAGTTTTCTTGATGGAAGGAAGAAATTTTTTTAACTCATCGAAGAAGAATGATGTATGTTTTGCTGTGATTCCTAATAAGCCGAGTAAGAAAATAGAGGATAATGTCCCTAAGGAGATTGATAAGTTTCTCACTGAGTATAGTGATATCATTTCTAATAATGTACTTGATGGTTTGCCACTGAAAAGAAGCATTGATCATTGTATGGATCTAATCCGAGGAGCTAGTTTACCGAATAAGGCTTCTCATCGGTTGACACCTACCGAGAATCAAGAATTGAACTGACAGATTCAAGAGTTGCTGGAGAAAGGTTTGATCAGAGAAAGTTTGAGTCCTTGTGAAATACCTACTGTATTAGCACCTAAGAAGAATGGAGAATGGAGAATGTGTACTAATTCCAAAGCAATCAAAAAGAGAATAGTAAAGTATAGGTTTTTGATACCGAGGATGGATGATGTAATGGATAGTTTGACTTGAGAAAATTATTTCACAAAGATTGATTTGAAAAGTGGATATCATCAGATCAGAATTAGAGAAGGTGATGAATGGAAGACTTCTTTCAAGACAAAAGAAGGTTTGTATGAGTGGTTGGTTATGCATTTTGGTTTAACTAATGCACCAAGTAATTTTATGAGGTTGATGAATGAGGTTTTGAAGAAATTCTTGGGTAAAGTTTTTATTGTATATCTTGATGATATTCTAATATTTAGTAAGACTAGAGAAGAACATTTTTTGTATGTTAGACAAGTTTTGTAGAGATTGAAAGAGGAAAAGTTGCTGATAAATCTGAAAAATTGTTCATTCATGAAAGAAGAGATTGTGTATTTTGGATTTGTTATTTCGGTTGATGGTTTTAAGATGGATCTTGAGAAGGTTGAAGTTATTTTGAATTGTCCTACACCTGTGAATGCTAGTGAGGTAAGATCATTCCATGGTTTGGCAAGTTTTTACCGAAAGTTCATAAGGAATTTTAGTTCAATTTGTAATGCTATGACTAAGACTATGAGATGAGACAAAAGAGAATTCAAGTGTACACATGGAGCTGATAGCAGTTTTGAGACTCTTAAATAGAAGGTTGTTGAATTACCTATTTTGGCATTACCTTATTTTAGTAAAGTATTTCAAGTAGAATGTGATGCAAGTGAAAGTGCAATTGGAGATGTGTTGAGTCAATAAGGTAAACCTGTTGCTTTCTTTAGTGAAAATTTGAATGATTCTAGAAGGAAATATTCTATGTATGATAAAGAATTCTATGCTATTATTCAAGTACTAATGAACTGGAGACATTATTTGATACCGAGTGAATTTGTGTTGTATACTGATCATAAGGCTTTACAATATTTGGGTAGTCAGAATAAGTTGAATCAGAGACATATGAAATGGGTTGAGTATTTGCAGAGTTACACATTTGTGATAAAGCATAAGAGTGGAGTCACTAACCAAGTTGTTGATGCATTGAGTAGAAGAAGATCTTTGATGACCAAGATGAAAATTCAAGTTCTTGGTTTTGATGAGATGAAAGGTTTGTATGAAAATGACCCTAATTTTTGTGAGCCATGGAAAAAGTGTAGAGCACCTATTCAAGATCAACAAGATACTAAATGGGATGAATATTTTATTCAGGAAGGTATGTTGTTTAAAGGTATTCAGTTGTGTATACCGAGAGGAGTAATGAAATCTAATTTGATAAAGGAGAAACATAGTAGTGGTTTGGCTGGACATTTTGGCATTGATAAAACATGGAACTTGCTTAAGGAGAAATACTATTGGCTGCAGTTGTATAGAGATGCTCAGTAATTTGTGAAAAGCTGTGAAATTTGTCAAGTTGCAAAAGGAGCAAGTCAAAATACTAGATTGTATACACCCATTGCTATTCCCAAGAAACCTTGGATTGAAATCAGTATGGACTTTGTTCTTGGCTTACTGAAGATAGTAAGAGGTAATGATTCAATATTTGTTGTTGTGGATAGATTTTCTAAAATGGCACATTTTATACCATGTAGAAAGACATTAGATGTAGTACATATAGAAGATCTTTTCTTTAAGGAAATTGTCAGATTGCATGGATTACCAAGGAGTATTATGTCTGACCAAGACAGTAAATTTATTGGATATTTTTGGAAAACACTTTGGAAGAAATTTGGCACTGAGTTGAAATATAGTTCTACATTTCACCCACAAACCGATGGATAGATTGAAGTTGTGAATAGAATTTTGGGAAATCTTTTGAGATGTTTAGTTGGAGACACACTGAATAATTGGGATTCTATGTTAGTGAAAGAAGATTTTGCATACAATAATTCAATGAATAGGAGTACTAGAAACACACCATTTGAGATTGTGAATGACACACAACTGAGAGGAATATCTGATTTGAGAGACATTGCTGATGAGAATAATAAAAGTGTTGAAGGAGTAAAGTTTGTTGAGTACATGAAAACATTGCATGAAGATGTGAAGTTGAAGCTCGAAGACAGTAATAAAAAATACAAAGATAGAGCTGATAGATCAAGGAGACATAAAAATTTTGATGTTGGTGATGTAGTGATGGTTCATTTGAAGAAAGGTTGATTTCCTATTGGAACATATGGGAAGCTAAAAATGAAGAAGTTTGGAACTTGCAAGATTTTGAAGAAATTTGATAGTGGAAATGCATATGAGATTGAGTTACTTGATGACATGGACATATCACCTATTTTCAACATTTCTAATTTGTATGAGTATCATGAACCTGATGAAGAAGTGATAGTATTGATAGAATATCCTAAGAAGCAAAATGATGAAGTTGAACAGATTTTGATGGAAAGAGTTGGTAAAACTACAAGAGGAAGACAATATATGGAATATCTAGTTAAGTGGAAGAATAGATCGATGGAAGATAGTTCATGGATTTGATAGTCTGAGTTGGAGCCAGCTCAGACCAGGTATATAAATGATTTGGAGAATCATTTCAAAATAACCCCAGGTGTGTGATGCAGAAGCATCTCGGGTCCTTGGAAATCCTATGTCACCAAATATAATTTGGAGTTTGTCTATGTTGCTTGGTTTCTTCTTTGACCAAGCTGGTCGGTAGTTGGTCAGTTTCCTTTGGTTATTGAGTGTGGTCAGTTCTCTCCTGGGTGGTCATTTATTTCACTGGTGCTCGACATTGTCTATCTGCTACTTGGTTATCATGCTTACCGATGGGTCTAGTTTTGTTTCTTGTTGTGGCTGGCTTGTGCATTTATATTGGATCACAGATTTAATATTTGTATCCATCATTGGGAAGCATGTGGTCTTAGATCTGATTGTTACATTTGTTAATTATGGATCTAAAGGCTGAATTAGTTCAATAGCTTCTTGTATAAATGTAGATGTTTGGGTGTAGTTTAGGGAGTCAGTTTTGATAGAAGATAGTAGATGTTAGATTGGAGACTTTGTAACAGATCCTCACATGTTTGAGGACTTCTAAGATTCACTATAATATCTGGTTGTAACTAGAAAGGCCTTACAGCCCAACATTTATGATGCAATTGATGATAATATATGAAAGTTATTGCATTCTCTCTCTCTCTGTTGTGTTTGTTGGCTTCTGCATGTGTTGAGAAAGCTTGGATCATTAGGGTGCACCATTTCTTGGTTCCTCATGCTCCCTACCTTATGTCATCATATGTGTAAGGAAAAGTGGTTTAGAGCATGATTTGATGATGTGACATGAAAGGTATGGTTGAGAAATG
The DNA here is from genome assembly GCA_027943335.1 of Chamaecyparis obtusa. Taxonomy (NCBI): domain Eukaryota; kingdom Viridiplantae; phylum Streptophyta; class Pinopsida; order Cupressales; family Cupressaceae; genus Chamaecyparis; species Chamaecyparis obtusa. The sequence continues at coordinate 26,690 of BSBK01009413.1, read as the reverse complement.
ATTAGTTATGGTATTGTCATTGATGTCAACTATTAACTTTATGAGTCATTGATGATGATTGTGGAATACAACATATGAATGGTAATATGTTGAGATGTTGTTTTACATAATTTCTTGGAAACATGTTTTGATGCTACATGTATAATGTTAACTTTTTGTGATGACCAATGATATAGATTTAACAAAGATGATTAGAGATAGTGAAATTGTTAAGATAACAATTATAGGAATATGATGATTTTATCATTATGGCTATGTTTTTAATTATTTTTTTGTTTAGTTTTTTTTTGGAGGTTACCTGAAGCTTCTAGATGATAATACTACAACCATGATTCATTTTGACAAAAGATATGGGATATTTCAAAGGATAAACATTGATATTTGAAAATTTTAAGTTTATAAGTGGCTAATAGTTTAATCGGTATTGGCGATTTAAATCATTTTTTATAGTAAAATGTGATTGGTTAAGATTGATTGGAGAATGTGCATGGATAGTTGGAAGTAATTTCTTGATGGTTATATCATTGAGATGATCGTGTAAAGATGATTTGAGAAAGCTAATTGGCCAAGATGGAAAATACTTGATGAAATAATTTAATTTCTTGATTAAATCTGAAAATGAAAAGGCATGGTTAGTGAATTTAAAATTTGACATAGAGATATGTGATATGAAGCCAAGTGTATGGTCAGATTGAAAAGGTATTATGTTTTAGGGTTTTCTATGGTAGTGGAAACCTAAGATTTAAGGAAAGAAGTATAAGATAGAAAAAGAATATGGTGAATGGATTGTTGATCATGTGTCGATGAAGAAGGAAGAAGAGACAGAAGGTGTGGTCTAGCCAAGTGTTAGAGAAGAATGTCATGAATTATTTTTGAGATACAAAGGATCTTATAAAGAAAAGGAGGTTGTTATTTTATAAATTATTCTTACCTATTGTTTCCTAAAAACCATAGAAGAGTATTGGAAGTCTGTAAGTGAGGTAGATCCTGATAGATCTTCATTGTATTATAAATCCTATATGGTGGCATTGTAATAAGTGTTCAAAGTCCTCGCACAAGGTACAATATTGTTATGAGCTCTAGACAAAGTCTCTCACAAGGTTACATTTTTGCATGTATATGTCAATGCCTTTCACAGGGTAAATCCTTTGATAGGGTGTACTTCAGAAGAGTACATATTTGTGGGTGCCATCCCCAACATTGTTTTTCCCTAATTTTGGTTTCCATGATACAAATTTTTTTTTTTCTTTCTGTTGGATTTTTTATGCTTGCACATTTAAATTTGATTGTTGAGTTGCTACTTTATTAGTTAAGTGAAAAGTGTTTAAATGTTGAAATCAATAGATTACTGATTCACCCCCCTCTCAGTAATCTTATCATAGTAAGGTTAATGATTGGTATCATAGATCTGGTCTTTGGATACGAAGTTTAACAACTCGAGGGAAAGATCCTGACAAGATGATGGGAAAGGAAGGTCCTAAGTTCAACAAGGATAGTTACATAGTATGGTGTGGAAGGGTGAAGTTTTACTTGAAATGAATGGGTGATAAGTACTAGGATCATGTGACTACAAGATATGTTCTTCCTAACAGAACCCTATCTTCTGAACAATTGAGGGAAAAATAAGAGGCCAATGCAACTATGCAACTAATAGCAAGTACCTTATCAGATGCAACTGATGTAAATGTGCAAGATCTTGACACTACTTATGATATGTGGGAGAACCAAAAAATAGTATATGGAAGAGATTCACATGTAGAGAAAGCTAAGGTAGAATCTTAAAGGGAAAATTTGAAGACATGAGGATGACTAAAGGAGATAAAATTGAGAAATACCATCAGAGATTCAAGGAGGTAGTAAATGCAATCAGAGAATCTAGTGGAGCCATCACTGAAGAAGATGTGGTTAACAAAATCATGAGAACTTTATTGTCACATTATGCAATTAGAGTTTCTTCTATACAATAAGTAAGGTCTTTAAGGACTATCATGGTTATTGTTGATTCTTTGGTTGGAAATTTAACTACTTGAGTTGAGAAATTATGATAATAGCATGCCTATAACTGATGCAACATTTAAGGCCCATCTAAACTATAGAAGGAATTCTAAGCCTACTAGTCAAACTTCCTTAGTATCTTATAGAAGTAATATTGATGATATAATTGTTGAGTAAAATGAATAAGAGGAATTAGAAGATTTTTTTGCTAAAAGGTTACCTAGAGTAAAGGGAAAGTATAGAGGAAAATTACCCTTGAAATTCTTTTCATTTAGTAAGATTGGACATATTTCATCAAGGTGCCTTGAGAACAATAAGAAAGAAAAGAACAAGAGATATAAGGATAAAGGAAAGAAATAGTGTTATCTAGTTGAGGAAGGTTTTACCGATGATGAATCATATGATGATGATGATGATGATGATGATGATGATGATGATGATGATGATGATGATGATGATGATGATGATGATGATGATGATGATGATGATGATGATGATGATGATGATGATGATGATGATGCTGATGATGGTGATGATTTTGTTGTTGAGGAGATTACATTTTTTTCTATGAAGGAAGAAAATATAGAAGATAGTGAGATTGCATTGATATCAACTATGAATAGGAGTGAGAATTGGATTATTGACAGTGGACGCACACATCACATGATCGATGACAAGAGAAAAATCATTGATCTTGAATAATTTGATGGAGAATTAGTTAAGTTTTTTAATTACATCCCTTGTATGGTAAATGGCAAGTGGTAACTCATTCTACTTGAATCTATCTGTTAATAAATATTTGATTGGCAAGGTAGAAGAGAATTGGTTATGGCATAAGAGGTTTTGTCATGTCAATTTTGATAACTTGATCAAATTTAGTAAAAATAAAGGTGTTAGAGGTATGCCCTACCTTGTGAAACTTGATAATGTTGTTTTTCAATATTGTCAATTTGGGAAGCTTACTATTTCTACATTCAATAGTAAAGTCTACATATATGAGAATATACTTGATTTGGTGCATACTAATTTATGTGGTCCTATCAGAGCTCAAATTTATTATGGAGATAAGTATTTTATGTTTTTCAATGATGACTATTAAAGAATGATGTTGGATGTGTTTCTTAAAGAGAAATCATAATATTTTCATATTTTCAAGATTTACAAAGCAAGGCTGGAAAAGGAAATTGGTAGGAGCTTAAAATGCTTAAGGTCATATATAGGTGGAGAATTTACATCACATGAATTTATTTCCTCTTGTAAATAAGAAGGCATTAAAATACAATTGTATTCTCCTAGGACACCAAAACATAATGGAATAGATGAAAGAGGAAATAGGTTAGTGGTTGATGTGCTATGACTTTGATGATACAAAAGGGTGTTGCACAAATGTTTTGGAGAGAAGCTATTAGCATTACTGTATACACTTTGAACAAAGTTCTGATGAAGAAAGGAATAGGAAAGAAAACTTATGAACTATGGTATGGACACATTCCTAATGTAATTTATTTAAAAATATTTGGTAGAAGATGCTTTATTTAAGAATGATGAAAACATAGGAGATTTTGAAGCTAAAAGGGATGAAGCAATATTTTTGGTTATTCATCTAAGAGATAAGCTTACATGTCTTTAAAAAAGAGGAAAAATAAGATCATTGAGAGTGCTAATGTAAAAGTGGATAAATTATCTGATGAAAATGATGAAGAAAGTAGGAGAAAACTTGAAGATTACAATGGGATAACATATATGCAATAGGTGATGGAAGATGAACCTGCTGCACAGAAAGAACAAAGACAAGAGGAAAAAGAAAATGATGGTAAACCTATTCAGAATGAAGCTGAGGAACAAAGATATGAACCTACCTTACCAAGGCATGTTAAGTTAAATCACTCTCCTCAGAAAATAATTAGAGATAAGAATGTTGGAGTATTAACTAGAAGGAAACCTAGAGACAACACGTACTTACTTTCTAAGTTTGAGCTTAGAACTATTAAGAATGCACTAAAAGATGATGCTTGGTTAAATGTAATGAGAGAAGAGATAGAAAAAATAGAGAATAATGTGATTGGAACTAAATGGCTATTTAGAAATAAAATGGATGAAATAGGAGAAGTGGTGAGAAACAAAGAAAGACTTGTTTTCAAAGGTTATGCACAAGAGGAAGGATTGGATTATGGTGAGACCTATGCACTTATTGCTAGATTAGGAGTAAGGATACTACTTTATTATGCATCTTACAATAAATTAAAGGTTTTTCAAATGGATGTGAAATCTCCTTTTCTGAATGGTATACTAGAACAAGAGGTTTATATTGAACAACCTAAAGGTTTTGAGAAGGATGATCGATGAGATTTGGTTTGAAAATTAAATAAGCCACTGTATAGACTAAACAAGTACCTAGAGCATGGTATGCAAGTCTACATTGATATCTTATAAATATTGGATTTGTTAGAGCAAGTGAAAACAAAAATGTTTATCTAAACGTTGATGAAGAAAACAAGTTACTACTTGCTAAAATCTTTGTTGATGATATAATATTTGGAGGAAATGATGACTTAAATAGAGAATTTGTTGAACAAATGAGAAAGGAATTTGAAATATCAGTTATAGGTGATATCAAATACATCATTGGCTTGAAAGTTTCACAACTTGATAATGGTATCTACATTAGTCAGTCTAGATACATCAAAGAGATATTGAAGACCTTTGGACTTGAAGAATCAAAACTTCTTGGACCCCAATGGTTATAGGTTAAAAAATGTCTAAGGATGATGAATTTGATCAGACTATATACCAATATATGATTGGAAAGCTATGGTATCTTGTGCATAGTAGACTATATATTACATAAGCAATCAGTTTGGTTGCAATATTTTCAGCAAATCTAAAGTAAACACAAATGACAATAGTAAAGAGGATATTTAGATATTTAAGAGGAACAAATAATTATGGACTTTGGTATGGTTAGAAAGGATATTTTTCACTAAGTGTTTATATTAATGTTGATTGGGAAAAAAATGTAAATGACATGAAAAGTACAAGTGGTGGAGAATTCTTCTTGGCTGAAAGACTTATTTCTTGGACAAGTAAGAAGTAGAACTATATTTCATAATCTATTGCTAAATTTTAATATGTTGCTACTACTATCAATTGCACTCAAGTGGTATGGATTAAGAAAATAATTGAAGGTATACATTAAATGGTGACTAAACCTATTATTATTAACTATGATAATACTAGTGCTATAAACATTTCTAAGAATCTAGTGATGCACTCTAAGACTAAACATATCTTTATAAAGTATCATTTTCTTAGAGAACAAGTTCAGGAGTTAGAGGTAAGGTTGGAAAACATTCCAACTAGGGAACACATTGTTGATATTTTTACTAAGCCTCTACCTAAGGAAATGTTTGAATAATTAAGAGGTTAGTTAGGGGTCACTCCCCTATCTGCACTCAACTAAGAAGATGTCATACTACATCAATCCTGGTATTTTTATTGTTTTATCTTAAGTTTGATTTATGTATTGGTGATATCTTCTAGAGTAGGAGTAGTTAAGTTGTAAAAATATGTTGAACTGGAAATCATAGAGAAGATTTGAAGATTGATATAGGTTTATGTCGTCCATTGGAAACTTTTTGCATTGTTTTCAAAGGAGTAGAATGTGCTATCAACACATTGGTACACATTGGTACAGGTATTTTGTACATGCAATGAGCTGAATCGATTTTACATCTTAGGGGGAGAAACTACATAGATTGGAGTTGTTGCTACACAGATTGGACTCTAGAAGGCTAATGATTGGAAGCTGAGAAGTTGAAGATGGAGATGAACTTGAAGAATTTATGGATGTGGTTATTTGGTTAGTTATATTTATTTGGACACATAGGTAAAGATACAAAGAGGTATGTGTTGATTTTTTGTATTGCCATAAATTCCAAAGGTAGTGATTGTTGACATAACTGATGAAAAGTAATGAATTGAAGGAAGTGGTTTATCATATGTGTAAGGAAAAGTCATTTTGAGAATTATTTGATGATGAACATGATAGGTATGGTTGAGAAATGATCAGTTTTGGTATTGTCATTGATGTCAAATATTAACTTTATGAGTTGTCGATGAAGACCATAATACATAATGTGAATGGTAGTATGTTGAGGTGTTGATCTAAAAAATTATTTTCAAACATGTTTGGATTATACATGTAAAATATTAGCTTGATGTGATGATTGGTGAGACCTATTTGGAGATGTTGATGAAAGATAGTGAAATTGTTAAGACTGTTAGGAATAAGGTGTCTCAACCTTGGATAATTCCTATTCTTATTATTTGTTTTGTCAATGTATTTTTTGCAAATAATGTAACTAAGTGTGAGCGTACATGTCTAGTTGGCATGTTGATGTGTCGGCATCTTGTGCGTAAGAAGATCATGACGGAAACGGTCATTATGGATTCCTATGATGCGTAAGAACTATTTAAGGAATGTGCTATGACAGGTGTAAGAGCATCTTATGACTTAGGCCTATTTGGGTGCCCAAGAAGAAGTGGTTGGTGTGTGTAAGAGAATATGCCAAAAATAGGTTGGTATGAAAAATTCTCTTACACTTCTCTTGTGACCGTTATTTTTGGCAGATTCTATGACAAGTTGTCATAGTCTATTCTAGGGATGGATGCCTATTCTTGGGATTGCATGTAACAACTGTGTACATGTGGCTTTGTGCATGGGTCTTGGTGGTTGTGCCTATTTTTGGGTCCACAGGAGTCTATATATATGATGCTGCTCCTATGGAAGAGATATAACAAATTTTAAGTCTTGTTGGCTTTGTCTCTCATCTCCTGAAAGAACTTGCATTGCAAGTGTATTGTAATCTTTGTGTTGAAGATAATACATTGTGCAAGTTTTGGAGTGCTGGGGTTTTTTTACCAAAAGGTTTTCCCCAAGGTATATCATTGTTTCATTCTCTATTTTTCTGTATGCATTGTATGTGGTTGTAATAGCTTTGTTAAAGTAGTTAAAAAATCTGAAATTGTAAGGATTTATAAGAATTTGCACAATACTCTCCTATAGAGATTAGCGTAGGAAGCTGTTTCCGCACCTGAGTTTCCTTACAAGTGGTATCAAAGCTTGATCAAATTTTGATCCTAGTTATTGGGTAGGGTTTTTTGAGCTAATCTCAAGTTTGAGTGGGAGTTTTTTGTAGAGCATTCTAAAATCTTATTTGCAAATTGAGATGGCAAGTTCATCATATGGAAGAATGGAGGTGGAGAAATTTAATGGCACTATTTTTGAGTTGGGGAAACTCAAGATGGAAGACATGTTGGAAGATCATGACCTATGGGAAGTGACTTCAAATGCTACAAGACCAGCAACTATAGATCAAGCAGATTGGGATATCAAAGACCTTAAAGCTAAGGGTCTCATAAGACTCTGTTTAACCGATGCAGTCCTTCTGAATGTTCTAGATGAGAAAACAACAAATAGTTTGTGGGAAAGACTTGTGGCTATGTATCAGGCCAAATTTCTGGTGAACAAGTTGTTCCTAAGGAAGAATTTGTACTCTTTGCAAATGGAGGAAGGTGGATCCTTAATGGATCATTTAAATGAATTTAATCTACTGGCTACACAAATGACATCAGCTGGTGTCAAGTTAGAGGAGGAGGATCGTTGCTACACACTTTTGTGTTCTTTACCAGAGTCATGGGACCATCTTGTGATGGCTCTTGAAAGTACTTTAGTCACCTTCAAAATGGATGATGTGGTGTCTTCACTGCTATCAGAGGAGATGCGGAGAAAGGCTTTCATTTCAAAAAAAGAAGCCCTTGCTATTCGTGGGAGATCCACTGAAAGAGGGAAGAAAAATGACAATAATTCTGGCAATAAGGGTAGATCCAAATCCCTTGGGAAGTCAAAGACTTCCAATAAGTCCAAGGAAAAATGTTGGAACTGTGATAAATCTAGGCACTTCCGTAAAGACTGCAAAGAGCCAAAGAAGAAGAAAGGTTCAGATTCAGCTTCAGAAAGATCTCAAGAAGATGGTGATGCATTCATTGAAGCTTTGGCAGCCCATGCATCTAATGATGTGTGGTTGGTTGACTTGGGTTCATCTTTTCACATGACCTCTCATTGAAATTGGTTCTCAAAACATGAAGAGTTCGATGGTGGAAAGGTGTACTTGGGTGATGATTCTCACCTAAAGATAGTTGGACGCAGAAGGCTCACTATCAAATTTATTGATGGACAAGTAAAGGGAATCAATGGAGCTATGCACATTCTGGGTTTGGCACGAAACCTATTATCTGTAAGTATGTTGAATGATGTAGGTGTGCAAGTTGTTTTTTTGAAAGAAGGATGCAAGATGATGAGAGGATCGATAGTGCTTGCAAGGGGTACTAGGAGAGGTACCTTATTTTATCTAGATGCATGTATTCCTCTTTGTAATAGTTCTTCATCCTCACCATCTGAACAAGCAATGAAGAAGTCTGTGGCTATTGGTTCCGATGGTAGTGCAAATACTTTGGAAGGTAAGCTTCCTACAGAAAAGACAATGTTGTGGCATATGAGATTTGGCCACATTGGTGAAAAGGGTCTCAGAACCCTGAAAAATAAAAATCTCATTGAGGGGTTAAATGATTGCAATCTCGAGTTTGACTTCTGCGAACACTATGTCTATGGTAAACAAAATCATGTTCAGTTTTACTCTAGTTCTCACAAATCTTCTGATATTTTGGATCTTATTCATTCTGATGTATTTGGTCCTGTAAAAGTTCATTCAATCTCCAAGTCTGTATTTTTTGTATCTTTCATAGATGATTATAGTAGAAGGACGTGGATTTATTTCCTTAAAAGTAAGACACAAGTCTTTAGTCGGTTCAAGGAATTTAAAGCTCTTGTAGAGAATCAGACTAGTAAGAAGATTAAGTGTGTGAGAACTGACAATGGTGGTGAGTTTTGCTCAGTAGAGTTTGAACAGTTCTATAAAGAACAAGGTATCAAGAGGCATAAGACAACTCCTTATACCCCATAGAAAAATGGAGTTGTAGAGAGAATGAATAGGACACTGATGGAGAAGGCTAGGAGTATGCTTAGTGGATCCAGTTTAGAACAAAGGTTTTGGGCTGAAGCTATGGCCACTGCTTGCTATCTGGTTAACAGATCTCCTACATCAGCCCTTGTTGGTAAGACACCCATGGAGGTGTGGTTTGGTAAGAAGCCTTCAATTAGACATATTCATGTTTTTGGTTGTGAAGCTTATGCACATGTTCCAAAGGAGAAAAGATCTAAGTTGGAAAACAAAGTTGTTAAATGTATTTTCATCGGATATAGTGCTGGTGTGAAAGGATACAAGCTTTGGGATCCTGTGACTAGTAAGGTGTTGTATAGTAGAAATGTTATTTTCAGAGAGCTAACATCTTCTCCTATTGTGCTACAACCAGATGAAAAAGAAAAGGAAAAAGATGTTGTTCAGTTGCCTCCTACCCCTGAGAAGACTGAACAAAGAGACCATGTTTGGTCTAATGATGAGGAGAGCTCTAGCAGCTTTGATAGTTTGAAAGAAGAGGAAGAACAACCTCAACCTCAGCCTTTGAGGAGATCCATGAGAGAAAGAAAGAAACTGGAAAGGTTTGGTTATTCTATGTTAGATTCTAGTTGTGCCTTTTCTTTGATTACTAACAATGATGAGCCTAGATCTGTGAAAGAGGCTTTGGGCATGGAAGATGCAGGTTCCTAGATTGAGGCTATGGATGATGAGATGGCTTCATTGGAGAAAAAAAAAACTTGGGACCTTGTACCTTTGCCTAAAGGGAGAAAATCTATTGGTTGTAAATGGGTGTTCAAGAAGAATGTCTATGTAGATGGCAGTGTTGAAAGGTATAAAGCTAGATTGGTTGCAAAGGGGTATTCACAAGTAGAGGGAATAGATTATGGTGAAATATTCTCTCCTATTACAAAGTTGACATCCATTAGATTTTTGTTATCTCTTGCTGCATCATATGATTTAGAGATAGGATAGATGGATGTGAAGACAACTTTCCTTCATGGTGATTTGGAGGAAGAGATTTATATGTCACAGCCTGAGCACTACATTGTTAAAGGTAAAGAATCCTTAGTTTGTAGATTAAAGAAATCTCTATATGGTTTGAAGTAATCTCCTAGGATGTGGTACCTTAAGTTTGATGCCTTTGTGTTGTCAATTGGATTTGTAAGATCAAAATCAGATCATTGTGTTTATTTCAGAGTTGAAAATGATTGCCTTCTTATTTTTGCATTATATGTTGATGATATGTTGCTATTTGGGAAGGGTAAGGGTATGAAATCTGATTTTAAATCTCAGTTATCAGCATAGTTTGAGATGAAAGATCTTGGGGTAGCTAGGTACATCTTGGGTATGGAAATCAGTAGAGACAGGTCTAACAGAAAACTTTGGTTGAGTCAGAGTAAGTATGTGAAGTCTATGTTGGACAGGTTTAGCATGGCAGATTGTAGACCACTATGTGTTCCTATTTCTATGGGAACAAAGTTATCTGTAGATGATTGTCCAAAATCTCCTAGTGAGGTGGAGGACATGAGTAGAGTACCTTATGCTAGTGCAGTTGGTAGTCTTATGTACGCTATGGTCTATACTAGACTAGACATTGCCCAAGTAGTGGGAGTCCTAAGTCAGTTTATGGCTAATCCTGGATGGGTACATTGGGATGCAGTTAAGTGAGTATTCAGATATTTGAGGGGTACATCAGATTACTCCATATGTTATCATTGTAACTCTTCTGGATCTCCGCATTTAGTGTGTATTCATGGGTTTGTGGATTCAGATTGGGTAGGTGATATTGACAGTAGGAGATCCACCAGTGCTGATGTGTTCACTATGTTTGGTGGTGCCATCAGTTGGATGAGTAAGCGACAACCTGTGGTTTCTTTGTCCACTACAAAAGTTGAGTACATGGCTGCTACTCACGCTTGTAAAGAATCCATTCGGCTTAGAAGATTGTGTTCTAATGTTGGTGTTGATGTAGAACAAATTACTATTTGGTGTGACACTCAGAGTGCTATTTACCTTGCAAAGAATCCCACTTTCCATGCCAGAAGGAAGCACATTGATGTGCAGTTTCACTTTGTGAGAGATATGGTGGAAGATGGAAAGGTAAATTTGGAGAAGGTAGATACTGTGAAGAATGTTGCAGATGCATTAACGAAACTAGTGGGCACTGAGAAGTTTAGATGGTGTTTGGAGTTTATGGGCCTTTTGGCCTATAGCAGTTAAAGTTCCTGTTATGTTCCTGTTGCTCTTACAAGGTGTTTGACAAGTGGGAGAATATTAGCAATAAGGTGTCTCAACCTTGGATAATTCCTATTATTATTATTTGTTTTTTAAATGTATTTTTTGCAAATAATGTAATTAAGTGTGAGTGTACATGTCTAGTTGGCATGTTGATCTGTCACTCCACTTGATGTGTCAGCATCTTGTACGTAAGGAGATCATGACTGAAATGGTCATGATGGATTCCTATGATGCGTAAGAACTATTTAAGGAATGTTCTATGACAGGTGTAAGAGCATCTTATGACTTGGGCCTATTTGGGTGCCCAAGTGAAGTGGTTGCTGTGTGTAAGAGAATATGCCAAAAAATAGGTTGGTATGATAGATTCTCTTACACTTCTCTTGTGACCGTTATTTTTGGTGGATTCTATGACAAGCTATCATAGTCTATTCTAGGGAAGGATGCCTATTCTTGGGATTGCATGTAACAACTATGTACATGTGGCTTTGTGCGTGGGTCTTGGTGGTTGTGCCTATTTTGGGGTCCAGAGGAGTCTATATATATGATGCTGCTCCTATGGGAGAGATATAAGTTTAAGTCTTGTTGGCTTTGTTTCTCATCTCCTGAAAGAACTTGCATTGCAAGTGTATTGTAATCTTTGTGTTGAAGATAATACATTGTGCAGGTTTTGGAGTGCTGGGGTTTTTTTACCAAAAGGTTTTCCCCAAGGTATATCATTGTGTCATTCTCTATTTTTCTATATGCATTGTATGTGGTTGCAATATCTTTGTTAAAGTAGTTAACGAATCTGAAATTGTAAGGATTTATAAGAATTTGCACAATACTCTCCTATAGAGATTAGCATAGGAAGCTATTTTTGCATCTGAGTTTCCTTACAAAGACAACATTTAAGAGGAATCTGATGATTTTATCATTATGGTTATCTGTTTGATTATTTTGGTGTTTGGTTATTTTCTAGAGGTTACCTCAAGCTTCTAGATGCTAATCCTATCACCATGATTTATTTTAAGAAAATATATGAGATATTTCAAAGGATAAACAATGATATTTGAAAAAAATTAATTTTCTAAGTGGCTAACGGTTTGATTAGTATTGGTGATTTAAATAATTGTGATAGTCAAATTTTATTGGTAAAAAATTATTAGATAATGTGCATGGAAAGATGGAATTTTTTTTTAATGATTACATCATCGAGATGAGCATGTAAAGATCATTTGAGCAAGATGATTAGTCGGGAAGGAAAGTACTTGATGAAATAATTTAATTTTTTAATTAAATCTGAATATTAAAAAAGGCACATTCAGTGAATTTAAAATTGGACATAGAGATATATTATATGAAGCCAAGTGTACGGTTAGATTGAATTGTATTATCTTTTAGGGTTTTCTATGGTGGTGGAAACCTAAGAGAAAAGGAAAGTAGTATAAGATGGAAAAAGAAAATAGTGAATGGGTTGTTGATTGTGTGTCAGTGAAGAAGGAGGAATGGATAGAAGGTGTGGTCCAACCAATTGTTAGATAAGAATGTGAAGAATTTTTTTTGAGATACAAAGGATCTGATCAAGAAAAGAAGGTTTCTATTTTAAATATCATTCTTACTTGTTGTTTCTTGACAACTACAATAGATTACTGGAAATCCTCAAGTGAGGTAGATCCTAACAGATCTTCATTCTGTTATAAATCATGTATTATGGTAGTGTAATAAGTGTTCTAAGTCCTCTCACAAGGCTACCTCTCACAAGGTAAAATATTTTTATGAGCTTTAGGTAAATCCTCTCACAAGGTTACATTTTTTCATGTATATGTAAATGCCTTTCATAGGGTGTACTTTAAAAGAGTAAAAATTTGTGGTTGTCATCCCCACTATGGTTTTTCCCTAATTAGAGTTTCCATGATACCAAAAATATTGTTTCTTTGTGTTGGATGTTTTTTGGTTTCACATTTACATTTGCTTCTTGAGATACTACTTTATTGGTTAAGTGAAAAGTGTTTAAATGTTAAAATCGGTAGATTACTTATTCACTCCCCCTCTTAGTAATCTTATCATAGTAAGGTTAACACCTTGATAATGTAAGTGTTCTTGAAATGATATCATAAGTATTACTATAGTAGCATGGCTCCACAAAGACCTAATAGGACATCACAAAAGACATGTTTACATGATGATTATAGATTATTTCCATAATGAATAACATGAGGAATTAAATACCTTCAGTGTTTGATATGTTTGATTGCTTGAGATCATAAATTCTTGAGATAGATAATTAAATACCTTAGGATTGTATGAGATGAAAAAATGAGGGAGGTATCATTTCTTATATACCTTTCCTAGCTATTTTAGGGTTCAAAACTTGAAGGAGGCTAACACAGAGCTAGAATCCCACCTAAAATAAAAAGACCTTTCTCTTATTCAAATTTGGGGCCAATTTAACATGTAAAGGATGTATCCCAATGTATGGGGAAACTTGGGTGACCCTATACACATTAAGTCATCCTTGACAAGGCATAAAGGTGTGAAATTTGAGTCTAGATTTAATATGTATATGGGGATGCTAAGAACACATATACAATTGAGGCACAATAAATAACAATGTATGAAATAGGATATAGATGATAATAGGGCTTAAGTATGAAAATGATTATTAAATCTATGATATAATATGTGGGGCACACCTATAGTTAAGGGATCAAATATAAAAATAAATAAGATAGAACTTATATTTATAAAGTTATTAATTAAATGCATACAAGAGTCATAGAATACATAGATTGATTAACACACACTAAAATAGGTTCTAAGAAAGTATAAATTGTACACCTTATCAAGGTGGTTACAATTTCCAATGCTACAAAAGGATATTTGGATACCAAAAGGTTTGTCTAAACTTTGTGCTATGATACAGGAAAGATGGTCATTTCTCATTAAAAGAGTTTCCAAATGATAGAATAAGTCAAAATAGTAGAAAAATATTCTTTATAGACAAGCTAGTCTCTTAGATGAGAAAGAAAAAATATTTAGACTCTTTGTCCATAGCCAAGGGAAAATATATCATTGGTTAAATCTTGTTGTACTAAAATAATATAGATGAAGTGGGAACACAAGGATGTAGAATTATTCTTTGATTATTAAGTTATAATAATATGGAATACCACATGTGTCATTAATATATCTAAGAGTTTGGTGAGGTGTCAAAAAAGAAAATACATCTAGATTTAGTATCTCTTCTTAAGAGGACAAATTATTGAGAATGAACTGGAGATGGAATATGTGTCTATACAAATGAAGAGATTGTTGACATTTTAACTCAAACTCAAGCTAAGGATACATATACAAAAGAGGTAAGATATTGGATTAGGTGCAAAGGTGAGTACTGAGAGGGGAGGGGTGAATCGGTACTATAAAATACTTTAAAACTAATTAAACTTTCCTTTCTAGTTCCATTTACTGAATCCTTAACATTTTCATGCATCACATGAAACATATAAAAGATATAACATTCAACACATAAAACAAATATTTTGGTATCACATAAATCCTTTTTAGAGGATAAAAACTATAATAGGGATGATACCCATAAGACTTCACTACTGCAAAATTAATTTTTCTTGGTTAGAGCTACAATGTTAGATATTTCTGATAGCTTGCCATGTTAAGATTATTAACTTGGTTAAGAGTCTTAAGACTTCTAAGTCTAACTTGTGAAAGGATTTTACAATTCTAATCTAAGAACAACACCTGCTTAAAGGATTTACAAAATAAGATCTGCTAGGATCTTCTTGGTTAAGAAACTTTACAACTATAATTAATATTTAATCAGTAACACTAAATATGTCTTTCAAACTTGTATCAAAGATATGCATATCAAACTCTTTTTTCTCATTAATTCATTACCTCATATTGTGCACCTTTCACAATATTACTCAGTAGATTCACTTCTGAATCACAATCTCTAAGTGTTCTTGACTACTCTATACTTGGTGACTTCACTAATCATTACCTTCTCAATAATATTCTTCATACATGTAATTTCATCTTCACATTCATACATACCACACTAATTCTGTACTTCTCTAATCCATTTATGTAATTCAAAAGTGGTGTTAGGTGTTCTAGAATCATCTCTTCAAGTGGTGCTAGCATTAGTTACTCCTCTAATGCATATTTCATCCTTTATTAGTATTGGTTGATCTCACCTTGTAATCATGTGTAATCATCATGTTCTAATCTCTAATATTCTATTATACGATCTCCTCAAGATTTGCAATTTTTTTCCTATTTGGTGTCCATATTCAATGTACTTGAAGATTCTTCTAGTGTTAGCCTACTATGTTTGGTAAGACATTTTCCTTAACTTGGTAACTATCTTGTCTTTTATGTTTGGTTGATGTTGTAGCTCACTAAAACTTGGTTCTTAGTGCTCAGTTCTACCTTTCTTTTCCTTTACCAAAATTTCATGTTCTTTATTTCATTTTACGGAATAGCTTTCTCTACTTTATTGAGTTGTCTTTCCTTCATTACCGAATGAATTTGACAAAAAATATGAGTTCCTCATAACTAATGACAAAAAAATAACTCTTAGTAGTATTAATCTTTGATTTTTGAATTATTTTGGTATGTTTGTTAAAAACCTCAAAGTCATAAAAAAAATTCAAAATTTGTCCTTGTCCATTCTTCTTCCTCGGTAAACATATTACTCATCCTAAAGTAATATCCTCAGTACGTATCCATAATATATACATATTTACAATTTCTACACTTATCCAAACACTAGATATATTCCTCCTTTTGACATATGTACATAATATTTCCCCTTTTTAAGAAAAAGTGCCAAAGCATTAATTTACAATTTTTTCTGGTCTAAGAATCTCATAAAAAATGGTTTTGTACTTATCATGTGCATCCTTGAGTAATGAATTCCATGTCTCCTTAAGTATCTGCAACACTATGATTTTCTCGCTTACATCTATAGTTAGACTTATCATATTGTCTATAGTACTTACATTTGGTGTGCTAACCAAAACTTTTTCCTTTTGAATCTATCTCTACAGTGATTCTATATGTGGTAACAAAATTGTTTGGAGTTCAAATGGATCCATTTTGATTTGATTCTCCTCCTTTCTTACCTCTTATTGCACTCCCATAAAGCACTTAAGCCTCTCATAGTATTATGTTATAGACTTAGGCTCAGTGGAAATTTTAGATAACTGCTTGGTGAGCTCTTTGTCCACATTATTATATTTTTATCTTATCTCCTTGGTGAAATTAGAAATCAAACAAATCTGTTAAAGTAATGAAAAATTTGATTGCAACTCATTTTCCAATTCATTTATTAACTCAAAAAGAGTTAAATTACCTAATGGAACTGTTTGAAGAATTTCTTCAATCACCTTTATCTCCATCTAATTTTTATGGACTTGTAGCATATACTAGGTTATATCTATACCAGGTTGGTTGATCTGACTAAATGTAAATACCTCCTTTTTCATTTATTGTGTCCTCAGGTATAGTCTCATTCAAAATACTTTTTACCTACTCCAAAACATCTATTTTTTTCTTCCTGTCTATAAACATATCTTGAGAATCTTTTTTGTTCAATAGGTATCCAAACTCAGAGAGTTCCTTAGGGCTCAAGGTTAAGCAATCAACCTTTGGAACAATAATAGGTTCACTTATGTCAACATATTTCTCATACTTTCTCTTCTTTGATTTTCCCTTAAAAGTAGATGCCTTCTTTACATCCGATTGTGTAGATGTATCCTCAGTTTTATCTTCTTTTTCTTTCTTTTTCTCTTCTTATTTTTGTTTCTTCCTTCTTCTCCTATTTTTCTATTTTCTTCTCTTCTGCCTTTTATTTTTCTTTTTCTTTTTCTCATTGTTGTCCTTTGGTCTTGATAGGAGTGACTCAATCTTCATTCTAGCCTTGTGTAGATTTGGTCTTTATTGTCTTCTCGGTCTCCTTAGTTTCCATATCTTATGTTGAATCGATAGGGGCATTAGCTTTAGTATGTGCATCTCCTATCACCTCTATCTTAGGAAAATTTAATACCTATACAACTGTAGGATCTTCTACCAATAATCTTACCTTGGTAGAATCATCTATATTCATAACTTTTGTATCTATGGCCTCAGTTTCCATGACATCTTTATTAACTTTGAATGTTTCATTTCGATCTTGTTTTCTTATATCTTCAGTAATAACATCTTCTTGATGTGTTATCAATTCAACATGTTTAGATTTTTCCTCTTTATCTTTGACTCCTTCAATAGTTGGTTGATCCATAGAGAAGATCTTTCTCTAGAGATCATTAGTGTCTTTTTTGGACTTCTTCCAATTTACCAACAATAATGCTCAATGCCCTACCCTTTAATAGAAGTATTTTTGAATATTCTTTGATGGTATATTTGATTCTTCTATTTTTTAGGTCTAGGACAATGATTACAAGGGACCTTTCTCTCATTTATTTCTTGACAATAAGTGCATAGTTCCATTTGGAATCTATTTTATGATAAATTTCTCCTTCAAGATTTTGTGCCACTTCAAATGGTGTCATTTTGAATTTATGTAAAGTAGTAATAATAGTTTCTTCAATCTTACTCTTCTCCTCATCATTCCTTGTGTCATATTTTAACTATTTCATGACTGAATGTCCACCATATATTTCTACTATCTTGAGAAATTCACCAAGACTTTTCACCTTTTTACACGGTGTAACCTTAAACTGTGATAGGCCATCCAACTTAGTATCACTCTCTTTTTGCAACTTCAACTTCCTTCAAGGCCTTCTAGTAGCCATATGTTCTCTAACATAGGTCTTTGTTTTCACTGGTTCTACTTCAACTTTCTTATTTTCTCTCAGTGTGGAGGTAGACCTTATTGTTGGTATAACATTGATTGGGATAGGGGTCTCTTTCTTTTCTCTAATCTTCTTTCTCTTAATGTTTGAAGGCTCAACAACTTCTTCATCTTCAATAGCAACAATGTCTAGATTCTCAAATAGTGTGCTTATCATTTTTCTAGTCTTCTTGATTGTTTTAGGTATCAATAAACCTACCCTTATTTTATCCTTTACCTCCTCATATGTTCCATACTGAGTTGAACTTCTATCAACTAGTTTCTCCAATAATCCTTTTATTTGAATTATGGAAACATCTATATTCATCTCATAACCCATAGGTGGCAACCACTTGATTCTACGTTCCATATACCTTATGATGTATATGTCTATATCAACCTCAAATTATAATTCATCTTTGTTCTCTTCCACTAACTGAGGTGGAATTTTGAATCTCTTATGCATTCTAGTTTAAAATTTACTAAAGTAATTATTCATGATCAAATCAAAATTATCACCCATGCCTTGGATAAGCTCAATAAACTAATAAATAATTGGTTTATATTCTTTCCAAGTTACTTCACCAATTGTAGGAACAGAATGTTGGAAGTAAAAGAAAATACATATCAATAGTGGTATAAACTTCAATGTATTTGTTTGTTTTTTCCTGGTGGTGTTCTCATTGTCATCCAACTATTTCAATAGTATTTCACATAGATCTATATTCATATCATTTTTTACAATCTTTTAAGTTATGTTAACTACTCCACATGGTACACTATCTACCCCAAATGACTGGAATATCTAGTACGATATGACATGCTAGATGCAGAATTCAATTTAGGGTCTTGTACAGTAGATAAATTTAGTCCTACTTGTTGAAAAAATGGTCAGTTCTCCCCTCAAGATTCATGACATGTAGGCTTAACTACCTCATGTGTCTTCTATAAGTCTAGTGGTTGTATTAGACATTAACAGGTTGATCTTTATGTGCAATGACAACCACTACTTGTAACACTCTTCTATCATGTTTAGCTTTGGTAAGGTCACATAACTTATACTTATTAGTTTTCTTGTAAGCCCTCAGTCTATCAGCAACCCAAAATCTTGTTACTATGTGCAAGATATCTTTTGTTATTTCTAGTGGACCATCAAGCCACATGAACTGATCATGTACTCAGCTTAACATAATCCTCATCCATTCATGTTTGAAAACTGTCGGCACATGAATATAATGGACCAAACCATTAGTATGAAAATGTGTTAGGTCACCCTTCAAATTCCTATTAAGACAAATTCTTGTAAGATGTGGCAATCTCTCCTTGACATATGTCTCCTATTTTGTAGTGGATGAAGGGGTGAACGTCTTAAATCAATATAAATCTTTGCACAAGATTTTGAATAAGGCTCAAACTTTTTCAATTTACACAACAATGGTGCAAGGAAGATTATACCTCATATTTACATGATCAATCTTCTCGAATGTAACTAGTTTTTCTATCTTGGGTTCCATCTTGATCTCAAAATAGTTTCAAAAAGCACTAGGATTCAAATTGAATAGTAAATATAAGTTATGAACTTAGGTCGATGAAAAATAGAAATACCTTGAATAATATTTGCAGATACTCAGGATGCTCAACTGATCACTCATAATCACTTTGTGATCTCATCTCCATCAATGCTTCAAAGTGCTTGTGAAAGTGTAAGGTAAAAATGAAATAGCATTCCCTCTATTTATTATTTTTTCCTTGGTTAGAAGTTCCAATGGATATAAAATTTTCATTTAACGATTCTTACATAACTTCATTTTACCATTAACTAAACTCCACTTTCCTTCACTAAATGGAGTAAAATAACTCATAAACTTTACCTATCAACATATGAAGTGATATATAGAACACTAATTCACGCCCCTCTCTTAGTGTTCCCATTCCTAACAATTGGTATTAGAGCTTTGGTCCTTTGAAGACAAGTTTAACCACTTGAGGAGATTGTGGGTTTGGAATAAATGAAACATCTGAAGAAGAATCTTGAATGATGCAGGGGCATTCTAGGGTACTCAGTGAATTTGCATGGTGGTGTGTTGTTTTGGTCCTTTTTTACTTAGTTACAACTTTAACAGATGGCCCTAGTTATGGAAGGAAGCTCGGTTGTTGAAGGAACTCAGTGGAACTTGTGCTTGGTTATGCCTATGTTACTTTTTATTTCTTGGCTTGGTTGGTTGTTTCAATGGTGCTCAGTTGTTTCTTTGGCACTCGGTAGTTATGCTTTACTGACTAGAGTTCTTGGTGATTTGGATGGCCAACTTGGTGCATTTATTGATGGTATCTTTGGTTGTATTCTCCTATGTATATCTTGAGGCTAACATGGAGGATTAAATGTTTGTAAGCCTATTTGAGATCTGATTGTTGTTGCATTTAATATTTTTTTCTAATAGGAGGTGATTTTCCTTAGGAGTTAATTATGACATCCAGTTGACTTGTGGCTGAAGATTAGTATTTAAGGAGTGTTTGGGGTAGTTTTTTAGGAGGGGGAGTCAGTGAAGTGAGTGATTAGATTTAGATCTTGTGAGATCTTGAAGTTTAGATTTTTATCTGATAGTTTGTAATAGCAGAGGTAGTGGCTATTTTCTTGGAGACAAGGAGATTTCTTGGAGGCTTGCAAGCTCAAGTTCAGATCTACCTTAGTGTTTCCATTAGTTGCTGATTTGTTTCAAAACTAGACTAGCAAGAATTGGATTGGATCTTGGTTGATCTTGGAGAACTATTTCTTTATTGTAATTGGTCCTAACCTGAAAGGCCTTACAACTAGGCATGTTAATGAAAATTTAGTTGAAAACAATTGTATTGTTGTGCTCTTCCACATTATGGTGTTTGGCTACTTCTAAAGACTTTCCTCAATTGGATCCTCCTTGCCTATCTTGTGTCAAGTTGTATTAGAGCTTGAAGATCTTGAGTGTGTAAAATAGTTGAGGTTGTTTGTACCAAGACCTTGTTGGTGACTTATTGCTTGGGGTTTTTGAAAATCTTGAAGGATGCCTCTGAGAAGATTGGACCCTAGAGTGATTGAAGATCTCTATGATGTTTTGGAATCAAAGATTAGAGAGAAGGTGAAATCTGATTTTAGATCTGAGATAGAATTGATGAAGAATGACATGATTGTTGAGATCATGAGGGCTATGACTGTTGTACCTCAAAATGTTGGTACTGAGCATGGTTATGAGGAAGCTTTTGAAGACTTTGAATCTATTAGATGTTATGGAGATGACTAGAGAGATAGATCTAGTGAAGATAGAACTGGTCAGTTACATAGATCTAGGGCTCGGTTAAGTAATAGTTACCGAATGGATGTTTCTACTTTCTCTGGTATTTTGAAACCCGAGAACTTGATTGATTGGATTAGTGAATTAGAAGACTTCTTTGAGCTGGAAGAAATTAAAGATCCTCTTTGAGTAATATTGGCATAGGCTAAGTTGAAAGGACATGTTTCTCTTTGGTGGAAAGAATTACAAAGAGATCGAGAAGATGAAGGTGAAATAAAGATCAATCAGTGGAGATTGATGGTGACTAAATTCAAAGCTAATTTCATACCTACTGACTATGAGCTTGACTTATTTAAAAAGGTGTAGAATCTAAAGAAAAAATATTTGACTATGGAGGACTATATCGAGGACTTCTATAAGTTGACTATTCAGTTTGGACACAAAGAACTTAGTAAAGAAAAATTAGCTCGGTATGTGAATGGTTTGAGATTTAATATTTAGGATGAGCTTGGTATGCTAAAGATTTATTTGGTTGAAGATGCTTATTAGTATGCTCTAAAGGTATAAGACAAGTTGAAAAGGAGACAACATAGTAATTCTCAAGGGAAGGAAAATATTGATCACTTGGTGAAGGATAAACTAACTGTTGAAGATGAACTAAAACCTATGGAACTGAAGAAGAAGACATGTAGGGTTATCTTTAAGGGTACTTGTTATAATTGTGGTGAAGGACACCATTGTTTTGAGTGTACACATAAGAAGCTTGGTGACTGATAGACTACTGTGTTAAATGAGAACATTCAGAATGAACTTGAATATGAGAATTTGTTGGTTTAGAGAACATTGCTCAATGCAAAGGAGGATCCTTGCCAAAGGAGTAACTTTTTCAAGACTTGGTGCAAGTCTAGAGGTAAACTTTGTGATGTAATTGTTGATAGTGGTAGTATTGATAACCTTGTTGCATAGGACATGGTGCAAAAACATGGTTTGAATAGAATGAAACATCTGGATCCTTATAGGATTGGCTAGTTACAAAATGATCATGCTTTGTAAGTGAGGGAGTAGTGCTTTGTTGATTTTTAGATTGGCCAGTATAAGGATCTTGTGGTGTGTGCTATTGTGGAGATGAATAGTTGTCATATATTTCTTGGTAGACCTTGGCAATATGATTGTAGAGCTATGTATGATTTAGTCAAGAATGTGTTTACTATTGAGAAGGATGACAAGAAGTTTTCCTTGATGCCTTTGCTAGATATAACACTCAGTAGGAAGAGTTTGCGTATTGCTAGCTGAGTTGAGTTGTCATATCCTGAGAGGAATGATGATCAGTATGGAAAACAAATCTTGTCTATTATCAATGAAAGACTTGAAGAGATAGAGGAAACTGAAGTGGAAGAGTATGCAAGCTAAAAGGTTGGAGGACTTGTATGTGAAGAACTAGTTTGAGGTTTATGTATTGAATCCTGAAAGATGTTCTTCCAGCATATGAGAACATATTTTTGAACCTGGGGTGTCTAATGCAGGGGCATTCTAGGGTGCTTAGTGAATCTGCATGGTGGTGTGTTGTTTTGGTCCTATGTTACTTGGTTGCATCTTTAACTAACGACCTCAGTTATTGAAGGAAGCTCAGTTGCTAAAGGAACTTGGTGGAAATTTTTTCATGGTGATGCCTATGTTACTCGATGTTGCTTGGCTTGGTAGGTTATTTCACTAGTGCTCAGTTGTTTTTATGGTGCTTAGTATTTCTAGTTTACCAACTGGAGTTCTTGGTGATTTGGTTGGTCGACTTGGTGCATTTATTGATCGTATCTTTGGTTATATTCTCCTATATAGATATTGAGGTTGACATGGAGGATTAAATATTTGTAAGGCTACTTGAGAGTTGACTATTCTTGCATTTAATATTTGTTTGTAATAGGAGTTGACTTGTCTTAGGAATTAATTATGTCATTCAGCTGACTTATGGCTGAAGATTGGTATTTAAGGTGTGTTTGTGGTATAATTGTTTAGGAGGAGGGGGGTCAGTGGAAGTCAATGATTAGATTTGGATCCTGCGAGACCTTGAAGTTTAGATTGTTATTTTGATAGTTTGTAATAACAAAGCTAGTGGTTGTTTTCTTGGAGACAAGAAGATTTCTTGGAGGCTTACGAGCTCAAGTTCAAATCTACCTTAGTCTTTCCATTAGTTGTTGATTTTTTTCAAAATTGGACTAGCTAGATTCAGATTGGATCTTGGTTGATCTTGTAGAATGGTTTCTTGATTGTAATTGGCCCTAACCTAGAAGGATTTAGAGTTGGTCATGTTATGAAAATTTAGTTGAAAAACAATTATCTTGTTGTGTTATTCTATATTATGGTGTTTGGCTTCTTGTGAGGACTGTCCTTAATTGGATCCCCCTTGCTTGTCCTGTGTCATTGAAGAATCTCTTGAAGACCTTGATAGATCTAAAAAGGAAATTGAATAAATAAAACTAAAGGTTAGTGGTTCTCAAGTATTCATCAAGAAACTAAGAAAATTTTGAAAAATTGTTCTAACAGTGATTTAGAGAAAATGGTCAAAAAGATGAATGAGGAAAACACATCTCTGAAGAATCAAATTAAAGAGTTGGATGAAAATCTATTTAACAATCAAGAAGCCTATGAAGAATAGGTTAAAGAAAAAAATAAGTTGGATGAAGAACTGAGGCAAGCAAGGATCTAATAGAATCACAGTTTTATGCACAAAAGATTAAAGGAGATACCCTCTGATATTGCATTCAATGAAGAACAAAATCAAGTAATGATATGCGAGAAATAATGAAATCACAAGAAGATTCTATAGAAACCCAAGAATACTAAAGATCATACTGAAGCTAAAGTAGAACCATCTATAGATGAGCACAAGCTAGTAAACAAAACGTGTTATGCCTATAACAAGTATGGTCATATAGATAGAGATTGTAAAGAGGTAAGACCTTTCAATGGTTACTGTTATTTATGCAATAAGTTTGGTCATAGAGCTATGAATTATAGATCAAATCAAAGATATCAGACTTAGCAAAATTAGAGAGGTCATCCACAATAGAATGTTAGAAGTCCTTAGAACATTATATGTCAGATATGTAATTATAATGGTCATACAACTAGACAATACAAATTGGTAAGTCACATCAATGTGCCAAGGAATATAAGGCCTCCATTTATTTTTCACTCTTGTAACAAGGCTGGACACATCTCAAACTTTTGCCGATAAATAATGTAACGACAAGAAAGCTCTAATAAGTCTCAAGGCTCAATTTTGATGAATCAGGAGAAGTCAAGTTTGTAAAAGCTACAAAAGATGTGAGCTTGATTTGGATAGAATCGGAGAAGGATAAGGTTAATGAGTATCTATTGGATGCATCTAAAATGGATGCACTCTCTACATTTAGATGAATGACCCTTGTGGTCATAGAGGGTGCTAGATTAGCTCTATACCCCTACATGGCTGGTATACTCACCCTCAGAGTCTGCACCTTTGGATATAGTTGTTTGAAGACTAGTTAATGTTATATGTAAGAGTGCACTTCCTAATTGATAGTAGAAATGGAGATTGAAATTCTTTGTTGCATTCTATGTTTACAGGGCAAGCATTAATGGTGAAATTTTGTTTTAAAGTCACCGAAGACTTATTATTCACACATTTTCATTTAAGTTCGAGCCTTAGAGAGTAGAGGAGATCAAATAAAATTTGTGTTGGAAGATTGCAGTTGATTTCATTAGTGAAAGGAAGTTAACTTTCTTGCAAAGCCCTAGTTTGGTTGTGACGATTCAAAACCCCTGGAAAATTATTTGAAGTGATTAAACAAGTAAATTATGGCTACTCCAGTTGTGTTTGATGTTGCCAAAGAAAGAGGTACATATTTAAGAAGCATTCATTCAAGTCTATCCTAAATGATTTGGAAGGGAGCATTTTCCAAAATCCCAATGGGAGTAATGCACATAGAGGATATACACACATATATCTATTGTAAAAAGGAACCAATAGGATTGGATAGAATCAAGTCGCACATGGATACCATGATGAATCTAGACAGAACATTCACTGATGAGTTCACGCACTTATAAAACAACCCTATCATAGAGTATGTGACTGCATATGAATCCAAATGGATCAAGATTTTGTTGAGCAGAGTACATGATGACTTGTTCTGGATAGGAGAAGTCCTTGTTAGAATAGCCACTAATCTCATTTATGAGATGACATGACTACCAAAGAGTGTTCCATTCTTCCAAGTTGCAAGGATGTAATAAAACAAGTAGAACAAGCCTACAAATCCTAGAGTGATAAGCGCAGGATGACAATTGAGCCCAATTGAAGAAAAATATATCAAACTCATGTCCACGATACTTGGATATAGATTCTAGCATGAAAATAGGGTAAACAGTGTGTCCACAACCACTATTTTGGTAGCTATCAGAATAGTAAAGGAAAAAGGTGAATTCAACTTGTGTGAGATCTTGCGCACATAGTTGAAGGATAGGTTAAGTGCTATCAAGCATGCAAAGAGAAAGATATTCAGGTTTTTATCACTGATAATCTATATGTACTTCCATATAGCTAGAAAAGTATCATATATTTTATCTAGATAGGAGCCTGCCTACAATTCCTCAAATTTCATGAAGGAATCATCTGAGAGTTCCTTGAAAGATTTCATGGAATTGAAAATCAAAACATTTAGAATAAAGATGTAGAGGAGGTATAGGATGCTTGAGAATATTGTGGAGAAGTATAAGGATAGTATTTGCTTCATGGTAGACACAGACATCACATGCATAGAAATAGTGGAACCTAGAACTAAGTGGATTAATCCACTCCATATATATATATATATATATATATATATATATATATATATATATATATATATATATATATATATATATATATATATATATATATATATAATATATATATATATATATATATATATATATATATATATATATATATATATATATATATATATATATATATATCTCTATATATATATATATCTATATACATATATATACATATCTATACTACATATATACATATATATGTATACCATAAATACATACACACATCTATATATATATACACACATCTATATATATATATATATATATATAGACATATATAATATATAAATATAAATATATATATATATATATAATATATATATATATATATATATATATATATATATATATATATATATATATATATATATATATATATATATATATAATATATATATATATAGTATAATATATACTATGATAAATATATATATATATATATATATATATATATATATATTA